>JAMLFY010000011.1:16815572-17415572 GCA_030441495.1 Dalbergia oliveri
TGGCAATCTTAGGCGAATGAAAAGGTAAATTGGCAATCTAGGCCATGAATGAAATTGGCAATCTGAGGCCGAATGAAAATGAAATTGAAATTGGCGATTTGAGGCCGACTTAAATGTAAAATTGGCAATCTTGAGGCCGACATGAAATAAAATTGGCAAATAAGACATCCTTTTTCCTTTTTCAGATTATGTGCAAAAGTCATGAATTTATCATCCATTTTCAGTTTATTTCAAACACATTTTGAAAAACTAACGGTAACTAAATTGAGCAAACCTCGAGGAAAACTTTAACCGATCAAACTCGTAATTCCCGCATCTGGATTTTCTAGTATGCATAAGGTTTTCCTTTCTTCTGCAACCTTGCTCACCTCTTCCCATTCTCCTTCTTCTCTCTTTTCCCTTTTTAGCATGGTGATTACTTTTCCACTAAGCCTACTTGAAGCTTCTGAATTCTTTGTGTGAGATTAGTCATTGATGTATTTGCTGGAAACATTGTTAGGTCGTACGATTTACACTTAAATTTATACTTACTCAAGACATCATAAATAAACATGCATGCAAAGGAAAAGTGGAAGGATTAACTGAATGAAGATTTTTATTGCTCGATGTATTTGGACGACAATAACGCAACATGTTTCGGAAAAAGGAAACAAAATTGCATGAAAACTGGATTGCTAAAAGCATGAAATTTTGCCCCAGCTGGTCCTTAGTAACTTATTCAATTGATTTCTTGCAGCAAATCGGATGTCACAACCATTGTCTCCTCAATCTTCTCGTCTCTTGATCCCCAAAAATTGCCCCAGTTTCAGCTTGGTCTGCTTGGCTCACAGGACATGTTCAACACAGGAATTTGCCCAAGTGTGAGTTGCTTAAGATGATGCCTATTATTTGCTCTAATTTTTGCCTAGGCCGCCCTTTCGGGTTTTCGACCTAGCGAGCTTTTTCTTTTTATTTTTCTTCCTTTTTGTTTTGCCCTAATTTTTGCTTAGGCCGCTCTTTCGAGTTTTCGACCTAACGGGCTTCTTCCGCATCTTTTCAAGCATAAAACCTTTTGACTGCATCGGTGTTGATTGGTTTAGGCAATTCTCTTCCATCCATGTCTTGCAAAATCAATGCCCCACCTGAGCGCTTGCTTGACAATGTAGGGACCCTCATAACTCGGAGCCCATTTTCCCCTTGCATCCTCTTGATTTGGGAGAATTTTCTTCAGAACCAGATCTCCTGACACAAATCTCTAGGACGAACTTTCTTGTTAAAAGCTTTAGCCATTCTACTTTGGTACAATTGGCCATGACAAATGGCTGTCAGCTTTTTCTCTTCAATCATGTTCAACTTTCATATCGAGCCTTCACCCAATCAGATTCTTCCAATTCTGCCTCCATCAGAACCCTTAATGACGGGATTTCCACTTCTATGGGGATACAGCTTCCATTCCATACACCAATGAGAAGGGAGTTGCCCCTGTCTGACCGTATGTTGGTGCGATATGCATGTAGTGCATATGGCAGTATTCGTGTTAGTCTTTATAGTTCACCACCATTTTGGCGATAATTTTCTTGACATTTTTATTGCGGCCTCAACCGCGCCATTCATCTGCGGCCTATAAGGAGCTGAGTTGTGGTGCTTGATTTTGAAAGTCTCGAAAAATTTTTGAACTTCAGCACCATTGAGGTTAGGGGCATTGTCTGTGATGATCCTTTCTGGAATCCCATATCTGGAGAATAATGTCCTTTTTGATGAATCTAAGAAACACTTTCTGCGTGATACGGCATATGAAGCAGCTTCCACCCACTTAGTGAAATAGTCTATCGCTACCAAAATGAAACGATGACCATTGGATGCCTTGGGATTAATTGGGCCGATGACGTCCATGCCCCACATCGAGAAAGGCCAGGGAGATACCATGTTATGTAATGTAACTGGAGGAGCATTGACTCGGTCTGCATATATTTGGCACTTGTGGCACTTCGAACATAGTTGATACAGTCGCTTTCCATGGTGGACCAATAATAACCACTCCTTAGGATTTTGCGTGCCATCATGTGTCCATTGGCATGGGTTCCACAAATCCCTTCGTGGACTTCAACCATGATTATTCGAGCTTCATGAGCATCTACACATCTGAGGAGAGTGGTATCATGATTCCTCTTATAGAGGACGTCACCATTCAGGAAAAAGGACATGGCCAGTCGTCGATTGTCTTCTTGTTCACCTCATTTGCCCCGTTGGGTACTCTCCCTTTTGAATATACTGCTTGATGTCATGATACCAGGGTTGGCCGTCCGACTCAATCTCCACACTACCACAATATGCCGGTTCACCTTGCACCTCTACATGGATAGGTTGGACATCGTGTGGACTTCCAATTTAGTCATTACAGCCAAAGTTGCCAATGCATCCGCAAATTGGTTCTTGTCTCGAGTTAAGTGAGAGAACGATATATCATCAAAGTGCTCAATTAATCGAGACAAGTACTTCTGATAAGGTACCAATTTTGGATCCTTTGTTTGCCATTGTCCGTTAACTTGGTAGATAATGAGTGCCGAATCTCCAAAGACTTTTAGTTCTTTGATTCCCAAGTCAATTGCAACTGCAAACCATTCGCACATGCTTCATATTCTGATGTTGTTGGTACATTCAAAATCTAGTTTGATAGAAATTGGGTACCGCTTCCGCGGTGACACTACTATAGCTCCTACTCCACATCCGTTCATGTTGACAGCTCCATCAAAATACATCTTCCACATATTCTCCTCTTCTTCATCTTCTCCTTCCACCGCCACCTCGTTATCAGGGAATTCAGCCATGGTGGGTTGTGCATCCTCCAAAGGGTTTTCAGCTGAAATGATCGGCAATTGCACCTCCCTTGACAGACTTTTGGGTCACATACTTGATATCAAATTCTGACAATATCACTTGCCACTTCGACATTCTCAATGACACATGAGGACTATCAAATATGTATTTTAGTGGATCCATTCGAGAGATTAGCCAAGTAGTGTAGTATAACATGTACGTCTCAGCCTTTTGGAAGCCCACACTAATGCACAACAGGTCTTTTCAATGGTCAAGTAGCGGATTCACAGTCATTAAGCTTCTTGCTCAGATATAAATGGCCTTCCTTCTTTCCAGACTTGTCACACGTCCCAACATTGCCCCAATTGACGTGGGCAATACCGTGAGGTACAATATTAAAGGACGACCCGTAGGCGGGATCAAAACTGGAGGTTTCATTAAATAAGCCTTTATTTTGTCAAAGGCCTCTTGGCATTCTTCATTCCATTCTCCCTTATGCTTTCGTAACACTTGAATATGGGCTCGCAAGTGCTAGTTAAGTTGGCAATAAATCTAGCAATGTAGTTGAGTCTCCCAAGAAAACTTCTCACTTCCCGTTCAGTTTCGAGGAGCTGGCATCTCTTGTATCGCCTTCACCTTGTCGGGTCCACCTTTATCCTTCTCTGCTAACAATGAATCCGAGTAATTTCCCTGGAGAAGCTCCAAAGATGCACTTATTTGGGTTCAGCGCAGCTTGTATTTTCTGAGCCTTTCGAATAGCCTTCTCAGGACTGCCACGTGACTTTCTCCCTCTTTAGACTTGGCGACCATATCATCTACGTACACTTCAATCTCCTTATGCATCATATCATGGAACAATGCGACCATGGCACGTTGGTAGGTGGCACCGGCATTCTTCAATCCGAATGGCATGACTGGATAGCAAAATGTTCCCCACGGAGTTATGAAAGTAGTTTTTCCTTTATCATGAATGTCCATCGGATCTGATTATATCCGGAGTACCCGTCCATGAATGAAAAGCGGTGACTCCTAGCGGTATTATCCACCAAGACATCAATGTGAGGGAGAGGAAAATCATCCTTTGGGCTAGCTTTGTTTAGATCCCGATAATCCACGCACATTCTCACTTTTCCATCCTTCTTGGGTACGGGCACAATGTTAGCCACCCAGTCAGTGTGTCTTGATACCTCCAGAAATCCAGCTTCTAGTTGTTTAGTCACTTCTTCTTTTATTTTCAATGACATGTCAGGTCGCATTCTTCTCAACTTTTGCTTTTTCTCAGCTTTGGATACAAAGGGATCTTATGTGAAGCTATTTCCGATCTAACCCGGCATATCATGATAGGTCCATGCAAAGACATCCAGATATTCTTCAAAGTGCAATCATTTCTGTGCGTTCTGGGTTTTCTACTATTTTCAGCTCTTTCTCTCTTCTTCAGTGCCCATGTTAATCAATTCAATCACTTCATTGTCTAAGTCAAATCCCTTTTCTGTATTCTCCAATATTGGAAATTGCCCAACAATTTCTTCATCCTCCTCAGATTCATGGTTATCACAATCGAGTGCAGCAAGAGAATCAATTGATAGGCTTCCAAAGTCCATTTCATGTGGCAAAATTTCTATAGCATTTAGATTCCTGGAAAGCAATTATGGTGGATTGGAATGCCAAAATATATAGTGGGTAAGCAATGCGGAAAAATTCAAATTAATGGGCTGAGAAAATAAAAATAAAAAGAACGGAAGGAGAATAGAAGACACAAAGAACTTGTAAAAGATGAGTAGGATAATAAAGAAAATTGCTAGAAAAACATGCAAGTTTATTCAACTGATGTCTTTAAGTAGCATAAATAACAGGATAACACCTTTACAACACAGACAATTACTTTGCAATAACATCAGTCACTTGTTCAGTTGTCCAGCCATCAGGACTTCATCATCATTGGCAGCATAAACCTTGTTGCTTTCTTCAGTTGTCTCCATGTCCAAGGTATTGATGGTGAGACGGCAGGAAGAGGAGCGAACTTTTCCAGCTATAATCACCTAGCTGGACCTGGAAATGTCTCCTTCAGGTGAGGGATTTGTCTTATTTTCTTCTCATCATTCTCTTGTTGGAGGGTCATGGCACCCATCTCCTTTGATAATGATGCATCATATCCCAAACCAAATCGGTTGGGTTTCTTGGAGATCGGTATAGGTATTCTGATACCTTGGAGTTGTGATCCCAACCCTTTACCCTGAAATATCCGTTCTTAGCCATGATATGAGCCACTATTTGATTAACATTTTGAATTGTGGATCCACTGCACTCATGTTTAGGCTTCACCAACTCCAGGCGTGCCACAAATTATCGTCTATTGGCTCAACATTCTCCACATATGGTAGTGAGACTGGTTTGGATACAATGATGTCCCTTTCTCCATGGATTGTCACGACTGATCCATTCTCAATATATTTAACCTTTTGATGCAAGGTTGAAGGGACAGCACCAATATCATTGATCCATGGTCTTCCTAATAGCATATTATAATCTAGCCAATCTCCATCACCTGGAATAACACTTCTGATTTGCTTGGTCCAATCTCTAGTGGCAACACCACCTCCCCCAAAATGCTTTTCCTAGCCCCATCAAAAGCCTTCACCACCATCACTTGGGGTGATATATCATCCATACTCATCGATAGTTGTTTCAAGGTTGACACTGGTAATACATTTAACCCTGATCCTCCGTCAATAAGGACTCTAGGCACTATGTGGCCTTTGCATTTGAGGGTTATATGTAATGCTTGTGGGTTAGCCCGTGACACCACTTCTTCATCTAAGAATGTGATCATATTGACACGTTTCACTGGATCCACCATATTTACCATATTCTCCAATGAAGTGCCGGGCTTGACATAGGCTTCCTTTAAAACTTTTAATACTGCCTTTTGATGAGACTCAGACGATAGGATTAGCGACAAAGATATTCTGCCTGAGTCTTCTTTAATTGTTCCAGAATATCGTACTCGCTCTGTTTCATGATTTTAAGGAATTCTTCCTCTTCCTCTTCTTCCTTTTTCTTCTCTCTAACATCTCCTTCGTCCACGAATTTTCCTTTTTCCAGCTCTTTGGGTCCGTACACCCTTCCGCTTCTTGTTATTCCTTTCACCTCCATGATATTAGTCGCCTCCTCACTTGTTTGAGCCTTTGAGATTTCCCCTTCATCACTTTTCATCTCAACCTTGGTTTCATAGCTCCAAGGTACGGCATGTGTGTCCTCATATACAAAAGGTGTTGGTTTCTTCATAGTGATCACTACCTTTTCCTTCGGTGTTGATTAAGCGGGGCACTCGAAGCACAAAACGCTCGATCACATTTACTTCCTCAAGGAAGTTCGGCCTCCTTTTTGCCTGAATCACACCCAGGTTGAGTAATTTCTGAACTCGAACTTTAAAATCCCAACAACTTTCTATATCATGACCGAAACCTCCAGAGTACATACAGTTTGACTTCATATCATTCTTCTCATTCTCTTTCATTGCAAAAGCAGGTACGTTGTGCCGTAGCCAGTTTCCTTTAAACCAAAGAAAATTTTCTCCATGGGTGTTCTAAGACTCAACACTTTCTTAATCCAGGGTTCCTCCATTTCCAAGGCATTTATCCACTTCCTCCTTCATGGTTCGGAATCGGATTATTGACAATATCTGGTTTTGACTCTTCTTGAAAGTCCAATCTCCCGCAAGCAATTAGCTTTCTCACCCGTCTTAAAGCCTTCACAATCTTCGATAGAATGCCCTGCTATATCCATATGATATTTGCAAGTTAAGCTTGGGTTATACCAAGCTGGGTATGGTGGTTCCAATGGGCGCAGGATATGCTAGATCAGGTGAGCATTAACTAGCCGTTGAAAAAGGTCAGCATTTGAGATGGATAGTTTTGGAAAGGTGGTAAGTTTGGGAATCGAGAACGACTTTGGTTTTGGGTATTAGGCCGTGGTGGTGTGGTATTTGGGTAATTCTAGGATGTATGGTTGGGTTATAGGTGTATGTTGGACGAACTGGTTGGTATGGGCGTATATGAATGTTATTGACTTGAGGTTGGGGGTATGGAATTGTGTTTGCTTGGTATAGTGGGTAAGGAGGGATGGATGGTATTTGGGTTCTTGGGTGTGTCGAGGCATATCCTGCATGAAAGATTGTTGACCTTGCACATAATTTACTTCCCGCCTCCTTTCTAGGCGGGAATCCTCTTTGCTTCCTCATGGCTCATAGGAAGTTTCCGCTTTAGCCAGGCTCTCAATCCTTTCTCCAGCTTTCGAGCTTAGAGAAATCCTTGTATGCGGCTCCTGCCATTGCCCCGATATAAGGGGATCCTAAAGTTCCCAAAAGTATGAACACATTTCAGCTTGGATGAGTGGTGGCTGAACTTGAGCAGCTAAGGCTCTCCACCTTTGGGCGTAATGCTTAAATGGTTCATCCTTCTTCTTCTGCATTGAGCTTAATTGTTCTCGGTAGGTGCCACTTCGAGATTGAATTTGTATTGGCTCATAAAGATCGGCCAATTCTCTCAGCTCGTGACTCTCAAATGGTCCAGCTGAATGTACCAGTCCAAGGAGGTCCAGTAAACTTTCATGGAAAAAGCTAACAAGGAACCTTTCATCTTTGGACCATATTGCCATCTTAGTAGGAGCTCTTCAAGTGGAACAATGGGTTACCGGTCCCATCATACTTTGAGAAGTCAGGGACCTTGAAGTCTTTGGGAACTATCAGGTCTCATAGGAGCGCACAGTTGCTCAATCTCCACACCGCCATAGGAGCTAGGACCTTGGATAGCTTTAATCGTTCTTGTATTTTCTTCATCCACTCTTCTTTGAATCCGTCTTTCTCCACCTCTGAATGATTGTTCCCTAAGAAAGGTGATTGTTTTTGAACAACAACACGGGATGGTTCCCAAATAGGGGTAACGTGTCCGTGCTCTTCAACATGTGCATTTTCTATGGCATGATAACCTTCTCAACGGGAATCACTATTGGCATCGTCGGTGGTGGTTGAGAGTTACCTGACATTCCGCCAATGTCATTCATCCCTTGGGTGATGTTTAGAGCTGCATCTGATACCATAGGTATGGTTATCGTTGCAGCACTTGGTTGTACACTCACTGGCATACCCAACCTGCCCGATTTTGGTAAGCTCCCAATAAATCTAGTGACTCTTTCATGGCTAATATCATTTCTTCTATCCTTGTTTGATTATTCGACATTTCGTTCAATTTTCCTCTCAGTGCATCAACCTCCATGCTTAGATTCCTTCCTGATTCAACATGAGTTGCATCCGAATGAGCCTTTCCTGACAGCATTACCTCCTGATTTTGGTCCGTGCTGGTATTGTGGACACGAGTTTGATCGGTATCCGTCTTCCTTGGGCGCCCAATGGTTACAAATCTTCACACTATGAAAATGTTAACAACATTCAAACAGGTTAAAAAAATTTTATTATAACTATATGCAGAAGAACAAATGAACAATAGTCATCAAAAGTTCTTTGTCAACACTAGGATGCCCCGCACCCGTTCTTATGGGCATATCACCCTATAAGTCAAGGTGCGGTTAATAGCGGCTCTTTAGGGAGAATCCGCTCCTCTATAGATGCTATCTAATGAACACTAGCAATGCAGTTCTTCTTTTCTATATGATTGAGTTTCTCACATTCTTGCGCAAGGATAAACAATCTCAAAGCAAAAATGTGATTGATCACTTTCTAGGGGAACATTTGACCCTTCATAGAAAGCATCGAGCATACTATAGACAATTGGTAACTTGAGAAGAGGCACAAATATTAAAATTTCATTTACTTCCAGTGAAATTCTGAGTACAAATCATTTCAGAATACATCATACACTAAAGAGCAGAGAAACAACTACATCAAAAGGACCTTCCTTCATGAAACTACATCAGAAGCTTCATCTTCTTTCTTTTGAGACCTCTGGCAATGTTTTCGCATGAATCCATGAATTCTGTCACTTCTTGAGGTAACTTGAATGGTGGCATCTTACCAATTTGTTCACTTGCCTTTGCAAAGCGATGGACAAAGTTTGGGATGTAATGACTCAATTCACCAGCTAACTTCCCATACTTTTCTTTCCATTCGAGGGCCTTTTCTCTCCATGATTTTCCAAATTCGGTCGCATCAACAAATAAGTCATGATACTGGTTTGCCGATGTCCACCCCCGAATGGCATCATGTTTGGTCTGTGCCAACATTGTTGACAAGTGTTCTACTTGCGCTTCCAGTTCTTTTTCTTGTCCTTCTCTTTGCTGATCTCCATTTTCAGGCTCCAAATGCTTTTATCTCTATTGCTGACTTCTTGTTCTACCCTTTTTACCGTGCGACTCTTTTTGTTAATCTCCTCTTTTAACTTGTTCCTTTCTTTTTCAAACATATGAAGTCTTCCTTCCAGCTCTTGAATCTTGGCCAAATGGGTATTCGGAACCTTTTCTTTGCCCTTCTTGGATCTTGTGATAGCACATTCATCTTTTAAGGCTTCAACTTCCTTAGCCATTTTCTCACACCGACTTTGAAGAATGATATTTTCCAGAATCAGATGCCTCCTTTTCTCTTCCAAGAATCGCATTTGTGCCTTCATTATTTCTATCTGGGAGGTGAATTGTGCGTTTCTAGGGTTTCCACGGAACCGTATTGCTTGGAATGCTCTTTGGGATATTATTTTTCCCAACTCTTGCCTCCATTCTCTATTCTTGAGAAGAGGTTAGCCGTTGTTGCCCGAGCTCCTTTTTTCCTAGGACCTTGATGTCATCCCATGCCATTTTAATCTTCTTTTCTTGTTCCATGGTACTTTTATCTTTCTGATATAGGAAACTAAACCCCTCAAGTTGCTTTTCTTGTGGTTTTGTTTGGGTCCAATGAAGTTGTCTAAGCACCAATGCAGGTGTGTAGGAGATACATCCCCTTGGACCCATCAAAGGAACATTGTGAAAGTCACCGCAACTATATATAACGCTTTCTCCATGGTACCAAGGGCAAACCCATTTGAAAGAATTTGATTGGATTTCTGAGAACTCTTTTTTCCATGCCAGTGCCTCTTGATGACTTATCTGCATATGATGGAAGCTTCCTAAAGGATTAGGAAAGAGGCCCATGCGATTATTGGCATATGTGTGAGTCATGAACCAAACGTATAACATTTGCGAACAACATCGCAACCTGCCACCATTTTTCTGGAGGCAAACTCCCAAGGAAAGAAAGGTATCTGCCAATATAGCCGAATAGGATTCATGCCTTGTGTCTCAAACTTGAAAAACACATCCATGGCGGCCTGGTCAACAACATCTGGTGTGAATGGAAATAGGACTAATCCATAAACAGTCAATGCCAACGTTCGATTGAAGAAGTCCCAATTTCCTTGTTGGGCCAAGGTTTGCAGATGAGTTTCAAGAAAATTCCTCTTGATTCCTTGAGTGGATCCCTCACTTCCATTTCCATCTGATTTACTTCAACTCCAATTATTTTGGCAATCTTTTCTTTACTGACATAATGCCCTTGATAGAGATACACACCAGACTTGTCTCGAATTGGTAGCCTTATCATGACCGAGTACTCTTCTATGGTTGGTGTCGTATCAAAATCAGGTAACTCAAAACAGCAAATAGAAGAGTTCCAAACTGAGAGAGCACTCAATGCGGTTACTTCTACTGGGATAAGTAGCAAATCCAATATACGCCCATATGTGTGTCTGAAGAGGATTGAACTTCACGAGGCATCAATGAATTATTTCTTTCACATTCTCAAGCTCGTTACTAGTCACTGTAACTTTGATGTTCCTTCTCCAATTATGTGCATTGCTAGTGTTCATTTGTATTGCTTCCATATTGCTTTGAATGATGATGACTTTTGCTTTATTAACAATCAAAGATCACACTGGGAAATAAAAAGTGAATGAGTAAGATTAAACAGAATGGAAAGAAAGGACAGAAAAAATGCATGCTCTTATCAAGAATATAAGATGCTTCCCTAAGAACATGATAACACACAAACCTATCAAATTTTTCTTATCAGAAAGTAAATTATGGAAAGAATATGATGTGATGAATGCATGTGATAATGTTTTGATGCAACATTAACTATTTAAAATAAAGCATAAAGAAGTGCAAAGTAAAGGATGAAAGAAGCATGCTCCCTTTGTCCTAAGGGTAAAACTTTAATGGATGGGAAGTTCTAAGGCCAAGAACCTGATTTGGGTGGTTGCTAAGTTCAACTATGCGTGCACACATTCATGGTGGATCTAGACTTCTAACCTCATGGTCCCCATAATTGCCCCTATCCATAGGACAGAGATCGACCTTCAAACCAACCATAAGTAGGGATGAACCCTCTCAATATGATTGACCCATAAAGCCAGGAACTGAGTGGTATCCCAACAACTATCAAGTGAGCATGAAGCCCCTCATGACAATGTCAAGAAACCCCCTATCCTCTTCGCAGAGGCTCGGGTATAGAGCCCAACAAGTGTGTGAGATAAGTGATTGTGAAGTGTGTGCAGGGAGCATACAAACCTTTCAATCCTAACACTACATGCACTCCTGCAAAACAAAATACAAACAACAAATATATACAGAACAATAATGGTCGTCTACCCTAAGGTTTATACATAAAGAATATTAAACTTCTAAGAAAGGAAAAACACTACAAAATAAAATAAGAAAGGAAAAACAGAAATCGAATGGCTATATTTAATTTGCACAATTAACTAAACAGGCTTAACTCTTTATGGAGTCCCCAGTGGAGTCGCCATCGTCGCAACCGGGATCGCGACGGACGGCGAAAATTTGTTAAAAATTGGGAGTCGCCACCAAGTTTATTTAAGTTGGGAAAAACATGGAAAAACCCATTTATTAAAAAGAAATGGTCTTTGAAACCAGATTTGAGTTCTGGAGTCGGTTATGCATAGGGAAGGGTAGAATTTACGCACCCTAATACACCCGTCTTTCGACGTACCTTTCATTAACTGTGCAAATTAAATAATAACCCTTTTCTAAATAAATAAATAGATGAATAAAAAAAAACATATTTACAATTTAAACAAAACAATTTAAGGAAAATTAATTTTGACTTGACAGGGGCGCTTTCCTACGTACCCTCCTGTGCAATGAGAAACTCAAAGTCACGTAGTTCTGAGAAAATGATTGTGTGTTGAATGATTTTAAAAAAAAAATTTATATTAAAAAGATGAAATCCGTTATTGCAGAGAATCCAAGTTAGCATTAAGCTACTCAATGGATTCTTATGATTCGAATAACGGTGAAGGTAGCATTTGCTACTCAATCATCATTATCGATCATTGCACGGGTTAACAAAAATCTAAAAAGGTTTTCTTTATTTTATTAGAAGGAAAACATATTTCATATGATTTTAAAAGATTGTTAAAAAAAAACAATATGTAATAAGTTTTCCCTTCTTTATCAATCCAAAAGAAATGAAGCTCGCATAAGTATTGTCCAAGAAACTAAACTACTAGACGGCCCAAGAATCATTAACACAAAATGAATAAAAAAAAAATAAAACATATATATAAAATAAAAATAAAAACACTAGGGAGTGGGGTCATCACCGCACCCATTTCCCACCCACTCACGCACACATGCTCAGACACACACACACACACACACACACACACACACATTCAAAGACACGAGAGAGAGAGAGAGCGTGAGACAGTGAGTGAGAAAGAGAGAGAGGAAAGAGAAAGAGAGAGGGAGACCGGGGGGTTGAGGCGAAAGCCGTGCGGGGCTACGTGGAGGCGGTCTCCGCTGAGCCCTTCCCGGCGGAGAGGGATGAGGCCGCTACGCGCCAACGGCTAGCGGAGGAAGGCTGGCTCGCGGGATGGTTAGGAGGAACGGAGAGGCTTGGCCTTGCGCCTGCGGGACGGCGATTCGGGCGGCGAGGAAGAGGAGGAGACGGACCGAGGGAGGAGGAGGTGCTGTGTGGTAGCTGGCTGGAAACACGGAAGGGGTTGCTAGCGGTTGTGGGTATGGATTGCGATGAGATGGAAGTTGGAAGGTGGCCTGGACCATGGCTCGTTTGGGGTCCAGGTTGAGAAAGGAGCGAGGAGGGAGGAGGAGGCTGCGGCGTGGTGGGCAGTGCAGAGCGAGGGTAGGCCGCGGCGGTGCATGCATGCCCGAGCGGCGGCGATGATGGGCGGCGTTTGGCTGAGAAGGGAAAGGGTGCTGGTATTGATGATGATAAGGTCGCGGCGGTGGTGGGAAGAAAGTCCGCCGCGGCCTCTTCCCCTTTTATTCTAATTTTTCCAAGCTTTATATTTTGATGATGATGAAACTATTGATGCTTGCTGACCTGTTTCTTTCTTCCTTTTTTTTTGTGCTATGTTGATGCTGTGGTGGTTGTGTATTGAAATATTTTTTTATGGTTTTTGGTTTGACGATGATGATGATGAAAAAAAAATGTATGTTGCTGGAATGATGATTGTGGTTTTGACTATATGATGTGTCTATGATGATGATGGCTTTGCGGTTATTGATGAGAGGGATGTATATGGAGATGATGGTTTTTTTTTTTGTGATGCGACTACCCCCCGTGATTGTGGTTCCCCCCTTTTATACTGGGTTTGTGATTGTAATTAATATTTTCCTCCATATTGTTCTCTAAATGAATGAGAACCCGAACTGAATTTTTCATGCTTCTGGACAAGAGCCAGGAGACCCTTCCCACGCTCCAACTTCATCCATTTATTAAACATTCCATTGACTAGATAGTGAGCCGATTTTTTGTCAATTTTTGTTGGCAGGGAAGTGGACATGTTTGCTAAAAGTGGGAGACAACGACATGTGCCTATCCTGCTCTTCCTCCTTTTCATTTCGAAATGGTGGTGGTGGAAAATAATAAAAAGGGTTATGGGCACAATTGAAATGAACTTGAACTGGGTGCACAATGAAGGCACGAGATGGGCCACAAGATAAGAAAAAGAGACTGGCATATTTATTCTATCCTCCATTTTGATTTATGATTTTTTTTCATTTATACATTTTTCCCCAAAGAAACTGGAAAAGCATATCTCAATTTTTGGATTTTCTTGTTTAATGTACCTAACAAATTGTGTTCACAACAGTGTTAGAAACAAAAATGGTAACAGAAGAGGAAATAAGACAGACTTAAAGTAGATATTAGAATAAACTCAAAGAGGATTGAATATAATAAACTCATGCATAGATATTTTATACTAGTTCCACCAACCTGCGGATATATAGTTCTCAATCACCGTTGAGTTTCACTAAATCTTTCTCAACTAGAGAAAGAAAAAGGGATAGTCCTTGCAGGAGCCTTCCCAAGCTTTTACATGTGACTAGTAACAACCCTTACCCTCATAAACCAAGTAGTTATTCAATGGCTTCTTCAAGCTAAAGCGAGTAATATTGTACTAGCCTCTCCAAGCTAAATCGTGACTAGCAGGAACCCTTTACTTTCACGTTGCAAGTAGTTTATCTTAGGCTCTCCAAGCTATCTATATTGACACTACTGATCAAGGTTACAAGAGGTTTGTGTTTGGGTTTGCCCCTCAAACTAATGTACACTCAAGTTTTTTTAAGGATATACAACAAATAGGTTTGGGAAAACGTTGAATGACTTCTTTCTAATTATTCTTCCTAGGAAGAACGTAAGATCTATTAAGGATGTAGAAGAAGATTTTACAAGTAAGGAAACTAATTACAAGATATAATGAACTTCACAGGAAAGATGAGGAGAAAATTTTGGATGTATTATTACTATGTAATGTCCTTCTTTTTCTTTGGAGGCTCAGGATCTCTATTTATAGATGATCTGCCTTTGTGACCGTTGCCTTGACAGTTATCCAAGTGAAACGTGTTGATCATCTGTGGCGTGTTGAAAAGCAGTGGAAGACAGAATGACCGTCTTTGTAAGATCTATTGTAGAAGCTATTGTGAGATAGAGGTTTCTGACTTAACTTCAAAACTACTTTTTACTTTTTGAACATGGTTTCTGACACTTCCTTCTAGAACCTAGTGGTCGACCAAGTTGGTAGAAGAGATGACATGCTAGTTGTAATTAGATATGATTTCAAATTTGAATGTCAAAATTTTCGCTCCTTTTTCAAACGAGTAAACGTCTTACTGAAGTGCTCTTTCTGAGGTGCGGTATTAGTTCCTTGATATGTCCTTGGTTTTTTGGTCTTCAATCCATGCTTGTTGATGATAAATTGATTACGATCATGATGATTGAAGATGGTAGAAAACATTGGCTTCAGGGATGGATAGATATCTTCAATTTAAGTCCTTTAAGCATTTATATGCTTATTTCACGATATAATTATCACTTCCATTTAGTTTTCATCTCTTTACATTAGATAAAACATGTTTGCACATGTAAGTGATTATTCTTGCTATTGGAGCCATGATATATATGCTAATGAATGATCCCGTTTTCTATTTCAAGAAACTCAAGATAGGCATTAGTCATTCTTCAAAATATTTTCTTTAAATTGGCTTTGTTGTCATTCAAAACATATTGAATTGAGCTTTTGAAGGGTTCTGAGCTAACAATCTCCCCTTTTTTGATAATAAACCAATTTGAAGAAAATCTTTTGAAGAGATGTTGAATGAAATATTACAAGATATATGGCATGATAAACAATATTCTTTCAAATCATTGCAAGATGTGATTTTCAAGAAGTCCTTTTCTTAAGGCATGATATGGATAATATCAAGCATTTTATAGCCTTAAGTGACTTAAATCAGAGCAATTTTGATTTTCAAGAAGTTTCTAAAGTTACGAGTACTTTTTGAGAAGATCAGAGTAGTATTAAAAGGATATCATCGTTTAAGCCCCTTTTAATATAAAACACTTGATTTTTTTCATTTAGATCTTTCTAAAAATACATGCTTGAATAAAAAAAGTAATACTTGTAGAATATCATCTTGATTAGATTTCTTATTCAGGACAAATTTACCCGAGCATATTTTCAAAACATGATGTAATATGTGTGCATGAAAACACTTGTAACATATAAGCTTTACGCACACTAGAGATTTCTGAGGCTTAAAAATAGATCTCAGTATCAAGAGCATATAGGACAAGTTTCTGAATATCAACAGAAACTAATCACAACTGTATTCATATCAAGAGCTCATGAAAACATCGCATATGTATGTAAGAGTATATATGTTTTATGAAAAACATCTAGTGCGTGTAATCAAGACATACATATCGAAGCACACACCACACACACACAAAAACGTATCATAGCAAAGAGGTGCTTGTGCTTAATCAATACTTGCTGGTGCTAATAAAAAACACACATATAAGCTAAATATCATAGCGTGCTAAAGGATAAGCATATAGGAGCAAATGCTAAGAGATAAAAGGATACATCTCAAGCATGATTCAAGATAAGCTAAGCATGATAAACAGATATCAATATGTATCAAGGCTCAAAGAGATATTATTAGCTAAGTGAACCAAAAAACATGATATCTTGAACAAATATGATGAAATTGATATATATCATGAGCATAAGGAAGTATCTGAGCTCCCTTCAGCATAGGTCCCCTTGAGTTCTACAACATTGGATTTTCTTCATCTCTTTACTTGTTTTCTTTTCTTTTCTTCACCCCCTTTCAACATCAACAAAAGGAGGTGCTTGGAAACCAGGAACACCATCATTAGCCCCAGTGCCTTAGCTCTCCGAAAATCTCCTGAGTATTTTAAAGGGCTTGAAGTAGGATAACTTCATGAATCTAAAGTTAGGCACCATGCCTGAGACTGGCTTTAACCCAATCCATCCTAGAGGCCATGTCGCTTTTGGTTTTGCATAAGCAGTTAGATGTGGAGGACTAGTGAAGGCCCTACCAGGGTTGGTGTGGTAGGCGGATTGGTGCAAAATGGATAGAGTAGCTCTCGAGAGGGCTTTGGTATGTCTAGGGTATAGTTTTCCCTCGACTTTGGCAATTCAACCTCAGTTTTTAGCATGTGCGCAGGAGAAGGTGGAGAAGATGGAACATGAGTAGCAGAAATGGGTTTAATAGAAGGAACAGAAACAATGTTAAACACTTGAGCCAAGACTCTCAGAATCAGATTTCTCATGAGGAGCACCAACATCTAATGTTTTGTCCTCTTCTCTTCTACAGGAGTTATATAAATGGAAGAAGGAGGATGAGGCCTCATCAAAATGAAGTCTGATTCTGTTCAAGTGTTTTTTTAGTTGGCTCTTTGATGACAGGCTCCCTTAATGATTCTTCAACAATGGGCTTAGCCTAAACATCGCATCATCCTAGCCTTCTCACTTTAGAATAATTTTTCCTCTCTTCAGATGAGGATGCTTCTGCTTCCTTTCTTCTTCTACATCTTCCACCTCTTCTTCAGAGTTAGTGAAGATGACCATGTAACAAGCCCGTTGATATTGTGTAACTTCTTTCAGAAGCATAAAGAACCTTGTCTCATGTTTAGGTATATTCTTGAGCTTGGACTAATATCTCTTCTTTTGAATGATTCCAAGAGGTTTACTCAGGATCTTTTCTAATTTTTCTAGAGGCCCTTTATCTAAAAAGAAGGTAACATTTATAGTTTTTGAAGAAAGAGGTGGCATTTGAGGTTCATGTCATTGTCTTGTGAAGAACTGGAGTTATTTAAGTGATGGGACGTGAAAGATTGAAGGTGAAACAATGTGGGAGAGAGAAACATAAAAGAGTGTGAAATATCCCGCCTTTTTCATCCTGTTATAGAAAGAATGGTTATTGACGCTTGAGACCACCTTTTGTACTCAAAAATAAGTTACTTTCTAAGTTTCTTCTACTTCCTACACATTGAGCTTGATCACCACTTTCTCATTTTTGGACATACACTAATTGTGAATCTCTTGAGATCATATGTACCTATTTTCTAATATTCTGAATCTTCTTTCCTAACCTAGAATGACTTTTCTGAATCTTCAACTAGCTCTTGTGGTCTTGCAAACAGATTCTTATGAACTTGCAAACTGAATGTCTTCATTTGGCTTCAGACTTGAGCAGAAGAAGAGATTCCCAGAGATGTTTGTGCATGAATGCTTATGAAGATTAAAAACCTTTAAGTTCAAAAACTTTTTCAAAACACAAAAATGATCTTCAGCTAATGGTTTTGTGAATATATCAGATACTTGGTCTTTAGTATTCATAAACATTAACTCAACATCTCCTTTTCGAACATGATCCATAATGAAATGATGTTTAACATTGAATCTGTGTGATTGAGATGTTGATAGGATTCTTAGCAAGATTAATAGCATTAGTTATTATCAGAAAGATAGGGATTTTGGAATATTGAGGTGATAATCTTCTACCTGGTTCCTTGTCCATGGCATTTGGGTAATGTCTTGCAATACTTCAATATTCAACTTTAGCAGGATAAAGTACAATGGTATTTTGTTTTTTGCATGACCAAGTGATCAAGCTTTTTCCAAAGAAGTAGCAACTAACCACTTATGCTCTTTCTCTCAACTTTATCTCCAGGCAAGTTAGTATCACAGGACCCTACAATCTCACAAGATGTACCTTTCTTTACCACAAGCCAAGATTAGTAGTCCAATAAATATCTAAAATTCTCTTAATAGAATTTAAGTGTGATTACTTTGGGTTAGATTGAAATCTAGCACAATTTTTCACACTTAATTGAATGTCTGGTCTATAGCCGTAAGATACAAAAGTGAACCAATCATTCCTCTATAATTACTTTTTAATACCTTCTTACCATTCTCATCAGGATCAATGATCTAGAGGATGCATCTGGTACTCATGGGTTTGACTTGATCCATATTAAACTTCTTCAACAACTCTTTTGTATATTTTTCCTTACTATCAAGGTTCCTTCTTTTTGTTGTTTTATTTGCAAACTAAGGAAAACCTTGAGTTTGCCCATCATGCTCATCTCAAACTCATTTTGCATTAATTTAGAAAATTTTTCACAGAGAGAATAATCAGAAGCGCTAAATATAATATCATCTACATATATTTAAACTATTAGAAAGTGATTATCTTGATCCAGTAGAAAAGAGTAGTATCAACATTACCTCTCTTGAACTTATTCTTCAGGAAGAAGGACAAGTTTTTTGTACCAAACTCTAGGAGCTTGTTCTAGACCATAGAGAGCCTTTGTTAGGTTGAAGACATGGTTGGGAAGATCTTCACTCTTAAAACTAGGAGGCTACTTCACATATACTTTCTCATAGAGGAATCCGTTTATAACGTAGACTTAACATCTATTTGGTAAAGAGTGAATCCCTTGAAGGACCAAAAAGCAAGTAGTATTTGGTGGCTTCTAGCCTAGCTACTAGTGCAAAGGTTTTATCATAATCAATTCCTTCTTGTTGATTATAACCTTGTGCAACCAATTTTGCTTTGTTGCTTCTTGAACATGATTTCGTTCTACGATGGTTTTTCCTTTTGTTTTTTCAAGAGTGTCTAGACTTTGCTTTTCTCGAACTTGGTCCGTTCTTCTTACATAGCATCCATCTAACTTTGATCACTCAAAGCTTCTTCAATGCATTCATGTTTGATGGTGGAGATAAAAGCACAATATGATGTATTTCTAAGGGATGATCTGATTCTCATACCCTTGGAAATGTCTCCAAAGAACTCTATTTTGAGAAACGATGTTTAAATCAGAAAACTTGTAGTTTATGTAGCTTTGAGGTTCTCTGAGCTTCTCCTTCATCTTCAGAATTGCTCTTTTTCATGATCAAAAGTACTACTTTCTGATTGTTTTAGAGTCTTTGAGCAAGCTTTCTTGAGTGTTTTGTTCTGAAGTTTACTTTCTGAAGGCATGGCTTTCATCCGCTTACTTTCTGAGGTTTGAGACTCATTTCTCAAGGTTTTCTTCTAGTTCTTTAAGATCATCAGCAAAATTTTCCTATGTTCCTTGAACTTGATGTGATCTCCTCAATGCATAGCGTTCTTTTATTGTATACTCTGGAAGCTTTTGAAACTTGGGAATAACCTAAGAAAACCCCATCATTAGACTTAGGATCAAATTTTGCTAGTTTGTCCTTGGTGTTAAGGATAAAACATGATGAGCCAAAAATACGAAAGTATGATATGTTGGGTTTTCTACCCTTCAAAGCTCATAGGGAGCCCTTTTGAGGATTGGCTTAAAAAGATTCGTTTTGGATATAGCAAGAGGTATTTATAGCCTCTATCTAAAAACCTTTTGATAAATCACTTTCTAAAAGCATTGTCTTGGCCATCTCCTGCAAGCTTCTATTTTTCCTTTCAGCAACCCCATGTTGTTGGGGAGTTCTTGGAGAGAAAACTCGTGAAGAATGCCATGTTTTTCACAAATCTCTTCAAATGATTTTCATATTCTCCTCCATAATCAGAATTGGATAGAGGTGATTTGAGAATCTTTTTCGAGACAAACATGTTTTGCAAACACTTTGAATGTATCGACCACCTCATCCTTAGAAGCTAGGAAGATAACTCATGTAAAATTGGAGTAGTCATCCACTATGACAAGGCAATATTTCTTCTAGCAAGACTTGCAAGTCTTGGTTGGTCCAAAGAAATCCATATGTAAAAGCTCAATTGGTTTAGTGGTTGAAACCATTTGTTTGTTGTGGAGAAGCTTTGGTTTGCTTTCCTTTCTCATAGAAATCACAAGTTAAATCATTGTCAAATCTGATCCTTGGTAGGCCTTAACTAGCTCTTTCTGAGAAAACTTAGAAATAAGCTTCATATGAGCATGCCCAAGCTTCTTATGCCACAACCACTTTTCATCTGTGAAGGATGAGAGGCATTTTACATCTTGATCTCGTAGGTCATCCAAGAGTAACACGTATGTGTTATCATGCCTTTTACCAGATAGGATGACTTGTCTTGAAATGGAACTTACTATCTTATGCATGTGCATTAAAAACATCATTAAAGCCTTAGTCATAGAACTAGTTGATACTTAACAAGTTGTTAGCTAGACTATTGACATACAAGACGTCAGAAATTTAGTGGAATTATCCTTACCAACATTTCCTATGCTTGTGACCTTGGCCTTACCTCTATCAGTGAACTTTACTAATCTAGAATTTTTAGTCTATAGATTTCTAAACCGCTTTCTAGATCCATATGTCTAGAGCAGCCACTATCCATGTACCACTTGTTGTCATGTTCCACGTGCATTCTTCGGCAAATCTGCAACAAACATAGTTTCCAATTAGGTACCCAGTCTTTCTGGGTCCTCTTAGGTAGTCTTTTAGGGGATGGTTTCCTAAATTTTTTGAGACTTCTTTCTTATGAAGCACTTGTCAGGTGGATGTTCGCTCTTATAAGAAGGACAAGAACCTTGTTCCTTACTTTCTTAAACTAAGTTGGCTTCCCTTTCTCATCTATTTTCTCTTCATATCCCAACCCAATTTTTAAAATATGGCCTTTGACCTCCAAGTATTAGTTCAAGATTTTTCGAACCTTTCACCATCTTTTCAATGCCAGACTTTCAAAGCCGAAGTCTTCTCGTTTCAAAATTACTTTATGAGATTTTTCATTTTTCTTAGAGACTTCAGTTTCAAAGGCATTGAGCTTAATATTTAAAATTTTGTTTTCTCCTTGTATTTCTTCTTGCTCAGGCCTTAGATTCTAGCTTTAGACTTGGCCATCTCAAGTTCTAAAATAACCTTTTAATGTTTTCTTTTCCGTTGAGATAGAAGAGGAAAGAGTTTTGAGAGTCCTCAAGTAACTTTTCATACAAAGCTAGAAGATCATCATAGGAAAGATCAGATTCAGAGTTATTACCTCAGGTTTACTTTCTGACGTATAGCTTGCCATGAAGCATAGGTTTGCTTATATCTAGCTCCTCTTAATCTTTTGTTCCTTTCTTTTCTTACTCTGATTCACTCCAGGTGGCTAGCATGCCCTTCTTTTTAGGAATGAACTTCTTTTGTGGACCCTTGATTTTAGGACATTCTTATTTAAAGTGTCCATTCTCTCCAGCTTGTAGAAGGTGATGCTTTCTAGCCACTTTGCCCTTTTGTCTTTTCTTGAGGTTGAATCCTCTTCTTCTCTTTGTCTTGTCTCTCCAGGCTTTTGACATCTTCCCTACTAGCATGGAGAGCTCGTCTCCATCTTTTTTTCTGTCATCATTAGACTCGTCCTCTTCATTAGAGGTTTCAACAACTTCATTGCCATAGCCTTTTTTAGCTTCTGATGAGATGACTTCAAGGCCATGAAGTTGCTCTTCTTGATGGATTCATCATGCATTTCAGATAAGCAATACCTTATGAGTTTTGAATAACTCGATGAAGTATGTCCAGGTTTAGAGTTTGAAGGTCTTTAGCCTCTATGATGACTGTTAACCTTAGGCAACCATTTGGCAGGAGGCTTCTCAAGATTTTTCTAACCATTTTAAGTTAGAGTATCATTTTGCTAGCCCCTTTAGCTAGTTTATGATGTGCATAAACCTTGTGGTCATTTCATCAATACTCTTTTGATCTATCATTTTTAAACATCTCATATTGATGCACCAACATATCTATCTTAGTCTCCTGAACTTGATCGGTACCTTCATGCAGCATATGTAATCTATCCCATATTTCCTTTTTGTTGTGTCATAAGCAATGATTTTATCATATTCATCCTTGCTTAGAGCACACGTGAAGAGGTATTTAGTTTTAGAGTTCAGCTAACTTTACTTTATGTTGCTCTGTCCACCTACTCTTGGGAATTTCTCTTGATGTTGAAGGTCCATCATCCTTCAGAACCTCTTAAGTATGACATAGTGACCTTCTTGAATTATTTCCCAAGTCAAGACTTGTGTATTTTATGAACAACTCCATGTGATCTCTCCAGTAGCCATAGTCCCCACTATAAAAGAATGGAAGTTTGTTGATTGCGTGTCCTTTTTCTATATTAATACTTTGTGCCATTGTCCCTTGGATCTTTATCCTTGGAATCAACCCCTTAGAGGCCAAGCTCTGATACAATTAGTAGGTAGAAAAGCGCACGAGATGAGGGGTTAAATCGTGCTCTACTTCTCAGGAAATCTTTTGCTTTTGAAAACTTAAGCAAAGTGCTATCAAGCGTTGAGTTGAAGGAAGGCAAAAACATATTTAAGACGTTAGAAAGTGACTTTCTTAACTATAGCATTAGAAATAGAATAATAAGAAAAGCAAATAAAGAAGAACTTAAAGCATATATTAGATGACAAACTAAGAACTTAATGTATAAGAGATAGGGAAAAACTGGACAAGTATTTTATATTGGTTTGACCAATCGCCTACAACTAGTTCTTAACTATTATTGAGTTTCACTAAATCTTTCTCAACCATAGAAAGAAAAAATAGGAGTCTTTCCTATAGCCTTTCCAAGCTTTTACACATGACTTGTAGACAACCCTTACTATCACAAACTAAGTATTCACCAGCCTCTCCAAGCTAAACCGAGTATTGTACTAGCCTCTCCATGCTAAACCATGACTAGCAAGAACCCCTTACTGTCACGTTGCAAGTAGTTTTATCCTAGCCTCTCTAAGCTATCTCATACCAATCACTATTGGATCGAGGTTATAGAGGTTTGTGTTTGGGTTTGCCACTCAAACTAACCCACACTCAAGTTTCCTGAAGATATACAACAAATGGATCTGGAAAACTCGAATGACTTCTTTCTAATAATTCTTCCTAGGAAGAATGTAAGATCTATTAAGGATATAGAAAGAAGATTTTACAAGCAAGAAAACTAATTATAGGATGTAATGAACTTCACATAAAAGATGAGAAAATTTTGTAGCGTATTAACATGTGTAACATCCTTTTTTTCTTTAGGTCTAACATTCTTATTTGAGATGATCTGCCTTTGTGACCGTTGCCCTTGATCTGTTCTCCAAGTGACACATGTTGATCATTTATTTGTGTCAGGAAAAGCAATCTAGAAGTGTAGCTTGTCTTTTGTCAGATCTATTGTAGAAACCATTATGAGATAGAGGTTTTTAAGACTAGCTTCAGAACTACTTTTGACTTTCTAAATATGGTTTCTGAACACTTTCTTCTAGAAGCTAGAGTGGTTGACCAGGCTTGGGAGAAGAGATGACATGTCAGTTGAACTAGATATGATTTCAAATTTGAATTTCAAATTTTCCCTCCTTTTTCAAACAAGTACAGCATCTTACCTTGAAGTGTACTTTCTAAGGTGCGGTATCAGTTCCTTGATATGTTCTTGGTCTTCTAGTCTTCAATCCGTGCTTATTGATGATAAATTGATTATGATCATGATGAATGAATATGGAGAACACGTTGGCTTCAGGGATGGATAGATATCTTCCATTTAGTGCTTCTTTTTGAAGATCCATGCCTTGGTTTCTTGTACTTGTTGATTTTCTTCAACTCGTTAAGCATTTATATGCTCATTTCATGATATAATTATCACTTCTATTTAGTTCCCATATCTTTACACGAGATAAAACATGTTTTCACATGTAAAGTAAAATTATTCTCGATTGGAGCCATGATATGCTAAAGAATGATCCTGTTTATTTTAAGAAACTCAAGGTAGACATTAGTCATTTCTTAAAATATTTTCTTTAAATTGGCTTTGTTGCCATTCAAAACATATTGACTTGAAGCTTTCTGAAGGTTTTGGAGCTAACAATTATGACATTGAGACCATTAGATATCATCTATACAAGGATGGGTTCATGCAAAATTATTGGATTTGGATTGAACATGGCAAAGTCACCACATGAAAATTTTCAATACAAAGGTGTTGATAACTATGTTGGAGGTAGTTCAAGTGGGATCATATAGTTGAACATGATGCGGGAAACATGAATTGGGAGAACTCTACATGATATGGAGAAATGTTTATGATGTGGTTGGCATTCAATTTAATGTTAATCACAAACCTTTGGTCAAGGTTCCTAACCCAGAGTTAGAGAGATTCTTTCCTTTCAAGAGGCCTAAGACGCCTTTATAGGAAGGGTGTGTGCACTCAAAGTTATCTCTAGCAATTAAAATGTTAACAATAAAGTCACAAGCTAATCAAAGTTAAAGTTCTTTTGATTAGAAGGGTAACTTTGATAAGTGAGATTAGTCCACAACCTAGTTTCGTCCAAAGAATAACTATCAGAAAAAGAAATTAGTTTCAAAAATTAGGTTGAAATCAGAAAAGATAGATTGTTGTTTGAATGGATTTATCTTGTTTTATGAAGATAATTCAGCCTTAACCTAATGCAAATTCTGAAAACCCCAAGATTCAAACCCAAATGAGCAGGAAGTGAAAGGTATAAGCTATGTTCCTCATAAGAAAATGCACTCTAATTACTAGGTTGAAAGATTATATGTATCCATGAGCTCAGGACATAGGATGGCATTTTGAGAATAGGAGAAGTGATGGTGTAATAATTCACCCTTCTCATGGTGAAGCCTAACAACATTTTGACCAAAATTATCTTGAGTTTGTGGCAATTCTTAAATGTTTGATTGGAACTTTGTGAAATGGATTTACTCTGAATAATCAATTTAGAAAACCATATTCATGTTGGCTTGTTGTTACACTATACAATCTCCCACCTAAAATGTGCATGAAAGAATCTTACATGTTCTTAACTTGTATAATCTCTGGTCCTAATAATCCTAAAGTTAAGATTGATGTCTATCTCCAACCCTTGATTAATGAACTTGAAAGAGTTTGGTCTCTAGTGTATTGACTTATGATATTTCGACAAAACAAAATTTCATGCTTAAGGTAGCATTGATGTAGACTATCAATGGTTTTCTAGCTTAAGGATGCTATCAGGGTGGATGACATAGGGGAAGTTAGCATGTCCAATTTGCATGGAGGATACAAAGGCATTCACATTGAAGTTTGGTTAAAAAATTTGTGGTTTGATTGTCATAGAAGTTTTTAGACCTAGACTACCCATATAGACATAATAAGTATGGATTTAAAGAATCAAGTTGAGGATAATGATGACCTTCTAGTTAGGCTAGCAGGAACCAAGTTTGGAATAGAGTTAGACATTTTTCGAAGATAGTTGACGAGGAAAATCCATAAGACTTCTATGGTGTAGAACATAATTGGACCAAACAAAAGTATTTTTTTGGTCCCATTGGGGGATAACCCAGTATGCCATTGTATTGATATTATGCATGTTGGAAAAAAGTGAATTTGAGAATATAATGAACACTGATGGACACTAACAAAACCAAAGATAATGAGAAAGCAAAAAGGGATTTGGTAGAGTATTGTAGGCCACTTGAGTTGAATTTATAGGAGATAGGGATGGTCATGTTTATAAGCCCAAGGCCAGTTACACACTTAACTCCATGTAAAGGTAATCTAAGTGTGGGTACAAGCATTGAGCATGCCAGACAAGTATGTTTCAAACTTAGGTAGGTGTGTGAATGTTGCACAAGGAAAGTTTTTTGGCATGAAGAATCATGACTGTCATGTATTTATAGAGTGCTTACTTTCCATTGCATTTAGAGAATTATCTTTTCATGTTTGGATGCCATTAATAGAGTTGAGTCAATATTTTAGAGATTTATGCTTGACCATTCTTAGGTTGAAGATCTCGTAGTCATGGAGAAAAATATTCTCGTAATTCTGTGTAAGTTAAGGAGAATATTTCTTCCTGGGTTCTTTGATTCCATGGAACATTTGCCTATACACTTGGCATATGAAGCATAGGTTTGTGGCATATTCAATAGAGATGGATGTATCCATTCAAAAAGAACATTGGAAATTTTTTAAGAACTATAAAACATAGGTCTTAGGTTGAAGGATCCATAAGTGAGGCATATATCTCCAAGGAGACACCTTTATTCTACTATTACTTTGAAGCACATGTTCAATCTAGAACAAGCACGGATAGTCAAAATGATGACATTGGTGAAAGTTCAATTCAGCCAATGTTGTCAATATTCAATCAGCTTGGTCATGTTGCTGGAAAACCCGTGTCCTATTGGCTATTAGAAAAGAAAACATAGGGCACATTAGCAAATCATGATAAATTGTGATGAAGTCTTTTCATTCAAAATGTAAGTGACATTCACATATCACTTTGAATTATTAAAATTTCCTTACACAAGTCTTTTTCTTTTATAAATTTCTTTCTTTATTTATAGGTGTTTTGAATAAGTATAGTCAACAAACCCTTGAACAATTCCAGCATGGTTCAAATCCCATGTATGTGTAAGATCTAATTAATAATATTTCAATCCAAAATCACTCTTGTTGACCTTTTCATCTTATATATATGTTGATATTTGAGTACAACTTGTTTGTAGCTACTTTATGGTGCTAATAATATAACATGTCTGCATATGCAAAGTTTAGCTTGGGATCCCTTAACAAAGCTATTAGTTGACCCATTTATCATGTCAACATACAAGTTTCACATATTTGAATAGGAACAGGGAAAAAATAACAATAGTGGCATTTGTGTCAAAAAGGATGTAAGCAATGGGAGGGTGATTGGTATTGGAGTGCTTAAACAAATACTCAAAGTTGAATATATGGGTGTCAAAGTTGAAAGATAGGTAGTTAATATTCAATGGTGATTGGTATTGAGACGTCCTAAGGGAACACACACAACCATTATAAAATTACTAAGATAAACCATACAAAAAAAAAAATGGTGCATATGATCCCTTCATTATTGCCTAAAATGCAAGACAAGTGTATTATGCACCATATCGCAAAAAGTGCAAGTCCAAGTGGATGGTGGTTATCAAAACCAAACCTAGGGGTCGAGTAAGGTTGAAGAACTACCTAATGATATTTATCAAGTGAATGATCCAATCATTTCTTACATGGTTGTTGATATGAAAATACCGGCTAGCTTCAGGGAGATCAACATAGTTGATATTACTACTAATCAATTTATGACAAGAATCAATCAAAGGGATGGTAAGTGTTGAAAAAGATGAAATTGATGATGATGATAATGAGTTAGAAAATGATGCAAATAGCCCTTAACTTTCGGATTTAACGTGACGTGATTTATTTTTTAATTGTGCATTATTACCAATGTTTTTTGTCACATACCTGGGATTGTGTTTATTGATTATGTGTAATTTTTTTTTCAGATGGCAAGCACAATAAAATCTAAAGGCAAGAAAGGCACTGCCACCACTCAAACCTCAAGACCCGCCTTCCAGCCTAGAGGATCAAGCACTTTAAGCTCCAGCCCACCAGGAGGAAATCATGATGATCCCCACTCCTAGGCATGTGACTTCAGGAGAGGAAAGACGGCCTCCATCACCACCGTCACAAGTCCCTATAGCCACTCATGGTCGAAAAGGCGAGTTGGGAGTGGAAGAGCTAGGAATAACGTTGTAGTTGGTGCCTCGTTGGCCATTCCCATGGATCCACCATTAATCCCTGTCTAGCTCTTATTCCCAATGGCAAGAGTTGGTAAGTAATTTTAAATTTCATTTAATTCATAACTCTTTTACTATTATGCAGTTGGCATCCATAAAAGAAAGGTATGCATAAGGTCACATAAACCATTCAAAAAATGTACCGTGAATCAATTTGTAGCTTCTATAAGCTACCAAAGGAAGAAGGCATCGTTGGTATAGCCATGGAAGGTAAAATGAAATTTGTTTTATTACTGTCAATAATTTGTTTCATCTTAGCTATCTTAGTATTTTAGTAATTTGATTTACACTAACTATTTATATTTCTATGTGTAGAGTAACTTCACCATTGCGCCTTAGCATGATGCATTCATGTTCAAGGCATTCAAGTCCCAAGCCAACAAGAGGTTGGAAGACATGTACATAGACATTCGTGAGGGACACCATGAGGAACATAGACAGTTGACTAAGGACAATTTGGTGGTCTTGTAGGAGTACTTGAATTTCACAAAGTTCAAGGAAAAATCTACCCAATCGAAGCTAAGAGAGCCTTGCAGAAGGGTGGCTCAATGCATGGTGGTTCCAGCACCATAAAGTGCACATGAAAGCACTTCATAAGTCAATAATGTAAATACCTTTTTTATAATATATATATATATATATATATATATATATATATATATATATATATATTGTATATTACTATTTTCCCATTATTTCAATTGTAGGAATGTCTCTTGAAAAGGCCACCTATTCAAGGTGAGTTGTTCAAGGAGGCCTACACCTAGAAGGGAGAAAAACGGAGTCGGGTAGACCTTCGCTCCGAGTGAACTTATGTAAGTTCGGAACATTTCTTTTAATAATCTCTTTTAATATATTTAGTTTATTAATTTTACCTTCACAATTCTAATTTACTTCATATTGTCATAGGACCCAACTTATGAAGGAGGCCAGGTCGAGTAAACCTCAGGTTCACAAAGGACGTGAGCCTATGGACTACCCACCCATTGATGAAAACAAAGTGTGGGACTAGGTAGTTTGTGCTCCCAACAAGAACCGTATATACAACAAAAGGACATTCTTTGAGGATAGTTTGTCTCCTAGCTCTGTGATGGGAACATCACTATGATGGTAAGGTTGACGAGCAAGTTCACTTGCTCAATGTGGAACTTCAAGCTCAAGCCATGCAGGAATAGCAACAGATGGAGTAGATGCTAGCCAAACTAGAGACACTGAAGGTCGAGAGAAGGCAAGAGCATACCCAGGAACAAGGAGAAGAAAAGGGTGAAAAAGGAGCTAGAGAAGGAAATAAAGCAAAGAATGATCAAGTATTTGAAGATGATAGAGTTTGGCAACTCAAAATTGCCTTCCTCCTCCTTCTCTGACGATGATGATCAGTACTCGTGGGAGTAATAAGGCTTTTACTTTTTTATATGTTATGACATTATATTTTTCTTATTGTGTTGGACCAATTTATGTATATGTTTAAACTACTAATGTTTGGTAAGGATTTCAAGGAATTGCTACTTTTTTATTTTGGTGTTATTTTAATATTTATTATTAAATATAAATGAGAAATAATTAACTTTTATACAAATGTAACAATTAAATAATAATAATTACTCAAAATAGGGAAAATCTTAAAAAAAAAAACCACTTGATTTTCTTTTCCCTTAATAATGTTTTGGAAAAAATCTAATGGTCTATACCAAGGGATATTCCCATGGTAATGTGTATTAAAAAATCCCTTGGTAAAAAATAAAATTTCCAAGTAAGTTTTCCTTCTTGACAAAAATGATGATAATTTTCTTAGGCTTTTCCTGAGGGATATGTAGCCTAAATCCCTTGGTAACTCCATTGAAAAATTTACCAAGGGATTTGTTCCATTCATTCATATTCATTCCCTGTGACTAGATCTACCAAAGGAAACAAATCTCAAATCCCTCTAAATCCCATGGTAACCTGTGAATTTCTAATAGCAATAGTAAGTGTTTGATTTGACAAATATAAAATGAAAATGAAAAAAAAATTTACAATTGAATTTTATATATAAATCTTACATTTTAAGCTCATTCATAATTCTTTTCATATTTTTGCTTTGGTGTACAAAAATTTAGGTGAGCTCATCATTGGTCATCATGCTTAGGTCATGATCTTAAAATTTAGAAAATATTTATAGGAGACTTACAAAACTACCTACCAACATATGGTCTCCAGAATTATCAGGAGAATTGAACTCGCAAATTGCCTTTTGTCATCAACCATCATTATCATTGAAAATTATCGGCATTGGTTGAATATGGCTCTGTTGATATTATGTCATCAAATTAGCTTTGCATTGTTAGGCATTCTTGGTGACATTTTCTAGCATCCAACGAAACTAAGTCCTGCAAGATTTTTGGCCTAAAACAACACTTATTTTTGAGAGCACATAAAAAGTAATGCTTTTTGTATGCATAAGCAATCCTTTTTTTTAATTGTATCGCCTTTGATATCTAACAAGTGTTGTCATCTCTATTCAAAAGTGTTGTATTATACAACTAGTCATGCCTGCTATAACAACTCAACAAAAAGTGATGCATTAGCTTAAAATGTGTAGTCTTTGTTGAAAAACCTTATTTTAGACAATTGACCACACCAGATATAGCAACTCTACGAAAAGTGATGTCTTAACTTAAAAAATTTAGTCTTTGATATATCAAAGGCAATGCATTTGAAAAAGTATTTCCTCTGTGTACTATTGGTAACACTTTTCATTCATTCCCAAAATAAGTATTGTCTAAGGGGCATTTGTTTCAATGTTTGAAAATATATTCCACTACTAGGAGTCCATGGGATACGACTTACTTACTGACGGATGTTTGACGGATAGGATTTATACTAATGGTATATTGACGGTTACGGGGCATGGTTTTCCATCGATGAGTATTACCGACGAGTAAATAATGCGTGGTAATTATAGACACATTTACCGATGGGACTAAAATAATTAGCAGTCGGTACAATTATATGGAAACCCATCAAGAGTCGAGATATATTGTTACCGGCCATTTTATTTTTTTACCGACGGGTTATTTAATAAAGTAGAATGTATTTTTACCGACGCTATTATCGACGGGTTTTTTTTTAAATATAATTTATTACCGATTAACCCCGTCAGTACAATTATCAAATATTTTTTAAATTTATTTATTTATAAATAATTAAAAGTTAAAAAATATATTTTATAACTATTAATTATTTATTTCTTTATTTAAATAATAACGTAATTATCAATAAACTGATATTAAATAAGAAAAATAATAAAATGAATAAATTAAATTGAATAAATATAATAGTAAATTTTAACAATAAAATATATACAAATTACAATAAATGTAAAAAATATCCCGAATGTAAAAATGAAAAAGCTAGATAAAAACTAGCTAAAGTCCTAGGCGTCAGCATCGTACGGCGTGTGCATCATCATCTGCACCATCATCACCATAGTTGCGTTGACCGCCCTGAAGATGGAAGGGAGTGGGATATGGGGAGCATCTTCCTGGAGGGAGGATCCAGGAAGCCTGCATGTTTCTGGAAGAACGTCATGACATCTCAGTGATCTTCGCCGCATCCTTGAGCAGCCTTCACCTTCTTTGTTTTCTTCTCTCATTCTTCTCGTCTCTCCTCTGCCCTTCCAGAGAGCTTAAGCTCTCGGTCTCTCAGCCTCCTCCTCAACAGCTCACCCCTCCTTCTGGAGCTGGAAGGAGCTGCCTGCTGCTCCCTCCTTGGATGGACTTGGCCTCGCAGCTCATGGTTGAGGGCATGGACACGCTCTCTTAAGGCATCATCCCCAGGAGCTAACCCAGTAGTGGAGGATGGGGACATACTCTCAGATGGTACCCCATCCCATATATGCGGCCTTAAACCACCTGGGCCCACACATCCTCCTCATTGGGAGGAGGAAGAATGTGAGCATCGGGCCAGCCTAGCCATCTGGGTCTGGTACTAGGTCTGGGCCTCTCCGAGGTTGGAACTCGCTATAAAGGAAAAGAAAAAACAAGTTGTAAGTAATAATTATGACAAATGAAAATAATAATAGAAATTAAGTAAAGATATGTCTAAATTTAAACTTACATAGGTCGCCTGGAGCGAGTCTCCCAGACCTCCCCAGGTCCCGCTCACCCTTTCGGGTGTGAGTCTCCCAAATAGCTTGCCTCATGTCGAAGGCGGCTTAACTCCGCCTGCATAAATACGCACAATAAAGTCATCAAAATATAGTATTTGTCACAATTCAAATATAGTAAATGTTATTATAAAACGTAGAAACGGTAAAGAATTACCAAGCGCTTTCTGGTCCTCCTGGGTGCTCGACCCACTAGTGTGCAGCGACCCGCCTTTCTACGAGGCTCGTTTGTCTTCCCTTGCCGACCCTATCCTTGAAGGTCGGGTCGCTGGCCCAGTGGCACTGCAACTCAGGCAAGGTGGCGTCATTCACCACGAGCTGTTCATGTGTCCCTTACGGACATCATGAAACATATCTCGCTTCGCTTGGATGACCTAATCCTCCAAGCCCTCTTCACGGCTCATGCTTAAGCTCAATATAGAATGTTTTCTGCATAAACAAATTCACAACACATTAGTGATTGTATATCAAGCATATAATTAAATAATGTAAACATATTTTTTAACAAAAGCGAAACAATCATATAATTACCTTCCACTCCTTCCACCACGACTCCTTGACATCAGGAGGATGTCGTCCATGTGGGCCATGGATGGTTATACCGACTCTGTATAACCTCGTGATCTTATGGTGAGCCGCGCAAATGGGAGAAAACTATTACATAAATAATCAAAAACCAATCAAAATTACTCAAATTTCATAAGCAATTTAATTTTAAAATGTAATAACAAACATGTTTCAACTTACCTGTCTTTACCGTCCTAATCTGCTGAGCGGCCCATCCGGCCAGAGAGGCCTCCCATCGGCGTCCGTGCTGTGACCCTGTTAAGGAAGGAGGAGTCTAGTCAGATGCGGGGTTGGGAGTCGGGGCAATGATAGGGCTAGGGCAGTGGTAGGGCTAGGGGAGGGGTCTAATGCGAATGGGGTGTGAATGTGAATATGGGAGGGGTGGGGGCTTGGCATACCCAAGAGTCGGCATCATCCGAAAGCCAGGGGTTCTAATGGTCGGGACTGAGGTAGAGGTAGTGGAGGGGGAGGTGGTGGAGGTGGTGGAAGATGGTGGCTGAGGTGGTGGAGGGATGATGGCGAGGTGGTAGAGGTGGTGGGAGGGTGGCTGAGGTGGTGGGTACACCGACCTTCGAGGTCGGCCTCTGCCTCTACCAGCCATCCTGAAACAATTAAAAAATAATCCACAACAAAACATTAATTAAATCAGGAAATTTCAAATAATTGCATAATAATATTGCATATAATATTGAACACCTTAGTTAATCTGAAAGTGTAAGTTTTCATCATCACTCTGTTGTTGATCACTAAGTGACTCATCAGTCTATCACTTGTTTCATCTTCGTGATTTCTGATTGGGTGGTTACTTGTGCATTCGATTAAGTCAACTTCCCTAGTCAATGAAAGGGGGTTTTCAGGTTGTTGCATCGAGTCCGCCCTTGAAGGATGTGGATCATCCACTTGATACGCATCTTCAACAGTTTCTTCCTCTATCTCAATCATACCTCTTGGTTTGATCTTATTCACAACCCTCCACTGTGACCTACTTTTCCCAGGATAAGACATATAATATACTTGTCTGCATTTTGGGCTATAATAAATGGATCATAACTTCTATATCTTCTGGTGTAATTGATTTCAATAATTTTGTAATTGTTGTGTTGACGTGTCCAGTTAGTCGGTTGGGTCATACCATTCACATTTGAATAGGACACATTTATTTGTGAGGTCACCTACGTACTCAAACTCAAGGATTTCCTTAACAACACCATACCAATCACATTCCTCCCAGTATCGCCTTTAACACAAACACCAGTATTGTTGGTTTTTTTCCGCACCAATCAGCGTGTGAAACTTGTACCCATTAACATAGTACATGGGCCAACTACAACTTTATTTTTGGGCCCCAAGCTAGATTGAACAAATGGGGACATGTTACACCATTATTTTTGTTATGAACCTACGTACATAAGTTTGAAATGTCAAACTTACTTGTATCAAACAAAATTAACAAATAATATTTTGGGTTTCATAATCTTAAACAAATGGACTTACATGTAATCTAAACCAATCCGGAAATTGTTGAAGAGAATCTTGACCGTAGTTGCTCAAAGTATCTGTTGTTGAAAATATATTTTACGTTATATTTTATATATGCATAACATCACACTCACTCCTACATAAAAAAAAAAAAAAAAATAGACTTACAATCTGAATGGTTGCACTTTGTCACAATTTAGCAAAATATGTAAGTGTGCGGAATTCCACTCCTCAGAAGTCAGCCATCGAGGCACGCTCTTTCCAGCTCAACGTTGATTGAATATAGACAACGTAGGTGGAGTAGAACACTCCCCTCCATCGTCATTACGACCAACCTGAGTTCTCCTAGATTGAACATGTGGCTGAAAGTAAAATGAGTAGAAATTTGAAGTCTCTTCGCTAGATAAGCTTGGCATATTGATCCTTCCACTTGAGACCTATTCTTCATTCTTTTAAACCCTCCTATTTCCCTTTCAAATGGATACATCCACCTGTATTGAACCGGTCCACACACTCTTGCTTCATATGCCAAATGTATGGGCAAGTGTTCCATTGAGTCAAAGAACCCAGGAGGAAAAATTCTCTCTAATTTAGAGAATTTTGGGAATATTTTTTCCATGACAAGCAGATCATCACACCGAAGAGTAGAAGAGCATAAATCCCTGAAATACTGACTTAAATGAGCGGCTTCCAAACAATATCAGGTAGCTCTCTGAATGCAATTGGAAGCAAACACTCCATGAACACGTGACAATCATGGCTTTTCATGCCAACAAGCTTACCCTGCAACATTGACACACCTACTTAAGTTTGAAGCATAACCATCGGGCATTCTTAACTCCTTAAGCCATGACAAACTGCTTGTTGCTGATTGGAACTCAGGGCATATTTGGCCTTTGGTTTATAGAAATGACCATCTCTCATTCTTGTAAATGCAAATCAGGCCGCGTGCAATACTCAGCTAGATCATGCCTTGCCTTGTCGTTGTCTTTGGTTCAATCTATATCCAATACAGTATTCATAATGTTGTCAAACACATTTTTCTCAATATGCATGACATCTAAACAATGACGCACCAAATTATCCTTCCAATACGGCAACTCCAGAAAATACTTTGTTTGGTCCAATTATGGTATACTCATAGCCTGGCTACCGCACTACCTTTCGATTTTCGTTATTTTTGGGATATCCTTAACTCGATCCCACATTTCATGACCACTTAGTCTAACGGAGGCTCATCATGTTCAACACAATTTCTTTTAAAACCATATCTGCTTCGCCTATAGGGATGATCAGAATCTAAGAACCTTCTATGACAATCAAACCAAGAGTTCTTTCCTCCATGTTTCAAGGTGAATGCTTTAGTATCGTCCATACAAATCGGGCATGCTAATTTCCCTTGGGTCATCCATCCAGACAACATTCCATAAGCTGGGAAATCATTGATGGTCCACATTAATGCAGCTCTCATCATGAAATTCTGCTTAGTTGAAATGTCATAAGTAAGAACACCCTGGCACCACAGCTCATTCAATTCATCAATTAGGGGTTGAAGATACACATCAATCTTAGCTTTTGGATTTTCAGGGCCAGGGATTATACATGTTAAGAATAGTAAGGATCTTTCATGCACATGTCAGGAGGGAGATTATAGGGCGTAACTACTATGGGCCAACAGGAATAGGGTTTGCTAAATTGGTTATTCGGAGTAAATCCATCTAAAGAGTCCCAATCTAACATTTCGGGGTCACAAGAAAAATCAAGGATATCATTGATCGAACTTTTTCCACGCTTCACCGTGCGATGGATGCATCATCACACCATCATCCCTTTGATTTTCACTGTGCCACCTCATATGAGAGCCGAACTCATTGCGCATAGAGTCTTATGAGCCTAGGGATTAAGGGCAGATAGTGCATTTTCTTCTTGGGACATCCTTATACCTCCCACTTCCACGTCTCTTGGGTTTAAACCTAGGCTCTTGGTAGAATTTACACTCAGTCAATGAACTATCATCTTTATAATAAAGCATACAACCTTTCAAGCAGCAATCAATCTTTATTTCCTTCAACCCAAGTTTAGAAACTAATTTTTTAGCTTGATAGAAATCTTTTGGAATTGCATCGGGTTTGACTTAGCTCACTTCCAATTAGCCCATTGATCAAAAGAACTTTGGCTTTGATTCCCTTTGGACTTAATGGTCAACATTCGAACTACTAATGACAATTCAGAGTGCACACAATCCTCCCATAAAGGTTGATTGGCAGCTTCTAGTAGACTATAAAATCGAGCAGGCATCTTGGTTGGGCTTTCTGCAAATAACGAGCAGCAAATTCAAGACCAGGAGCATCAAACACCATCTCATGATGCCTAGCTAGGTTATCCTCCCATAGCACATTACCCACATCGTGCTGAGTTATATGGATCCCACCAGAACTACATCCAGTTTCACACATACCCACTTGGTTCCATGTGTTAACTACCTCCCCATGCTCGGTCCAAACCCAATAGTCAGGCATGAATCCCCACTTGTACAAATGAACCCTTATTGTATCGTCATCCAAATACTTCCTACATTTGCACCTATTACATGGACACCTAACTTTTGCTTCATTAATGAATTGTTGTGTTTTACATGCCACACTCATAAATTCTTCAACACCATTATAAAAGTCCAACTTAATCCCCCTCTATTAGGATGCAATCTATCATACATCCATGATCGATTTGAAGGTAACATTGCGCTTGTGATTAACTCTAGACCCTACAATTTTGTAAAGATAGAAAGTTATTACTTTAAAAAAAATTGCTATTTAAATTTTTTTAAACATAGTTACTTTTATTTAATCTATTTCTCATACAAAAAATATTAACAAAATTTCGACATCTCCCCTTAAATTAGGAGCTTCCATCGTTACATATTTCAGTCAATACAATAATTATAATTGTTATTATAAAGATTGACAATAACATAAATATAGTGAAACAGTCATTTGGACACCTTTAAAAATTATACGCCTATGGTTGTATTGGCTGAAATATATGGATGGAAGAAATTTACAAAGCGCTTCTTGTTTGAAACATGGATATTTATTATTTTTTAAATATAATGAGGGTTTCTATTTTAAAATTAGAGTGTATAAGCACATGGCTTCAGAAGAAAATTATTCAAGATATAACGAAGACACTATCCAAGATTGTGAAGTTCACAATGATGGACTTGAAAGGCATGTAGCACCTTAGGATTATGTACATTTGTTTAAGGTGCACCACAACTTTCAAGAAATGTACATAATCCTCAATGCTACAAGCCTTTCAGTGTCATCATTGCCAACTTCACAATATTGGATAGTGTCTTCGTTATATCCTGAATAATCCTCTTCTGAAGCACTATGCTTATACACTACTTTAAAATAAAAGCCTCCTTTATATTTAAAACATAATAAATATCCATGTCTCAAACAAGAACACTTTGTAAATTTCTTCCACCCATATATTTCAGTCAATACAACCATAGGCGTATAATTTTTAAAAGGCGGGTCCAAATTACTACTTTAAAACACATTGAATTGGTTTTCTTTGTTTTTTAAATACAATTATTTTTAATCCTTCTTTTACTCTTATCACCTGAGGACAATTTTTTTTTAAACTTTTATCCCTAAAACAAAATTTAACAAAATTTCTGCATCTCTCCTTAAATTAGGAGCTTCCATCATCAGATATTTTTTTAATTAGTCTTTAAGTTTTTTTTTAATACGGTTTATTTTAATCTTATATCCCTAAAAAGATTTTAACGAAATTTTGACAGTATCTCCCCTTAAACTAAGAGCTTCCATCATTTGATATTTCAGTCAATTCAACAATTATAGATATTATTATAAAAATCAACAATAGAATAGGAACAATTAAATAGTTACATGTTAATAATTACATACAATTCAAATAATCCTAAAAACCGTTCTATTGCACATCCCCTTATAACTCCACAACATGCATCCTGCAATCTCTGCAAACACAAAGAATCCCATAGCAAACAAATCAAACAAGTCGGGGAAGGACCTCTACGTTTTCCCCAGTCATGCAATTCCCATTTCCTACAACTCTATCCTATAAAATATAAGTCTCTATATATCATACATATATATTAAATCATTAAACGATATAAATAATAAGGAATGAGCTACTAACCTCTATAGCAGAAAAAAAACTGAAATATAGAGGTTCTCGTTTAAACTAGTCCAATCCTGAAAATCCAACATTATAAATTTCAATCACAACAATTATATACACACAAAAATACTAACATATATAAAAACATGTGCAAACCGATCTAACATCAACAATCAGTGATCCTCAAGCAAAACTCCTACATTAACAAATTAATAACAGCAATTAATCCCCAATGCAACACACACACAACACTATGGGCACCAAAAAATGAACAAAAAAAGTAAATCAAATAAAAAAACTAAACCGATTAAAATGCTCACCAAAGCCTCAGGATCGTAATGGTGACCTCCGTTTCTCAACGGTTTCTGCGGAATGGGCAAAACTCATGGCAGTGGTGCGGGTAGAGAGAGAGGGGAAGAGAGAGAGAGAGGAGTTTCAAGTGAGGGGAGAGGGTCTGAGACGATGTACGTGGATTACCAATGGGTTTATCGATGGTAAGCCTTTTAATGAAATGTGTTCCATTATCAAATCGTTACCAGGCATTACGACGGTGACAAAAATCCCAAACGTTTTGCGCATTGAAATAAATTTCAAAATGACCGTCGGTAACTCATTGGTAATTTAATAAATAAAATAAAAAAACCTTCATACCCGTCGGTTAACCTCGGTAATTTATAACACAAATAATAAATATATTTAACAAATTGCCCAATTTTCATACCCGTCTGTTACCGTTGGTAACATAATTCGTAAATAATTAATTTTAAAAATCATAAATACCTGTTGGTAATACGGAATTTGATTTAATAAATATTAAATTTGAAATACCGTCGATAAAACTGGTTACATAATTCAATATATTAATAGTGAAATGTAACATTACCCGTTGGTTATGAGTGGTATATCCATCGGATTTTTTTTTAAATTTTACCGACTCATTTACCGACGGTTCCTAAAATCACCCTTAATTATTTTCAAAAGCTCGCCATCCCGGTAAATCCCGTCGGTCCAATTGACGGGTGCGTACCGATTTTGTGCATTGGTAATCTGTGTGTTTCTAGTATTCAGGAATCACATTCCTGGAATATAGTCCTAGGAATGTTATTCCCAGTATTTTCAACAAATTGTTTGTTTAGTATTCAACATTCACTGTATTGTTTGTAGAGATTCCTAGAAATAATTTAAAACGTGTTTGTTTTGTAATATATTTTGGAATATATATTATAATTTCCAAAATATCCATAACAATTTATTATTATTATTATTATTATTATCATCCAAAATGAAATTACACTTCAGAAAAAAAATATAAAATTAACAATTAGTTTTTAAAATTTGTTCATCTTGATCAATATAACAATTAATTAAAAAATTTAAAATTGAGAGTGTAATGAATATATGAAGTGCACATGAGTTTGGTAAAATTGTGGGGAAGTCAAATAATTAGGTGATATTTTTGTATTTGTGCATAATTGTTATTCCCAAGTGATAAGAATTTTTTATTCCCACCTTTCATCATAGGAATGAGATATAATTAAATCATGGGAAATCTTTTTCGAGGGAATAATTGATGCCTAGAATAATTTTGCAAAACTTGTAACAAATATGGAAATATATCATTCCCAGTAATTGTTCCAGAGAATAACTAAATATACCTTGAAACAAACGCCTCCTAAGGTATGAATTTCTTGTAGTTTAGAAACATCATCCAATAACCATTGATGCCATAGATGAGCCAATGGCTCAATGGTAAGCACCAGATTACTGCAAAGAGGTCGCTAGTTTGATCCTGATAAGATTAATACCCCCCCTTCCCATGAGTGCGTAACTTGTGTATAACCAAAAATAAAAACAAAATTGTAAAATGTACTTATATCCCTTAAGGTATCAAGAAATGACATCTCACCATCATTTATTTAAAAAATCTACACTCCAGCCCATTTCACTAGGGCATGTTTGTTATTTTCTCTTTTATAATTTATTTTTTATAAATTATATACTAAATAATAAAAATAATTATAAAATAAGTAATGAATTTAATTTTTATACACTGATAGTATAGAATAAAATATTGACAAATAACTTTTTAGCAAATTTGACATTTTTTTTTATTTTTATCGATTCACAACTAAAATTATTTTATATTGTTGGTTCATAGAAACTAAATTCATAAATAAAATTAAGAATTATATTAAAAGTTAATAATAATAATTATTTTATTGAAAAAATAGTAATAAGATTTTTAAATAAAGAAGATGTTAAAATTAAATAAAAATTTATAGTAATATTAAAATATATAAATAAACTTTAATTATTCTGAAAAATAAATAATATGTGCTAAATAATATTATTAATAAATAATATTAATATAAAATATAATTAAATGAATGTGATTGAAAAATATGAAAAATAATTTTTATAAATCAATAATTTAATTATCATAGGTAATAATTAGTTATTTAACATGATTTGATAATATTTTGAAATTTTATTAATTGCTAGTGTGAAATATGATTTTACACTTACACTAATAAAAATTTAATAAATTGTTAAATCATGATCAATAGTTATCATAATAGGTAGTTATCTAATATGATTTGACACTTTTTTAAACTACTATTGTTAGATTTATTTTACAATTATTATTTTTATGAATTTAATTTTGATGAATTGATAGTGTAAAAATATTTTACATTGTTATCTAATTAATCATTTTATTTAAATGACTTTTCAAACAATGGATATAGGAGTAAATTACTTTGGGTATGAGATAATATATACTTGAATACATTATAGAACTCATTTATATTATTAGTACTTCAAAATTAAATTCATTAAAATAATAATTGTAAAATAAATCAATCATATGTAACAAAAAAATCAATTAATAGAAATAATTATTATTATATAATTCTTAATATTAGTTATAAATTTAGTTTCTATAAATTGGTAATATAAAATAATTTTAATTGTGAACTAATAAAAATTTAAAAAATTGTCAAATTCGAATAAAAAGTTATTTGTCAATATTTTATGTTATGTTATTAGTGTATAGAAATTAAACTTATTTCTTATTTTATAATTAATTTTATTATTTAGTATATAACTTATAAAAAATAAATCATAAAATAGAATACACCAAACACACCTTTTGTAAAATGGGATGGAGTGTATACCTTTCAAACAAATGAAGTAAGTATCATTTCATGATACCTCAAGAGAGGTAAGTGGCTTTTACCCAAAAACAAAACTATTGACACCATACATATAATTGGCAAAGCTAGCTTTATTAGAAGTTTATTATTAAATTACAATAATTCTAGATTTTTGTTCATTCAAATTTAATTATACCGTAAATATCATTAAACATTATTCAAACTAAAGAATTTTAATTAGTTCATAATTATAACTAGGTGTTTCATAATTAAGTATTTGTATTAAAGATAAATATTATGATCCTTAGTTTTAAGTGGTCGATGGGTACGAGTTGAAATTACAATTTTAAAACGTTAAGTTAGATGTGACCGTCCTCGAAGATTCATCCACCCCATGGTAACACTAGCGGTTCCTTCAACAAAAGATAACATAAGGACGTCTTTGATTTCAAAAAATTGTTCTCAATTTTCAATTTTTATTTTTAATCAGTTTCTTGCTTTCATTATTTTCTAAAGGACATAGTGAAAAAGAAAATGAAAAGCGAAATCTATATTTTTTACTATTTTCTATAAAAATAAAATTGGAAATTAACTGAAAATTAAAAATAAAAATTGAAATTTTTTTTATAAAACTAAAAAGAATTGTAAAATGAGTATGAAAGAAGTGAAGATCAAAACAATTGTAGGCAGAAGTGAAATAGGAGAGGCCAAAAGCAAGTTTTATTTGCTTTGGGTTGGTGAGATAATAGAATTAATATGTGAGAACCATCATTTTAACTTTCAAAAGATTATATCACTAACAAAATACCCCGAAAAAAAACTATATTAATCTGTAACCTTTCAAAAATCCATCATGTTTTACAAATTTCACTTAAACGTCAACTAGTCTTATTTTTCATTAAAAAAGATAATTTTTTAAATAACTATTTTTTTAAAAGATATGATCCTTTAAGGGCTAAAGAAGTCGTTATATAATATTAACTTGGCATAAAATGAGTTATTTTTTCAAAAATATGATCTTTTGAGACTAAAATAATGGTTCTATGGTGCGAACTTGGCATAAACATACAACGAAATCACTTCTATTAACAAAAAATGGAGGTTGATTTAGCTTTGGTTGAATTTGTCAAACAAGATGGATCTTTTGAGGGTTACGAGATAAATATAGTTTCTTTTTAAGGTTATTTTGTCCGCATAATCTTTCAAAGGTCAAAATGGTAATTCTCCTTTCATAAACTTTAATATCATTTCTCATTATGCAAGTTCAACATAATGTAACAAAAGTAGCTAGACAGTCCAAATAAAGATAATTTAGTCTCTGTCCACCAAAATATAAATCAATGCGAGAGATTCTTGATAGACATGAATTTAACACCTCATATTCATACACACTCATAATAAAAGTGGACTACTCCTCTAATTTTATTGAAGATACACTTATTTATTTTTAGGGTTAAATACATTATATCCCCTAAATTTTACATCATGTGCAATTTATACTCTAACTTTTCAAAACATGCATCATGATACCTAAAGTTAACAAACAGTGTAAAATAATCATTCTGTTAAGTTGACGTCCATTTTCTTTAAGATAGACAAAGTGTCTGATTGCACAAAATAAAGACTTCGGGTGGTTAAGTGCACACAATAGAAACATCCAAGTTATCATACAATAGATAATAGAAATGGATATCAACTTAATAGAATAAGTGTTTTACACCATTTGATAACTTCAGATGTCGCATACGCGTTTTTAATTGTAAGGTGTAAAATTGGACATGTTCTAAAGTTCAAGAAAGTAAAAAGTATTTAACCCTATGTTTTATTCAAAAATGCTATTCCAAAGTATTTAACCCTATGTTTTATTCAAAATTGGACATGTCTAAAGTTCAAGAAAGTAAAAAGTATTTAACCTTTGGATGTAATGATGAGTGGAGAAAGTTTGGACTACCATCACATCCAATGGTGATGAAGTGAGTGTCCCAATTGAACACCCACTTTAGATGTTGAAATAGCAATGCTCTTTTTTATTTGAGTCTCATTAACTTTATTATGAATATGTATAAATATGAAGCGATAAACTCTTGCTCATTGTCTAAGAATTTTTATCGAATATAAAACGTAACCTAGTAAAGTTCACATACGTGACATACATATGATGCACCATAAGGGATAGCCAGAAGCATTGAGATTTTCAAAGTCCACAATTCTCTCTCAATACTTTAAGATAATTACATTTGGCTTGGAGTATCTCCATATAAACATAAGAACATACTTCAAAAGTCCATCTTAGACAATGCAAAATTTCAATGATAAGCAAAACATCTCCAAAAGCACTTTAAGCTGCGTTTAAAACATTCCCAATACTCGAAAGTCTAACAGTTATTATCAAGTGAAATAGCAGCACTATCATCGAAAGATAAACTTATGATACAAAATCATTAACACACGATTCTATGAATCTAGCTAGTTTGTAATAATCTTTTGAATGACGTTGATGAATCTCAAGCCATTGATGATTTTGTAAATTAGTAATTAATTCTTATGAACATGATGATGATGTTTTTACTATGATTATAATGTCACGGCTTTCTAATTGTAATACTTGATGATTCGTGTTGTTACCTAGGAAATATTCACTAAGGATATATTTGTTTTGAGATTTTGGAGGAGAGGGAAAGAAGAAGAGTTATAGTATAAAGTTATACTACAAATCTTTCATTCTTCTCCTCTTTTCTAAAATTCTAACTCACAAATATATCCTAAGGGAAGTCACTCCTAAAGGCTGAGAAAGCAGCAGTGGGTGACCTAACCACAAAAGATATCTACTTTGATACTCAAGTCAGTACCTAGAAGAGGTGAAGTGTTAGAAAACAAGAGTAGTGTCATGATCATATCTAGGGTGTTGCTGAGCCGCTTATACACTATGAGAGGTATGATGTGGATAAATCCTGGAAAGAATGTATGATTGTTTCTTTGTATAAAAGGGTTTTGATACATAGAATCAACAATTATGAAGAGAGATACACCCTAGATTTATATTATTACTTGATTACTTATGGATCTAAGTTAATTATAGTACATGTCATGGGTATTTAATGCTTGGGATTAATAAGTGCAGAATGATTCTTGATCATATATGAGCCCATAAGATTGGCTCCTAGCTACAACTAATCCAGTACATTTCACATGCAAACACGTCAAGTTCAACTTGATGGCCTATAGATATGGCATCGAAGAGTACAAGGTACATATATAAGATAGTTAATAGTGAGGTGGACATGATGTGTGATGAAAGGAAGTTTGCGCATATTAGGCCACTCGAATACGAGGTCATAGCTGGAAAGCAGCACGCAATCTTAGTCTAATGTTGGTCCAATCGATTCTAACAAAGGCAGGAAAGCAAGCAACGTCATGGCTTTCCACTCCATATAAATTAATAAAATGACTCCGTCACACCACTTTTTGATACACCTTGTTGAGCAAATTGTCATTTTAGTTATTGAAATTATTAGCATAAGTTGTTTGATATTTAAAATTTATAAATTAAATCTTAATTTTTAAAATTGTACAATATGAGTTAAATCAGTTCCTAATTTTATTATTATTACTTTGTTTTCATGTTTATGCTAACATGCATATTATTATTAAGTGATATATTGGTGATATATGCATGCATCTTGCTTGATCTCAACAATGACATAATTGAATAATAGGTTTAAATTGCCAGCATACATAAAATTTGTTAACATTATTACTTACTAGCTAATTGGCGAACACTAAAGTGCCTATTGATTAGCATTTGTTTATTTTTATGAAACAAATAATTTGGTATTGAGAAGAAAAAATGATTTGAAAAATTAAACACCAAATGACTGAAAAAGTTATTATGAACATGAGTAGTTATATTTTAAACTATAAATATTAGAGAAGTTATTTATGCTGATTTTAAGGAGTGACATTTTGGGAAATATAAAACAATAAATTTTTTTTTATCATAATTGTATTTTTAGAATGATATGCCATGTTTTTTAGTATTTAGATGAATAAATATATCATACCACTTTATTTCATCTAACGTCATAATGGTTTTTATAAAAAATGATGTATATACTATTTTGGATTTGTAATTATTTATAGTAAATTTTGACACTCATATCGTCAACAACAAATAACTAATTTCTTAGGAGGTCAAATTACTTTAAACAGGCATATGTCAACAAACTTCAAAATTTGGATGACAACTTTTGCTTTTCAGATCTCAATTTGAGGCGAAAGCTACACCTTTGGGTTACCACCAAAGAATCGAGTGTCAAACTATTTTTATGTAATGAGGATGGAATAATGTAGAATGCAAAGTGATTTGTATTGTAATAGTGTAAATAAAATGTTTGACAGATCAAAGAAGAAGAAGATGTAAGAATGTAAATTGATTGACAAACTGAAGGTAAAATATAAGAAATGTAAAGGAATTAAGAGCGAAATTCAAATAAATCTAATCCTAAAAGCAAGAAAGATGGTTGAGAACAATACTCAGTTAACTCTAGACTCTTCTAGTCATTGGAGATGTTTTAGAGTGAGTGTGTAGTGAAAATTCCAACCCTTTAAAATTTGTACATGTAACGTCTTGATTTTTGCATAATGTAAAATTATCAAAATGCCCTTAGGTAATTTTTGCACTAGATTTGAGGTTGAACAATCCTTAATTAGGGATTTTAACATTAGAATAACATTATATGAGTCATGGATAACAATTTGTGAAAATCGCAAATCCAATTTTCGTGTACAAAATGACTAAAATGAGGTCATTTTTGCCTGGAAATCAGAGAGATAGTCAATCCTGGCTATCCTCAAGGGGATTAGATTTATGTTTGAAGGGAATTATTTGTGATATGTTGATGTTGAGGTAAAAATTTCAACTCCAATTTTTACCATACGTAAAATTATCAATTTACTCCTATGGTAATTTAACCTGAGATTGAGCAATATTTGAACTCAGTCATCATTCGGAAAGCCTAAAATGGTTGTATTATGTAATATCTAGAAATGTTCAGGTAATTTTGGGAAACTTTTATGTGAAATTACCTTTACCCCTAGTTGGTGCTTAATGAGTTTACTTAAGTAATTAAGGCGATATTAGGCTCTAATACTTTGAATTGATTTCATTTATTAACTCTAGTTAAAAATTAATTACCTAAGGTTAAAAATAATTACTTGAGGTAATTAGAGCCTAAAATTGCTTAAGATAAAATTAAATTTCCTTTGCTTAATCATAAGAACTCATAAAATTAATTATTTTAAGTTTAAGGTTAAGATTTCATTAAGGTAAAATCTAGTCAATTATATTTTCTTATCTTCAAGTTTAGAACTTATGTTAGAAATTGATTTTAACTCATTTGAAATTAACTTTATTTACAAGTGTATGATTATTTTTTTTACCTTGTCTTGATTTGTCTTAAACACTTAACCTTTTACCATTTTTTTTTCACTAATCTATCAATTCCTAATCTTTTACCTAAGTAATTAGACATCTAATACATGTTTTACCACTTGCAAATAATGAGAAATCTGATCACAATGTAATCAGAAACCAGCACCCTTTTATGCTCCATTTCATCATATTTTAATGGTTGTTTAACAAAGAAACATATCAAACTTTATTACCATTTCTTTAGCTTTCTTTTTCATTATTTATGATTATGTTTAATCAAAAGAAAACCCTCCCATTTCAGCCATAAAGTGATCAGCCACAATGTCTCCCATTAGCATTATATTTTAGTATTTTCATCCATTATACATGAACAAAATTATTACAACCATATAAGCATTCTTTTTCTAAAGTTTTCTTTAATTAAAAAATGAAATAAACCCTCCATTTCCAGCCATGATGCAGCGGCCAAATAGCCCTCATGTGCCTATAAATAGATGCTCTTCTATTGCCAAAATGTTCACACAAACACTCTTAGCCTTAGCACTTGCTTGCTTGATAGTTTCCTTACTCAAAGTTGCTCAAAGTTCTCTAATTCTCTCAAGACTTCAAGCTTTCTTCTTCTTCCTCATTCACATTCAAGAGACTCCATTCTCAATCTCTAATCAAGCTCTAAACCTCAAGCATACACATTCCAACCATAAATCAACTTTTAAACACATAACCTTTTCATTTACAAATACAAAAACACAAGAAAAATTCTTCCTCCACTCTAACTCCACTTGGCTGAATTCCCTATCACTATTAGCATCAGATTTTTCTTCTTGTTACTTCATAAAAGCTCAAGCTTTACCTTTTGTAAACAAGAAAAACCTTGGTAGGGATTTTATTTCATGTTCTTTCTTGTGTTCTTTTCTTTAAAATTTCAGTTTCTAAGGATTGATAATGACCATGGCTTGATGATGAGGAATCATGGTGATGGTTGTGAATCCATCATATAATGGACCTCTAAAGCTTAAAGTTTAGTTTTTGTTGTCAAAAGGTTAATGGTATAATTGTTAGTTTCCTTTAAATTGATTCTTTTGAGCTTGATGATGACTTCAAGGAATAAGGTTCTTGAAACCATGGTAATAAGAACTCTAAAGCTCACTTCCTCATTGTTAAGATTAATTGGAGTCAAAGAGTTCATTCTTTAAGAAGTCTTGAGTTTTGAGCTTAAAAAGGCATAAAAAGGAACTTGCATCCATGTTTATGTTTCAAGTCTTGCATATCATGTTTAAATTTCAAGCCTCGTATAATTATATTTATATTTCAAGTAATCACCTTAATTCTTGAAGATAATAATAAGGTATTTGGAAATTAATAAATGAACCTTATTCATGCTCACATTTTCATAATGAATCCCAAGGTTCCTGAGGACGATAATGATGACTCAATGCATTAAGCTGAAAGCCCTCCTATTCTTTATAAGTTTCCCATTCCCTTCTTTTCTTTCCATATCGTCTTTAGAGGTTGATGGCAATGTTTGTGATCTTCGCTGATGCCCTTACGTGGGAAATGCACTATGACTCGATCAACTGGTCCTATCATTTTGTGGGTCATTGTCCAGTTCGTTTGTACGTCTTTATGGATCGTCCCTTTACGCATCCCATTTCTAGTAATTGGTTCTCCCCACTACCCCTTTCCCAGAAGATTTTTCCTTTGAGCGTTCGTGTCGCAAGCTCGCAGTTTCCATATACTCACTCTACTACATCATCTATTCAAGACTTCCCTGATTACACACCCTAGTCACCACCTCGATCTGGGTCATGGTCGAACCCCAGAGGATCTACCCTCCCGTCACCCCAAGATGGGTCTGTCCTTGTTGTCCATATGGAGGTGGAGGGTGATAATGATGGAGAGACCATCATGTAGCCAATGAGAGGAGCGGAGCCTGTACGTAAAGGCGCCACCCGTCCTCGCCGACGTGCCCATGTCTGACCCATAGGACTTTATGCTATACGAGACGAGTTGATCCATGGTTTTCACTCTAGTCGTTCTGAGTAGGAGTAGTGAGAGGAATATTATGCTAGCTTATTTTGTATTCGATTACTATTGTTCGTCTTGGATTATTGTACTTAACTTCAGACTTAGTGGTGAGTAGTGTGTTTTGGTGCTTGATATGGAATGGTTAATACTTATGCTATACCTATACATGATGATGTGGTTATGTTCATGTGTTAGTTGTGTACGTATGTGATTAGTTTTTATTTCTCCTCTTTATGTGTAAAATAGTCGATGGTTTTACTTAATATGCGTGGCTCACTTTTTTTTTTCAAAGTTTAAAAAAAAATTTACCTGTAATTTTATTAAAGTATTTTCAAGAGTTTAAATTAAAGAACTAGAACAAAAGAGTAATAACTAATAATTAACTTAAATATATCCTAGGCATGTTGAGTTAAATATTATGGTGTTAAGTGCAGACTGGTATTTATAAACAACCTAAGTCTCTAGGATTTTGACACTTGTCCTTGGCTGTTTCTCGATTGTCCACGTAGCTTTGAAGTTCTTGGTTTTTCATTCACTCTTTATCACCACTTTGTCACGTCCTTATTAAGCTTCTGGAATAAGCTGAAAGGTAATAACCGTGAATTGACGAACACATACCTTTGGAGTTACTATGACAATGTCTTCACCATCTTTAGAATTTTCTAAGTCTTTAATTGTCAAACTCCAACTTCGACATGTCAAACCCCAACTACGACTGACAAACTCCCACTTTGACTTGTCGATCATTAAATGAAAAATTTTGCCAATGTTGTCTTGTCAAACATTTGACAAGAGACTTTTGTCAATGTCAATTTGTCGATTTTAGACATCGCTGTCGCTGGCTTCTTTGGATCTTGTCATATGGTTTTGACAAACCAAGGGCTTTGTCAAGTTCACATAGCTTGTCAGTCGTATCATGCTAAACTCTTAACGACTATCAAATTTGAATGCCAATTCGACAATTTGACACTTAATAAAATTTGGTGCCAACATGATGCCCCCCACAACTCTTATTTTGAAGAGGTTTTCATCGATGAGAAGTTAAAGAGTTGTAATTTTAAATTTTAAATTTTTTTCAAACTGAAATGACTTCCTCAATGGCAATTAATGCGGCATAATAAACGGGGTTGTTACACCCAATCTGCTTACATCCCATCATAGGCTTGTCTTCTAAGGCCTTATAGCTCTGGCTTGTGGCCTTTGATAGAGCTATAAATCCTGCATTGTCATCCCTTTTCATGCCTACGCCATTATAACTGCAACTATTCATCACCTTCTTCCTTTCTCATGCTCCCAAAACTCTTCATATCCTTGTTACATCTTCTTTGTGCTTTTTCTTCTATGTTTATGGCTTCACCTTCCAACTCTATTTCCTCTAAAGGCGCTGCTATGCTAATTCATCCCCCAATGATCCTAAGAATTCTCAACTAGTGGCCTCAGTTCAGAGCCCATTGTTGATCAAGATGAGGGCTTTGCCATGGGTCCTGACCTAAAGAACTCTTCCAAGCTCACTTCCCGGTACTTCTCCTTTTTCTAGGTCCTTCTACACATGCTTATATAGGTCCAATATTGACCCATAGACAAACTAGCAAGATAGGCACTTATTATCTTTCTTTGAAATCACAAGAAATCTTAGTAGCCATCCCCAACTTCATTGTAAATATTTTTGTTCAAACTCTAGGCTGTCAGAACTGGCCTAAGATTCCAAACTTTTTCTGGAATGGTTTGCTAGGATGGAGACCATAAAGACTTCCTTTTGGAGAAGTTTAGGTATTCTTTACATTCTTTAATTATCCAAATATTCTATCAAGTTTAATAATAGTATGCTAGGATCTCATCTATTTCTAGAGCTCGACCACAAATTCCTTTCACCTTCCTTGTGGTATGATAGGTTTAACTCTCTTCGAGGTGGCCACAATCATAGGTCTTCGACCTTCAGGGTCAATATTCTGCCTAACATGGAACCTAAGACCCATTCGACTATACCCTAGATTTTGATATGTCATATCCTGCCTTTATCGAGAACAATAAAGGGATTGGTCTTGTAAGCGCAGTGAAAATGTCGCTTTTCCCTATTATTGGCTAAATTCAATTGTTTTTTGTTCTAGGAGTGTGAAGATGCAAGCCATCCATCTCCCTTTGGCTATGTTACTTCACTAGGGCACTAAGCTCTATTTGTCTAAAGTTCTCTTAGCACATCTTTATGACAAACTTCATTATTTCGTCACTAGGATTGGCAATAATGAATCTCTCAATCCAAGAGGCCCAATGTGGTTACTCCGACTTTGGCTAAATGCCATTTTTGAGCCTCAATTGACTTACTCCCCCTAGCCATAATTCATCGAGGTTATGAAGGACCTCAACTTTATTTTATATTTCAAACCAAACCCAAAGACTCAAAGTTGTTCGACGAGTTTTGGCATTTCTTCCAACATTTCCATGGAGCTTCCTTCTCAGATCTGACCAAAAGAATTTGACCCCTTTCATCCAACGCCATCTTGGTCCACCATGGTTTACTCATCCCATGATTCAAGACATGAAATAAAGCGAGTCAGCGACGCGTTGGGTCTAACTTTCCCTGTGCCCAAGTTATCCTTTTAGGATTACCCGGGTCGAATTCCTTAAGAGTTGTCTTACATGCTCCTAACTTCATGGTGTGATAGTTTGGCTTTTCCCAAGCAATCCCGGCACCATTGACACTCGATTCTAAAGAGCAACTTTGTCATTCTGAAGTGTCATCTCTCAAAGATTTAAACTATTAACTAACTGACAATGAGTCAAGGAGGGATGTTTATTCTCCCATGGTTGTAGAACCTAGCACCTTCCCAAGTATGTCACTCGTTACTTAGTGGCGTGAATATTATGACACCCTCCATGTTGACTTAGACACCATCGAATAACGCATTCTGACAAATTTTCTGGTGCTTTGCAACGGGGTAAGAGGATGATGTCGAACAAGGTAATAATTTAATATTATTGTCTTTGTTCTTGTGTAAACCTTTAACAAATCTAAGTGTTCATGCTCTTTTTTTTTTTTAGAGGAAGACAACACAGGTGCTCATGGTCGAAAAAGAAAGGCCATTACCCTTAAGCCCAAAAAACCAAGGGCAAATAGTATGTCGGTCAAAAGGGGACCTCGAAGAAGGAAACAATGACCAAAGCTGCCAAGGCTTCAAAGATGATAAGATCCTTCTTCTAGATCATCAATCGCTTCCCTCACAATGTCTGACAGGGTAAGTTACTTTGTAAACTACATATATGCATGTCTTTTATCAACATACTTCTAACTTTACATCATCAAATTTTAGTCCATTGCTGCTTGACCTGAAGGCTCTCCTTCTGAAAGATCAATCTTGTGACCTTGTCCATATCGACAATGAAGGAGAAGGCGATTCCTCGGACTCCCTTAATTGTCATAAGGTACTTGTTGTCAAATTGTCATGTCATCTGGGCGTTATATAGCTCATTGTTTGACATCGAATTTCTATTATCCGAGCGCACCGCCCAGGTCAAGATGCAATAATCAATCTTATTGTAACGCTAGGAAAACTATGACCATCGAAGGAGATTTGTCAATTGAAGACTACACAACTGAGGATATCGAACCTCGCATGTGCAAATTTACCATGATCTCATCCATCGTCCACCTTCTCCTATCTCATCAATTCCAGTCTAAAACCTCAATTAGTAGCTCTTGTCTCTACCATCTTCCTGGTTTAAGAATAAGACCAAGATGATAATGATGAAGAATTTTGATATGGGTTTTCTCAATACTTTACACCAAGCCTTGTCGAAATCCATCATTGTCAAGGGTGCTCCATTTGTATCTGAAGCTAGGAGTGTAAAGAACACCACCCCTGCTAAAGCATTGAAAAGTCACACAACTTCGACCATGCCATCGCAGTCAACTGCCTGGTCAAGGCCATTTCTTCCTTGTCCAAGTCGCATTGCCTGACCAACATCAGTACCTGTGAGTTATCTTTGAAATTTCATCGCCCAATCCTTTGATGTATTTGCTACGATACAGAGTGCCTAAGCATAGTGGCAAAAGAGTTCAGAGATATCGACTTAATTCTCAAGAATATTGAGAAGATAAGCAGCTAGAAGGCTAAGATGGTCGAGTTTGCAACAGGGAAAGCTTGTGAAAGTGCTTTAGCTGAGGAAATTCAAAATCTTCAATCCCATATTCAAGGGCTATCAACCAAGAAAGAAAATCTTTCTAAACTCATCATAGAATGAAAACAACATCTGGGAGGTTTGACAAGAGACTGAAAAAATTGACAAAGGATGAAAAAGCTGCAAGCGAGAAGCTTAGAGAGCCTAATTCAATTATGAGAAGCAGAGTGAACAAGGAAACAACTCTGGCTCCAACAAGATTTGAAGCTAAAGCTTCGTAGCCTCTTGCCATAGTTTATTATTTTGTTTTCTTGCTATGTTGAATCTTGATTTTGCTCTACAAATTTGACAGATGTTGCTTGGTTTGGTTTACTTCTATATTTTTGCTATTTTGACAAATGCTAGCTTAGTCAAACCTAAATATCCTATTGTAACCAATTTAATACTTCATCACGCACGCATTGTCAGCCATTTATTTTGACTTGGTGAATAATTGGTTTGTATGCTTTTAAATATTTTCCATTAATCGACGTAATCTTTTGTCCACTGTACATCGACTAGGCTATAAGCATTACCAAAAAACTTTGTCCACTCTAAAAGGTCCTTCCTAGTTTGGGACCATTTACCAAGTGTTCTTGATTTGTTTTCAAATGGCAGTATAGCTTTCCAAACTAAGTCTCAGTGTCGAAACTTTTAATTTTCATATGACGGCTATAAAATTTAGCCATTGTTTCTTTTGTCGAATCATATTTTCTAATGCAACAATTCGCTCTTTTTCCAAGTCATTTAACTCATCGAACATAGAGCTCCAATAGTCGTTAGTGAATAATTCATTTTGTTTTAACACTCTTATGGACCCAAATTGATTTCAATAGGAAGAACGCCATGTCCATACACAAGCTTGTAGGGACTTGTCCCTATTGAACCTTTGGGTGAATTATAATATGCCCACAAAATTTGCTTAAGTGTATTATGCCAATTACCAGGTTGTCGACCTATATGCCTTTTAATCAAAGCAATAATGCTTTTGTTTATGGCTTCAACTTGACCATTAGCTTGTGCATAATAGGAAGTCAAAGTAATCATTTTAATTGACATTGTACTAGCATACTCAAGCACCCTTCGACCTGTGAACATTGCTCCTTGATCTATGGTCAAAGTTTCAAGAATCCCAAAACGGTAAATGATCATTTCTTTGATAAAATCAATGATTTCATTCTGAGTTACATCTTTTAATGCAACAGCTTCGACCCATTTAGTAAAATAGTCGACGCTACCAAAATAAATTTATGACCTTTCAATAAAGGAGGGTAAATCTGACCAATAAGATCTAATGCCCAACCTCTGAAAGGCAATGGTTTGACAATTGTATGTAATTCTAATGCTGGCACATGTTGTACATTGCCATGCCTTTGACAATCTTGACAAGACTTTGCATATTGTATGCAATCCTTAGCCATTGTTGGCAAAATAACCTTTGTCGACGAAACCATCTCATCTTTTGTCCTGCTTGATGGACACCACAAATCCCTTCATGGATTTCTGCCATAGCAACATATGCCTGAGATTCTCCTAAATAGGACAATAAGTCACCTTCGATCCCTTTCCTAAACAAAGTATCACCCAGAATAATGTAATTTAGGGCTTGATACTTCAATTTTCGATCGACATTGTGGTTTGGATTCTTTAAGTATTCGACAATTGGCTTTCTCCAATCATTATCATCCAAATGATCAATGACAAACACTTCCCACTCGTTAAAAGGGACTAAAATTTGTTCATCGTGACAAACGACTCTATGGTCAATGCTTGAAACTTTTGGAGCAAGCTCATTTGCTTCTAAATTCAAGTCTCATGGTACACGTTGAAGTATGACAGTGTTGAATTCATACAATAATCTTGCAGTCTCGTGAAGTATTTGAACAAATTTTCACTAACACATCTATATTCTTTCAATTGTTTTATAACTAACTATGAGTCACCAATGACTTCGACATTCCTCACTCCTTTAGCCAACAACATGTCAAGCCCAATATTCAAGGCTTCATATTCGACTTTGTTATTGGAACACGAAACTTAAGTTCGAACATGAACTTAGTGGGAATATAATCTAGAAAATCAATACTATCTCGGCCCCAGCACTTCATAGTGTTTTGAACCATCAAAGTATAACTTCCAAGGAGTCATACCCACATAATTCACCATTGATTCATCTAGTCGTCATAAGGATGGTCAACTAGGAAATCAGCCAATATTTGTCCTTTGACGCTTTGGTATATATTTAATTGTAAATTCAGTCAATGCTAGCATCCATTTACCAATTCGACCATGCAAAATAGGATAGGACAACATATACTTTATTACATCAGCTTTGAGATTACATGGACCTCCCTTGAAATCAAATAACATTTAAGTTTGGTGCAAGCAAAGTAAAATGACAAACATAGTTTTTCCAAAGGACTATATCTAGATTTGACATCTGTCAAAACTCTACTTAAGTAATATACGACTTTTCACTGCCATTGTCATCTTCTTATGCCAACATACTTCTAATAGTCGTTTAAGAGGCAGCAATATAAAGTTTGAGGTTTGCCAGGTTTAGGCGATGTCATCATAGGAGTATTTGTCAAGTATTGCTTGATATTGTCGAAAGCTTTTTGATGGTCTTCTATCTAGACAAAGTCCTCTTATTTCTTGAGCTTGACCAATGGTGCAAAGACTCTTGTTTTGCCAGACAAATTAGCAATAAAGCATCGCATGAAGTTCACTTTGCCCAAAAAGGATTGCAATTGCTTTTTGTTCCTTGGAGGTGAAGCTTCCATTATTGCCTTGGCTTTATTTTGGTCGATGGCAATTCTTCTCTTTAACCAAGAAGCCTAGAAAGTTTCCTAGTCACACCAAAAGCACATTTCAAAGGGTTCATTTTCAAACCATTCTTTCTCATCTTGTCGAAGGCTTTCTTTAATTGCTCAAGATGTGTCATCAATTGTTAGACTTGACAACCACATCGTCTATATAAACTTCCATAAAATTACCAATGAATTCATGGAAGATGGTATTCATGGCCCTTTGATATGTCACACCAGAATCTTTAAGTCCAAAAGGCATAACTACCTATTCATAAGTGCCTAAAGCACCAGGACATCTAAATACTATCTTCAACACGTCTTTTCAGCAATAAAAATTTGGTTATAACCAAATACCCATCCATAAAACTAAGTATTTCATTGTCTAGCATCATGACTAGCATATCTGCTACAAGCATATGATACTCATCCTTTGGGGTTGCATTATTTAGATTTGAAAATCTCTGCACACCCTTAATTTGCCATTCTTTTTCATAACAGGGACGATATTAGAAACCTAGTCGACATACCTGCTTTTAAATGAACTTTGTTTGAGCAACCTCTTGATTTCATCTTTGATCTTGGTCACTACCTTTAGTGCAAACCGTTGAGGTGCTTGTTTGATAGGTCAACTGTTGGGTTTGAGGGGTAATCGATGCTAACAAGTCGACGGCTTAGACCAGGCATCTCATCGTACTTCCACACAAAGCAATCCCTATTCTTTCAACAATGCAATCAATTCCTCTCTAAAGTCCTTTGGCAATAATTGGCTAATATAAGTTGGTCTTGTCTCGCCAGCCTTGCTTAGGTTAATTTCTTCGAGAGGGTCCTGCACTTCAATATTTTTATTTCTACTCCTAAGGTTATCAGAAAACAGAAGTATTTTCAAATCCTAAAGGTTCGAATCATAAATATAGTCTAGCAATGCACCATCAGTAGTGCATGCAAATTGTTCGACCATGTATGCCGACAAATGAGCCATTTGGCTCGACAAATCCATAAACTAATCTAAATCTGGGACTTTCGACCCCTGTCTTAGGTATCAACTTTAAGCCTTCATTGCCGATCACACATTTGTCGATCTTTTCTGGTTGAACTCACCTTCGACTTCAAGGGGCTTGATCTTTTTATTATAAATCTTGAAGTCTACATGGAGTTTCTCGACATAGCAAAAACTATCATCAGCTCCCACCTCTTTGATGTTTCCTTCTTGGTTCCAAGTATGAGTTTCTAATATAATGTCGATGGTACAGCTTCAACTCCATGGATCCAATCTTGTCCAAGTAGGACATTATAGCTTGCTTTCGACGGAACCACAACAAATATTGTCTTTCAACTTACACTTCCAACTTTGACACTCAGGACTAAGACACCCTGGCGGGTGATTTGCCATTGTAGTCAGTCACAACAACATTGGTTTTCTCCAAATCTTTGACATTTTTGTCAAACTTTATCAACATGCTTTCCTATATTAGGTTAATAGCGCTCCACCATTGACAAGTACTTTATTGACTAACTTCCCTTCAATTGTTGCTTTTATGCGTAGCGGCCATAGGTATGCCTTAGTCACTTCGTCAAGTTTTTTAAAAGTCCCATCACTGTAAAAATCTTCACAAACAAAGACACATTCATTCCCTATAATAACATCTTCATAGTCATCTTCCATCTTGGCATAAGCTCTTTCGGTAGCATATTCTGAGGAAATCCAGAAACCACTCTTCCTAAATTTGTATTGAAAATAGTATGGAGGTCGTCATCAAAACCTTTCAAAGTTATTTGTCAACAAGTCATCTTCAGACAAAGGATGGTACTCTGGTACTTCTCTTCATTTTCATTGGCTTTTGGCAGTGGATGATATTTTGGCATAGTTTCATTATTCTAACCAGTTTCAGAATGTGGAGTTGGCACTAGTGTTCTTTAGTGACCTTAGGCATTTGGTCTTGAAGTTTGGCAATTTGGCTTTTGGATCTGTGTGACGTCTTTCAAGGGAACAAACCCTTTACCATTAGGCATTTTAGGTCTACTTGTTTGAGAACCAATTTGACTATTACCTTTCCTTTTGTCAATTCTTTTCCAGACGTAAAGATTCGAACTCATCCTCCGTTCTTGGTGATACCTCCTCCTTGGCCTTCTTTTCTTTTTTGAAGATGAGGCTTCGTCAACACGATGGGTATTCTTAACCTATTGGTTCTGGACAACTCTGCAGGAGGAACTCAAGTTTGACTTCACATGTTGTTAGGTTTGCTATCTACCATCATGACAGTTTTCATCTTCTGATTGACTTGCCTGTTTAAGTTTAAGAAACTTAGGATCAGAAGGACCAAAATCAAATTTTGACTTACTTGTCACCTTTCTTTTCAATTCCATGTTCTCCTTTTCTTTTTCAGCAATCAACTTCTCAACTTTTTGCCTCATATGTCATTGTAATAGTTCGATCAAACACAGCATTGCATCTTGGACAAAGAGAAACGTTGCGACCACTATCTTTCTGCTTGATCAGGAATGTAAGTAGGTCTATTCCAGCCTTTGGATAAATTATTGTTTGACAGCTTCAAATAAGTCAAGCTCAAAATCACATCGAAACTTCTTCTCAGCTTCTTGATTAGACATTCCTAGCCCAGCTACATTGATGTCCATGAAAGCTAGCACGATAAAGCTTGAATTGACCTGGAAAGGATCAGTGTCCACTTTCATAGGTTTCTCCTTCCCTTCAAATGTCAAGTGTCCTTCATTGATCGCTTTTTGGATCAAGTCCCTAAAACGAACACAACTGTTAGTGGCATGCCTAGTCGATTAATGGAATTTACAAAACTCTTGTCCCTTTAATTATGAAATTGAAGGAATTTTCTTTCCTTTAGGAAGGACTATTTGTTTGTCTTTTAAAAGCACGTCAAATATTTGATCTGCGTTAGTGATGTCAAAAGAGTAAACTTTTGATGATGGCACTTTCTCTTTATTTTTAATAGGCCTTAGGGACTAACAAACATATGTTGGTCGACTTTTAATTCGATCACGTTAACTTCATCACCACTCCCTTTGACTTCGTCATCTAACTGATCGACTTCGACGGAAGCTACCTTTTCATGATGAAGTGTCTTTTTTCTCATTCTCTCTTTTCTCTTTTAATTATTCTATTTGACGCACCTTTTTTGCCAATTGGCCAAGGTCTATGAATTGCAAGTTGATAAGTTTCTTCCTTATATCATAATCTAGACGTTTAGTTGCCACCTTGACAACTTCAGACTCTGCAGGAGTAAAACATCGATTTCTAGCATTTCTAAACCTGGCCAGATAGTCGTCAATAGTTTCTCCTAAGAAACGTCAAATAGTAAACAAATCAGTTAGGCTAACTTTCGTCTCGCCTCTAAAAACTGATTACGGAAACTACTTTCTAACTGGGCCCATGTTAAAATAGAATTAGGCCTTAGATTTGAAAACCATGTGAAAGCATTTTTTGTCAAAGAGGAAGGGAAGAAACACATTTTCAAATCTTCATTTGATGCCATCTCCCCTATTTCGATTGTGTATCGAGCAATATGCTCTACCAATTCCCCATTTCACCAGAAAACTTTGTCAACAATTTGGGGATTTTCCAATCCTTAGGCACCTAGCCCTGAATATAAGTCAAAGACATGAAGAGAGGTTGGTTGGCAAAACCAACGTTGAAGCTGAATCTATTCAAAATAGTTTTGACGTGCAGAGTAATATTTTGATTTTGTTGGATATTCGAATTTGGCGTGCATGATGCCCCTTCATTTTGTTGTCAAACCCTTTGAATTTCATTATCAGCATCTTGCCCTCGACAATCAAATTGACAATTAGTCGACATTCACATTTTCATTTGGAGGTGGATTATCGATTTCGTTATGAGGATCATTTGGATTGTCATCTAGAGTGATGGCTTGAGCCACACGCCCCATTTGTCGAGCATGTTGGTCGAACCTTGTGTTGTTTGTTTCAATCAAAGGCGTTAACACTGTTGCCATTTGTTGAGTTAACATATTGACAAGATCATGATGACTCTCATCAATTTGTTGTCAAAACACAGCTATTGAATTGACTATGTTCATGGGGTTCCTGTCACCTATTTTAGGCATGTCAAGGAAGATTGGGCCTGTTTGGTTGTTGTGTAGTAGTCAAGTTTGTCGATGACAAATTCCATACTCCATAGAAAGACCCATCAACTGAGGGCTAATAAGACCAAACTGTGGCAAATGTGTGCCAATTGAGGCACATTTGTCACACAAGGCATATTTTGACTCTGAAATAGAGGATTATGTGGATATATATTATTAAATCCACCATTATTTCCAACATTTGTCGAATTCCCTAAGTTTGACTAATTTACACTACTTAGTAGCGGGAATGGTACATATCCTGGGGTACTTAACCAGAAGAAGACCATATGGAGGCGATGTTGTTAAGTGGTCGTGTACACTTGTCTTATATTGTAGTTTGTCTGACTAATAAGAGTCAAGACAGGCTCCAAGGGTTAGAAGGAGTTTTTGGCTCATTTCGTCCATCTTCTGATGACGATGATGCTTTGACATGTTTGACACGATAGTGCCACTATGCAAGCGCATATACTTTGTTTTTCTTAATTTGACACGTTTTTCTTTTCAACCAGTGGGTCCAACTGGACGTGCAATTTGTTTATAGTAAATTTTGACACTTATATCGTCAACAACAAATAATTGACGATCTCCTTGTCAGAAGGCTAAATTGCTTTAAACTGTATATCGACAAACTTCGAAGTTTTGATGATAGCCTTTACTTTTCAAGATCTCGATTCGGAGCGAAAGCTACTCCTCTGAGTTCACCACCAAAAGAATCGAGTGTCAAATTGTTTTTATGTAATGAGGATGGAATAATGTAGAATGCAAAGTGATTTGTGTTATGATAGTGTAAATGAAATGTTTGATAGATCAAAGAAGAAGAAGATGCAGAATGTAAATTGAATGACAACTGAAGGTAAAGTATAAGAAATGTAAAGGAGTTAAAAACAAAAATTCAAAGAAATCTAATCCTAGGAAAGCAAGAAAGAGGGTTGAGAACAATACTCAGTTAACTATAGTCGTTGGAGACATTTGAGTGAGTATGTGAGTGAAAATTTCAACCCTTTACAATTTGTACAGTCTGGTATTTATAGACAACCTAAGTCTCTAGGATTTTGACACTTATCTTGGCTGTTTCTAGATGTTGACCACATGGCTTTGACAGTTTTTGGTTTGTCATTCGCTCTTTATCGCCACTTTGTCATGTTCTTGTCAAGCTTCTGTCAATAATTGAAAACTATCAATAACCGTCCATTGACAAACACATGCCTTGGAGTTACTATGACAATGTCTTCACCATCTTCAGAATTTTCTAAGTCTTTAATTGTTAGACTCTCAACATGTCAAACTCCAACTAACTCAAACTCCCACTTTGACTTGTCAATCATTAAATGAAAAATTTTGCCAATGTTGTCTTGTCAAATGTGACAAAAGACTTTTGTCAATGTCAATTGTCAACATCAAACTATCAACTGGCCTTCTATCTTGTCATATGGTTTTGACAAACCAAGGGCTTTGTCAAGTTCACATAGCTTGTAGGCTAAACTCTTAACTAACTATCAAATTTGAATGCCAATTTGACAATCTGACACTTAATAAAATTTGGTGCCATTACTCATAAAATTTATATAATAGTTTTTTATTATACTTATGTGCATACAGCTTAATTAGTCAGCTAAATAGAAGGTTAGTCTATTAAATACAATTGTGATGGTAGAAACGAAAAGAGGTTGGTGATTAATGTAATTCACATTTTACTAAAATATAAAAGATTAATTTATAAATTTTAAGGATTAAAATGACTCATATACAAAATTTTAGAGATTAATGTGGACATTTACTCTTACTTCTTTGAATAAAAGGAAAATAAGAGAAGTTTATTGAATATTAAATTTGTTTTGTCATTTAATCAATTACCAAAATATAATGTTGTGTAGATGAAAACTAATATGTAAATAATGATAAATGACATTTTGCTAGATTACACCTCATTTCATTTAATCAATACTAAAAATTCGTGGATACCAATGGGTGCGTATGCGATTAATTACCAGGCATAGGTTGATTCAATTCATAAACATTTTTTCTCATTATAGAAATAGACGACAATCAAATTGTAAAATGCTTGGCGCCATTATGAAAATTTTGAAGATGGGTGTACTAGTGGATATTTATTCCATGCTTGTTGGAAATTGATATAGGCTAGCGTGCTACGTGGAGCGAATGGTATACTAATAGGTGCATTTTTTTATTTTTTAAATTTAATGATCTATATAGGTTTATATTAAACTAAATGTTATTTCTTTTATTCACATTATCGATGAGTTTTAATTAAATTAAATTTATTTTTATTAATTCCTGACGAGTTTTTGAATTTTTGGGATGTTGGCGTGTCATTTGCGATTCCTAACGGATTTTCTAATTGAGTACAAATGACCAAAATGCTCAAGATTTTTACTCGGAATTTGAGGGAAGCAATCCTCGAATGGGTCAACTCAATGTTTGAAGGGGTTATCTATGTTTGAAATCCAAGGTGAAAATCTCATTTTGAACTTTCATTAAAATGACCAAAATACCCTGCGTTTTACGGTGAAAGTGCCGTTTGAACCCGAAACTTTCCAGGAAGTTTGGAATGAGGTTTATGAGTGGTTATTGATGTTTAGTGAGCCTGAAGGTCCAAGGTTTTAGTGTAAAATTACCATTTACCCCTAGAAGTGTTGAGTCTAATGACGTAATTAAGCAAACCTAAGCAATATTAGGCTCTAATCGAAGATTAATTTATTTCAATAATTAATCTAGAGTCAAAATACTTTATTAAGGTTAATTAAAACCTAAGATTGCTTAGTTAAACTCTAATTACATTCTTTGATTCAAGATTCCTAGTCATGGAATCTTGAATAGTATTTTCTTAATTCCTTAAATTAAGGAATTTTGCCCATACCTCATTTGACTAAGAAAATGGTTTTAAATTGTTAATCTAGCAAGAACACTCTCCTAGTCAAGTCAACATCCTTAATTAGCCATTACCTCACCTACACTTACAAACTCCTAACCAAAACCTTAATTAAAGAAACACCTAAACACATCACTAAACCACAATTACATGAACAATTTCTCTTCCCCCTTGGCAAAAGCCAAATCCTCACCCTAAGAAAAGTGTCACATGTTGATTTTATTTCACTCCAAAGGCCATACCTCAAGCCATACCTAGCCATGCCTTCAACCATGCCTTTGAATGACAAGTTTTTGAAGATATTTTCCTCCCCTTTTTCCTTGAAGAACCGTCGGCCACTCCTCCTTGTAGCATCCATGTTGCAAAATTTCTATAAATACTAAGCCTTGAATAACTTGGTTACACTTTAGAAGCTTTGCCAAGTTTAGTTTCCTGCATTTTCTTTCATTTGCTCTCAATTTCTCTTCATCTTGCTCTTCTTTTTCCTCCCTCAAAGAGACCTTGCCACCACCATAAATCACCTAAACCACTCTCTCACCTCAAACTCTCTTCAAACACTTAATCTTTCTATTTCCAAGCTTGCTTCCTCAAGGAAAAATCATCTTCCTTGAGAAACCTTGTTGGCCGAACCTATATCCTCCTCCAAGAGAAGATTTTTGTCTTCTCATTTCTTTGAAGACTCAAGCTTTCCTTCATTTCTTTCAAGATTTCTTTAGGTAGGGGTTTTATTTCAAAGTTTTAGTTGTTTTCTTCAAGAAAAATTCTAGTTTTTTCTTGGTTCAAAACTCTTTTTCTTATCCTTTTGCTTTTCAGCCTTGGAGCCTTTTTATGAGAAAAACTTTGGCTTGATGATGATGTTTCAAGATAATGGCTTGTTGTTGTCATGTAAGAAACCTCTAAAGCTTGAAAACTTGGTCTTGGACCATACATAGTTTCGTTTTCTTTTCCTCCCTTGCTCAAGATTTGGTTTTATTTCCTCCTTCCTCATCATGGTTTCGGTTTCCTTTTCCTTGATTTGAACAAAGTTTGTTAAAAATGTTAAGTAGATCACTAAAAGTTTTGTTAAGAAAATTAATCATATGTTTTCAAAGAGCTCTAAGCTTACCCTTGTCAACCTTAAAGTTGGTCGGCCGTTCTAAGAGTTTTACTCTAGATTGAAACCCATGAGCAATAAAATAAAGAATATGACTTAGTTCTTTGTATGTTTTTTTAGGCAAAGTGTTGAGTTTTGAGTCCATTTTCTTGAGCTTGATGATGAAGTTCAAAACCAAAGGCTTCTTTGAAGACTTGGTGCTAAGAACTCTAAAGCTCACTTTATGTTGTTAAGATACATATTGGGTTAAGGTTATAATGTTCCTCTAAAGTCTTGTAAGAGCTCTAGTTAAGATAAAATGAGTTGCATTCATGTTTATGTTTATGCTTTGCATAGCATGTTTATTTTGATGCCATTACTAAGCTTTCAAGAATAACTAAATGAACTTGCATTATCATGTTTAAATTTCCAAGCTTGCATTTCATGTTTATATTTCAAGTCATCACTTAATCTTTAAAGATAATAATGAGGTTGCATCTCATATTTATTTTATGCTCTCACTTTATTTTATAATGAAGAATAAAACAAGTGCATAGCATGTTTAAGTTTATGCCATCACTTAAATATCCTAGAGCTCAGAGACTTGCCCATGTATCTTACATAAAGTTTTAGAAAATGAAGGCATTAAAAGAATGCCATTTAGGCCTTGTGATGATGATGGTGGACTTGAGATGAGTTCATCTAATCATAAGTGCCCATAGTCTAAGTCTTGGAATTTTTCTAAGCTTAGGTGTATTTAAAAAACTTTATGAACAAAGTTCTATGTTTTAAATCTATTCCTTGAGCTAAATAATTTAGCTACTGACCTTGCCTATTTTTGTATGATTTTAATGAGAGGAATTGATTTCTAAAAAGATTTTTGAGTTCCTAAAATGATTCCAAGAGAAACTAGCAACTTATATGCATTCAAATCATGAGATTATGTGATTGTATGATGCTTGTGTTTTCGGTTCTTCCTTGTGCAACTTGGCCACTGTATAAGTTCTGTTTTATGGTGTTAAAATGTGTAAAATTATATTTGAGTGAAGTAAGGAACGATTTAGGGAAGTTAGGAAAGAACAAGTAACTAGAAAGGACTTAAAATGAGAATTCTAGAACACTTAGATGCAAGAATGGTAAATTCTGTTCCAGCATAATTGAACTTAAGGAAAATGGTTTATAATTAGTGGATATGTGTATGAATCCCTCATATTTGGTTTAGGAATTGATTATAGAGCCTTAGGCGAAGACGGATCTTAGAAAGGGTCATAAACGGAATTCTAGGATCCCGTAAGCATATGATAATTTTCTGCCTAAGTGATGCAATGCCGTTTGGATATGTTAGTAGGAATGAACATTAGAGAGAATTATAGGTGATGATCCTTTAGGTGTGATAATGATCTATAATGGGTGTTAGGATAACTAGAACACAAGTTTAAAGCCTATGAGGGCCAAAGCATAAAATATCTTAGGGTAGGGTGATGTGATGTAAGAATGAGATCGAATAAGTATGGTTTTGATGTATGTGAATGATTCAAATACTATGAGTATGAAGATGTATGGATGTGTGGCATGTTGCTATAATGATGTGGTATGCTATGTTTAAAATGCATGAGAATATGAGATATGAGTAAAAGATATGTTATATGATGTTCTATGGTTGTATGCTCATGTTGCATCCATACGAGATATGATAATGTGGAAATGATCCCATTATGACTTCCCGAGTTAAGGGTTGTACGGGGTGATCCAAGAAAGAGATATGATTCCCCCTCTTTCCCTGTATGAATCTAGCAACGGCTAGTTAGGTTTGAGCTCATTCCTAGGCGATGGGTGTATTTGGAGTTTTGGTGACCATGAGAAAATTGCGGGCGGCAGGTTGGGTGGATTTTGGTGACCATGATAAGGGTGGAAAAGTTAAGAAAGGAACTCGAAGAGTTCATAAGTGATAAAGTAAAAGACGCACATGCATATGTTTCGTGATGGTTCCATTGGTGCTTATGATTAAGTGATACATGTTGATGTACGTGACTGTCATGCTCAAGCATTGCCATGCATACATAAAATATCTGCTACATTTATACCATCAAGACTCATGCTAAAAGAAACCCACTTCTAATAATGGGAATTGAGAAATTAAAACTGAACCTATTCATGAACACCTCTTTTATAATGAAAATCGAAGTGGCTGGGCGACGACGATGACACTTGTGTTAAGTCGGGAGCCCTGAGAATTTGAATAAGTATTCTCACCCCTTTTGCTTCCCTCTCGTGTTGTCTCCAGAAAGGATTGATGCGGATGTCCGTGATCTTCCTTGAGGAAGCGTAGGAACCACGTCGTCTAGTCAGATCAGAGGGCAAGCGGAAGCATGAAGACTAGTCTAGCCTCGTTAACATTTTGTTTTGTGTTAGTTAAAGTTGTTTGGTGTAATTGATACCCCTAGGTGTCGTTATATTTATAAGGACATCATGGTTATGTTATGATTATGATATACTACCATAATTTATGTTGTGATTATTCAATGATTTATTCATGGTTGTTATGATGAAGTATATCTGTTGTTATGTTTTACGTTTAATAGTCGGTATCTATGCGCATGCGCGGCTTGCATTTTAAGTCTTAAGTTCAAAAAGAAAAATTTTAGTCGTATTTTACTACTCTTATTTTAAAGAAAAGTAAGTCAAGATCTGAAACAAAGGCTAACAACTAATAACTAACCGGAATGCGACTTGAGCGTATGAGGTTAAGAGTTAGGGTGTTACAATTCCCTTTTTTTCTTAGTAAAGCCATCGGTAATTAGTGAATTTCTAAATGCGCCGCTTTATTTAATGATTATTGATAAGTAGATCCATCGATAACTCGCATAAATAACCTGAAATAGAACCCTTCTCCCTCACTTTTCAAAATGTCTCTCTCTCTCTCTCTCTCCCCACACCGCCACTGCCACTACTAGTTGACTACTATTGGAGCCTCATTTTGTGAAACCAAGCCCACCATTGCAATCTAGGTACGTTCCTGAGCATTTTAATCAATTTATTTTTTTATTTGACTTAGTTTTTCTATTCATTTTTGTTTCCCAAAGTGTTGGTTTTTAATGCTTGGAGAGTGATTGTTTTTGCTATTTTGTTAATGTAGGAGTTCTATTGGAGGGAGCATTGATGGTGTTGGTTCTGAAGCTTTTGGTTTAGTGTTTTTTCTATTTTTATTATGTATTTTAATTTTTAATTGTTATAACTATGTAAAATTAATTGTTTGTTCATTTCTCATTTTTAGAATTGGATTGGGTTGCATGTTGGGGGCTTTTGATTTTTTGTTTTTGCATCTCCATAGGTTAGTAATAAAGTCTTTACTATTTATATGCTTTAATATTTATACATCATAGAGACTTCAATTTCTAGGATAGAGTTGTAGGAAATGAGGATCGTTTGCTGTGAAGTTTGTTTGTATTTGTAGAGACTAAGATAAGCATGTTGTGAAGTTATAAGGGGATATGCTCTAGAATGGTTTTTAGGATTATGTGAATTGTATTTAATTGTTAAGTTGTGATTATTTAAATATGTTTGTTATGTTATTATCATTTAATAATGTTTCTAATTGTTGAGTGCATTGATTAATTGATTATGGAAGTTCCTAATTTATGCAAAGATGCTTGAAATTTTGTGAACTTTTTGTTAGTAAATAAAATTGAAATAATTGAAAGTAATTGAATTAAAAACATTTGTAGAGAAATATAATGTTTTTAAAAGTAATAATGTGATGTCTTTAAAAAAGTGTAGGGTTTAGGGCTATTGACACGTACAATGTTTCCTTCATGCTGATCATGGATATATGATAGAATGCATCTCAATAGAGGGAATTAAACCAGAATTCTATAATGGTGTTGAAGAATTCATAAGGGTAGCATGTCAAACACAACAGTTCATTGATGAAACAAAAGTTAGGTGTTCCTGAATAAGTGAAGTATTTAGATGATGATACCATAAGGGTTTATTTGTAGAAGTTGGGATTTATGCTTGACTATTGGATATGGACCAAGCATGGGAAGATAATTAATATAGGGAATTAAATGGGTATGTTTCATATTGGAAGTAGTTCTGTAGGGTCCAATATAGCTAAGCTGGATAATGTGTCATGGGAGGATAATCTGTGTAGACATCATTAGATGGTTTTTGATGCTACTAGCCCTAAATTTGCGATGCATTATTCTCAGTCGACTTTAGTTCAGAGCCTAACCAAGATGCTGCTAGATTTTATTGCCTGTTAGAGACTATAAATCAACCTTTATAGGAGGATTGTATGTATTCTGAGTTGTCATTAAGTTAGATGTCTACTATTAAGTCTGAAGGGAACCAATGCCAAAGTTCTTTTTATTAGTGAGCTGCACTAATTAGTGAGCTAAGTTTGAATCCCAATGTAATTTTAAAAGATTTTTGTTAAGCTAAAATTTAGTTCCTAAACTTAGGTTGAAGGAAATAAAGATTGACTACTGCTTGAAAGACTGCATGCTCACTAAGATGACGTTGCATTAATGAGTATAAGTTCTACTATAAGCCTAGGTTCAAACCCAAGAGACATGGAAGTGGGAGGTATAAGGATGTCCTTCAGAAAGAATGCACTATTTGACTTTAATCCTTAGACTTAAGAGACTCTATAAATCAATGAGCTCGGTTTTCATATGAGGTGGCACATTGCATGATGAAGCATGGAAACATCCTAATTGGACATATCTTGAGTTTGCCTCTAACCTTAAAGTGTTAGATTAGGGCTCTGTTTAGATGGATTTGATGAATAACCAATTTAGTAAACCCTACTCATGTTGGCCCATATAGTTGTTACACCGTACAATCTTCCGCTTGAAATATACATGAAAGATCCTTACATGTTCTTAACATGTATAGTCCTTGGCTCTGATAATTCAAAAGCTAAGATTGATGTGTATCTTCAGCCCTAATTGATGAATTGAATGAGTTGTGCTATAAAGGTATTCTTACTTATGACATTTCAACAAAGCAGAATTTCATGATGAAGGCAGCATTAATGTGGACCATCAATGACTTTCCATCTTATGGAATATTGTCTAGATAGATGACACAAGGTAGATTATCATGCCTAATTTGCATGGAGGATACTAAGGCATCACTTTGAAATACGAAGATTCTTATATATTGATCATCCATATAGGCGAAGTAGATATGACTTTAAAAATAATTGTGTTCAATATGACAAGCCTCTAATTAGACTAAGTGGTGGCCAAATACGGGATCGAGTTAAGGATTTCCCAAATATGGTAGTATGATTGCCAAGCTATAGGGTTAGGCATAATTGGAAGTATCTTTTGGAAGTTGCTATATTGGAAGGATAATTTGGTGCGTCATTGTTTAAATGTCATGTATATTGAGAAAAATATATTTGACATTATTATGGACACTATAATGGATATAAATCGAACCAAAGACATTGACAATGCAATGCATGATCTGGCTAGATCCTGAACACAACCTAATTTGCATTTTCAAGAATTAAGAGATGGTCACTTTTATAAACCAAAGGCAAATATGCTTTGCATTCCACTAAGAAACAAGCCATTTGTTGGTGGCTTTAGGAGTTGAGAACGCTTGATGGTTGTGCTTCTAACTTAGGTAAGTGTGTCAATGTCGTACAAGGTAAGCTTGTTGGTATAAAAAGCCATAATTGTCAATGTTTCAATGGGTAAGCTCGATGATAAGCATGGGGAGGGGGACAAAGCATGCCTTATAAGGGTATGAATACCTCCACTGTGTACAGACGCTTTCCCCATGAGAGGGGGAAGAGCAAATGTATGAAGGGCACCTAGTTAGGCCTCAAAGCGGACAATATCTACATGTCGGGTGTTACACTCACATTGGAGAGAGAGATATGTAGCATGCCCTAATGTTACAGATATTACAAATGCTATCAAAGCTGGTCCTAGAATCAGGATACAGGGAGGAGGCTGGGCCCCCACTAGGAGGGGTGGAACTAGTCACACATTAGTTGGGGAGGGGAATGAAGCATGCCTTATAAAGGTATGGATACCTCCCCTATAGCAACGCGTTTTCCCGTAAAGAAGGGAAAAGCAAATCTTTGAGGGGTGCCTAGTTAAGCCCCAAAGTGGACAATATCTGCATGCCGAGTGTTACACTCATATTGGGGATGACAATACGTAGCGCATCCAGATATGACAGATGTTACATTGTCATGGAAAAAATTCCTCTTATTCTGTGCAAATTATAGAGAATATTTGCTCCTGGGTTCTTTGGCTCAATGGAATAGTTGTCGACAGTTGGCATATAAAGTGTGAGTGTGTGGACCGATTAAGGACTGGTGGATGTATCCATTTGAAAGGAAAATAGGAGGGTTTAAAAGAATGATAAAGACTAGCTCTTAAGTGGAAAGATCAATATGTCAAGCATATATATCGAAAGAGACTTCAAATTTTTGTCCATTTTACTTTCAGTCACATGTTCAATCTAGGAGAACTCGAGTTGGTCATAATGATGATGGAAGGGAATACTCTATTTCACTAAATTATTTGTCTTTAACCAACTTGGTCATGCTGCGAGAAAGAGCAAGCCTTGATAGTTGACTTCCAAGGAGTGTAATTTTGTATACTTACATATTTTGATAAATTATGATCAAGTGCAACCATTCAAAATTTAAGTCAATATCCTTTTTCTATGTGAAAAGTTGTGATGTTATACATCCCTAAAATGATCTAAAAGATATTTTCAATAACAAATATTTTGAATAACTACATGGTCAAGATTCTCTTCAACAATTTCTAGACTGGTTCAGATTACATGTAAGTTCATTTTCTCAAATTACGTAGCCTAATACATTGTTGCTAGCTAATTGTATTTGTTACAAGTCAATTTGATATTTTAAACTTTATCTACATAAATGCATGACAAAACTAACCATGTAACATGTCCTCATTTGTTCAATTTAGCTTGGGGCCCCAAAACAAAGCTATAAGTTGGCCATGTACTATGTTAATGGATACAAGTTCTACACGACTAAATAAGGTGTAGGACAAAAAATTGATAACACTCGTGTTTGTGTAGAAGGTGATGCTGGAATAGGGAATATGATTGGTGTAGTGTGTTAGGGAAATCCTTGAGCTTTAGTACATTGGTGAACCCAAAAAAAGATGTGTGCTATTCAAATGTGAATGGTATAATCTTATGCGACTGACTGGGACACGACAATAGACTAATTACAAAATCATTGAAATCAATCATGCCAAAAAGATATGGAAGTTATGATCAATTTATTATCACCCAAAATGCTCAACAAGTTTATTATATGTCCTATCTTAGTAAAAATAGGTCAAATTGGAGGGCTGTAAATAAGACATTAGCAAGAGGCAGGGTTGAAGTAGAGGAAGATATTGTTGAAGATGTTTATCATGTGGACGATTTAGTCCTTTCAAAGGCAGGAATGGATAAACAATCCCAAAAAACCCTTTTCTTGACTAGGGAAGTTGACATAATTGAATGCACTAGTCACCACCCAATGAGAAATCATGAAGATGAAATAAATTATAGTAGTAATGATAATGTAGATAATGAACTTCATGTTGATCATGATCACGACCAAAGCGGTAATGAAAATAGCCCTTAACTTTTAGATTAACTGAGGTGTTAAATATGAGATAGAACACCAATTTTAGTCCTTTTAACATTTAATGTCAAACAAATTGGTCCCTATTAAAAAAACTCTCCAATTGGTCCCTGCAAAATTGAATCATTGGACAAATTGGTTCCTTAAAAATAAAAATCTCAAATTGATCCCTGGAAAATTGAATAGTTGAACAAAATAATCCCTACAAAATTAAATAATCAGCCAAGTTAGTCCCTCTGATAAGTTGGGCTACGAGTACTAAATTGTTAAAAATTCACTTTCACAACGACTAATTTGGGTTAATTTTTAGCAGGATCAATTTGTCTAACTGTTTTGTAGTGACCAATTTGCAAGTTTTTTTTTACAAGGACCAATTTGTCCAACTTTAAATTTTAGAGGGATTAAAATAGGGGGTTTTGTCTAAATATTATATACAACAATGTTTCAAACAAACTCAAATTTATAAATGTAACTATCTTTTTGTGGAGTATGTAATTGTTTAAGTATGGCTGGCAAAGGCAGATTCTAACATAAGAAGGTTGGTATACCTCCACCACCTCCACCATTGCCCTCCACCACCTCCATCACCATCCTTGCTACCACCACTTCTCTCTTCCAAATGATGCCTATTCTTGGGCATGTTGGCCCTCCACATCTACCCTATTTCTAGTCCCATCCTATCCATAACAGTGACCCCAGCCCAGCCCACATCTTGTCAAACCTCTACTTCCGGGGTCACAGACACGAGACCTGGACGATAAGCTACTCAGCCTAGATGGTAGGCTACTCTACCAGCTAGGCTAGGCAGGAAAGATTAATAAGTTGAAGCATATTTTCTATTACATATTTTAATTTTAGATTATGTGTGATGTTTAAAATATTGTCATTATATTTAATCTAGTTCATCTATGTAACAATTTTAATCCTTTTCATGAGGGCCACCGCAGATTATAGAGGTTATACAAAGGTATAACTATCCTTGGCCCATCAACACCAATATCCCCAAAAGATGTTAAGGAGATATGGTGGCAGGAGTGAAAGGTAATTCTATAATATGTTTGATTATGTTAAAATCATGTTTATATTATCTATATGCTTCTGATTATTTATATGTTGTCAGTTTGTATATGCAAAGGTCTTTTTACATCTGCCAGAGCATGAGGATGCTATTACGAAGGCTTAGAAGATTACGTTCTCCAAGTGCGTGTGGACATGTCCCACGATGTCCACAAAGGGCATATGAGTAGCTCTTGGCTGAATGATACCACCCTCTGTTAGATACAAGGCCATTAGGCATCTGACCAACATTCAAGGAGAGGTCCAAAAAGAGCAAGACAAATCGGGCCTTAGTGAAAGATGGGTCACTACATACCTGTTGATTGAGCTTTAACCTTTTTAAGTTTAATATATTATTAACTTAATACATTTGAATTGTATTAAACATTATGTTGTTATGGTTTTAATGTACATTTCCATGCATGTTAGGGAGTTAACCCTAACCCAGGGGAAGCTATTCTAAGAGACCCACACCCAAAAAGGCGAGAGGCTTGAGATAGGAGAGGTGTGGGTCGACCCGTACTCCATGACAACATATGTAAGCCCTAAAATAAAGCCATTTAGTATTTAATTTTTTCATTTCTGTCATAATTATTACTTACAATGTGTTTTATCGTATTTCTCTTTATAGTAAGAATGTATTGAGCTATGGAAGGGCATAGACCCACTACCAAACCTAGTTGGTGGAGGTTGTGGTTGATGTTGACATTCCCCTCCAAATGAGGAGGAAATTTAGGCCTAGGTGGTTAGCGGCCCTTATAATGGTCGCAAGTATAAGATGAGGTACTACCCTAATAGTAGGTCTTCATCTTCTGCCACTAGGTCAATTGCTGGGTATCATGCCTGAGTGTGTCCATGCCTAAATCAGAAGCTACAACAGGAGGCATAACTTATCCACCAACAGGAGGTACAGCAAGTGCAACTTCTCCAATAACTCTAGGAGCGGGCAGTGGGCGAGCAGGAGTCAAGGAGGAGCTTAGAGAGATCTGATAGCTAAAGATGTTCATGAGCAAGGAGGAGCAACAAAAGGCCAAGAAAAAAAAAGTAAATTCAAGATAGAAGAAACTTATAGCTGATATGATGAGATTTTTCAATAACATGAAGGCCTCAGGATCCTCTCACAAGAAGGCCCGTAGATGCCACTCCCATCCATTACTAAGGGCTCCTTGTCTGATGATGGTGACGACTTGGATGGGTTAGATAATGACGACGACAAGGAGACTTCAACTAGTCTTTTTCTATTTCTTTTACATTTTGGATTTTGTTATAGTTATCGCACTTTTTGAATGTATTTATTTTATTCTAATACCTTACTATCATTATTGTTTACTTCATTACTTAGTTTATTTAATTACCATTTCATTACTTCCTTATTTCATATCATTTTTATTGATAATTAAATTATTATATAAATAAAAAAATAAATGAATAAATGTCAACTAATTAGATAGTTTATATAAATTATTCACATTTGACAATGTAATCTGTCTACCAAAAAAAATTATCGACAAGCATATCCATCGAAAATAAATGAATTTTTTAATCAAAAAACTAATATTAAATACCTTTTGGTACACCCGTCAATAATAAATAAATATTTTTTTATTTTCAAAACTTGCCAGGAAAAATAAAAATATTCATTGGTAACATTATTTTCACGACAACCACTTTGACACCTTTAATATGTTTTTACCAATTTTTTTCCTGCTACTTCTGCAATACTTGTCAATGGCTAACAGCAACCGTTAGTAATATTCTATCAACAAACCAAAAATCGACATCCTATGTCCATTGGTGAGTCGTTAGTAGAATTCAAATCCATCTTGTTGTGAATTCTTTCTCAAAAATTACATTTCACCCCCATTAAATTTAAATAACTAATGAAAAATATTATTTTAATATAATTTTCTATATAGTATGATGAAAAGTACAAGGAAGAATATAAAAATATTTAAAAAAAATAGAATGTTTTATTTTTTAATCTTTATATTTATTTAAATCAATAAGTATCTATTAAAAAGTTAATGTAAATATAATTTTATGTAATAAAATTAATAAATATTTATAATAACTATATCTACAAATAATAAATCTTTAAATAATAATATTTATTTTTAGATTTATAAATAAATAATTAACAAATGTTTTTATTCTATTATAATTTTACAGTAGTCATTCTCTTTACCAGTTTCTTTATTTGCTATCTTGATCAGGTCAAAGTAAATAGATGGATCAATTTTTTGCCGTGAATATTCTAGGTAATTCTAACACTCAATATATCATATAACTATGATCCTTTCACATGCTATAATTAGAATTAAATTCTTACTTGAGCATGCAGGAATTGATTCATTATGTATGTTGTTTATAAATTTAATTCCTACAATTGGTATCAAAGCCAATTGAATTCCTAATTATGGCTGTGATTGTTGTTTGTCTTTCTTCATCAAGTGTTTTTCAAAATTAAAATTGTTTTTGAACCTTAAACCTTTCAAGTTGGGATTTTAATTTTGAATGGATTAAACCCAAAATTAGTTTAGGGCTTTTGTTACTGATTTTATTTTGAATAAGAACCAAGATCATACAAAATAGTTGAGTATAGACTAAGACTTTTGAATTGAATTCAAAGAACCCTAAGCTGTGAAAAGTATGATGAAACCAAAACCTAGATTAAAATTTTTGAATGATTTTGCCGAAATCAATTTAGGGCTTTTGTAAGTGATGAATCGCGAATACAATGGTACCTGTATCCCATGATTTCATCAAGAATTGGAGTATTAGTCCTTGAATCATGATGAATCCTAATATCTAAACCACATTTAGGTTTAAAACCCATATCAATTTTATGATCAATTCATATCACAGAACTTTAGGGAGGGAATTTATAGAGGATGGATTTTCGAATATATACAAACCAAAATCAAGAGATTTCATCAAGGATAGGAGAGAAATCAACTAAAAAACATGAAAAATCCACTCGAAATTTGTTCAACTTAGTCCGAATTATCGACCATAATTCTTCATAATTCCTTATGGGTTTTGTAGATCTTTTTTATTTCAATTCAAATGAGACAAGAATCATTTGATTTGGTTAAGAATTGAGCGAGAAATCACTCTTAACCCATTTTGGGTCTGTTGGGTTGTGTTTAACCAGTTTCCTTGAGGAAGACGATGAGCAGTGTGCAGCGCGTGTCCTACTCATGCCTTAAAGCTCATGCAATGTGTAGATCCCACTCCTTGCCCTATTTTTCACCATTTTTTTTTCAGTTTGGGCATTTTGATGTTCTGGAATTTTTGGTAATTTTTAATCAATTTCTGGATGCTTGAAATATTTATTTTGATTTCTTATAATTTTAAATTATTTAAATTTATGTGATAATCTTCTGTTTTGTTCTGAAAATTTTTGTGCATATTATTCTTGTCGTTACTAGGTACTTAATAATTATACACACTCTCAGATTTGATGCAACATGCTTATTGAATCAATTTGTCACTCTTTATGTGCTTATTCTATACAATTATTGTAAAATGTTGTTGTTATAAAATCTTGTGAAACATGGATATGAAGATATGCTATTTGAGACTATTTGGATCATTGTTGTGCATTTTTCATACTTGCGAGCTCGCCTTCTATAATGACCCGATTTTTTTTTTTGTATTGTTATGATAAAATAATTAATTGTGAACAATCTGTAAGGATTTTTAAAATTCTGCAAACATTATGACAGAATAATATGAGAAGTTTGTTAAAAAAATAAAAAATAAAAAATAAAAAATAATTTAATATTATTAAAAATTAATATAATAATATTTTAATTTGAGATATAGAATAAGACCCTATAATTGGTGTAATGACATAAATAAAATAAGGATAATGGTAAATACATATTTTAACCCGGTAAAGTTTATTTTATGTCAATCGGTACGAAATGGTAATAATTGGTATACCGAAATGGTAATAACTGGTACACCAAAACACTTAGTTGGTAAAAATAATTTATATTATTAGATCCCAAATAATTTTTACTTAAGACAATTGTATAAATATAGACATTTCTAATACCGATACAAGGCAAATCAATCTGGAAATATTTCACTCTTTACTTTCTCTCCAGCATGTCTATTTATAAAAAGGAAAAAGGAAATGAAATAACATTTCCTCTTGGGTTTCTCAGAACCTCACGTTCCCTTCTCTTCATTCTTTTTCATTTCTTTCCTTTTCAAACTCCATGAAAGCTCCATATTCTTGAAGGTTATGCCTAGATAAACACTTAAGCTAGTTCAAGAACACTTCCTTTACATCATAGGCTTGCCAAGACCTTGTTTTTCCACTTCAAAAATGTCCAAACAGCAGCATAAAAAGGTGCTGAAAAGTGGGCCTGAGACTTGAATTAGAGAAGAAAAAGCTAGAGAAAGTTTAGCAAAAAGCTTGGATAAAAGGTAGGAAAGATTCTAGTTTATTGCCTTGTGATTTTTTTGGTTATTTTGCTAATATAAACCCTTGATATATGCTTGAAAGTTATGTTGTGAAATCTGAAATTATTTCAAGATGCTTATGCATGAACTTGGAAGATGTAAAAGGGTGCTATGCTTGAAAGCTTTATGAATTGAGTAATTGATGTAAGAGATTTAACTATGTAAATGAAGAAATTTTTATTCCTTAAAGAGAATGAGAAATCTGGAAATTTTACAAGAATACAACCAGAAATATTTTCTAAAAATCTGCAAGATTGGTATTTTGAAGTATGATGCGAAAGTTTCGTGAAAAAATGATGAGATTTTGATCCATAGAAGAAAAACTCTGAAATCTAAGTAATACACTTGGTTTAATTTCCTGAAAGATTGAAGAATTATAAAGTAAGGAGTTCTATAAGTTTCTAAAGAAATCTCATAAAAGATTAGCAGATTTTGAGAAAATCTCGTAAGAATAATAGATTTTATAGAAATAGCTCATCACAGTTTAATAGACTTTCAGGAAAAATTTCATAACAACCTAATAGATTTTAAAGAAAATCTCATAAATGTTGAACTACTTTCTTTGAGAAAAATCTCATAAAGAGTTCAGGAGATTTACCGATAAATCTCATAAGAATCCAAGAGATTTTTAACAGAATATCTCATAAGACTTGAGAAGATTTTGAAGAAAAGCTCATAAGAATTCAGAAGATCTAAAGAGAATATCTCATAAGAAATTCAAGAGATTTTCAAGAGAAAAGTCTCACAGTAATTCAAGAGACTTAACAGTGAAAATCTCACAAGAGTTAAGGAGATTTCAAGAAAATCTCAAGAAGTATGAGATATAGAACTATTAAGAAGAGATTTTACTTTATAATTTAGAAATTCCCCAACTACATGATAGAGTTCCAAACGAAGAAAGAAAACTGAAGAAATACGTCATATGTAATATTAATTGCTTAATGGTAAGCTCATGGATTCACGGGTAGTAGTAGACGTGCTACGCCCTTGGAACTATATCAAGTTGTAATTGCGACGGCGTTACATCGTTTTGAGAAAAGGGATGTACTAAGAAAGAATAGCGGGGCTATTCAGATGAGATGTAGTAGACGTACTCCATCTAGTGAACTATATTAGGTTGTAACGTGACGGCATTACATTATTGACAGTACGATCCAGAGAAGTATATAGAAGAGTCCTATGAGTTCTACCATTAAGTTGAAAGTATCTAACCAAGTTAAGTCACAGGAAATAATGATACTAAATACATATCAATCACTTGATTATAAGCTTATGGATTCACGAGTGATATATATCAGGTTGTAGTATGAGGTACTGGAACAAGTGAACTATATTAGAATGTAACATATGGTGTTACACAGCTAGAAATACATCAGATAAGAAGTATATTAGGAATCCTATGAGCTCTATTCTCAAGCTTAAAGTTTAGAATAAGATTGTACCCAAGAAGTAATGAAACAAACCAAAAGATTATTCTGAAATAACCAAAATACCGAGTAATTGTCTTACAAATCCTATGACCTTTATATTCTCAAGCATAAGTGTACTCATAATACTGTATTTAATAAGTAAAGTGAATAAGCAAGTTTGATATTTCAAAAGAAATTGAAGACACTTTAATTATTTTAATGTTATGTCAAATATCACTGTGTAGTGGACTAGTAATTTTCCTATGGAATCTTTGATTCTCATTCTGCTATTGTTATATTTTTATATAGATGGCTATGATGATGATTATTTTGTGGAAATTCTCAACTGGTACTGGCATCATGGATGAACCGATGATAGAGAATTTAGTCACTTTATTTTATTTCCTTTTTAGTGAATGTTGAGTAGTACTCTACCTAGACTAGAGGGTTCTTGCGTGAACCAGGGTAAGGGTTTTGACAGAACAGATATGTTGTTGCTTTGTTGTCGGATAATACAATTATATATTTTTGATAAATTATTTATGTTCAATTTTAACATCTCAGAGAAAGCGTTTTATGGTGTTCAAGAAAAAAGGCTCATATGTAATATATATATTCCTCAAAGGTCAAGCAGAAATAATGAGTAACAACCTCATTATAAGGTTATGGCTTAAGCATAGCCTTATGGTGTGAAGGATGTTACACCTTCGCAAGACCAATTATGAAAAAATGTTATTCCGTGGAACATATTATTACTATTGTGGCATTAGGAGTTATATTAATAATGAACTTACCCTTTGGTTTAGCTTTACTAATATAATTCTTGATAGGTTGATAATTATATTCTTAAGGTTTTCATTATCCTCTTGATACTAACTTTAGGAATATAAGTTTTTTGGTATTTTGTGGGAGATTACTCATACATTATAATCTTGGACCGTTCAACGGGATTATGATTGTATAAGGAAACTCTATTATGGGTAAATGTGAATCTTGTATATTGGAATATTCTTGATAAAATCTCCCATTCGTGTATGAATTTCAGCTTTGCCTATGCACATAGGCTATTTGGTTAAGCAGAATGGGACAAATTATAAGGACTAGGTGGAATCAGTGAAATTGTTCCTTGCTATCTCAAATGTTGATTCAGCTTCACGGAGAATGAGCTTAATAAGCCAACTAATGAGTCGTTTGCTAAACAAAGCAGAAGTATGATAAATGGGCTCACTCCAATAAGGTCTGTATGATGACTATAAAGCACAACATGGATAAGTCCATTAGGAACAACATTTTGAAACTGACAATGCAAAGGAGTTCTTAGAGTTTGTCAAAAAGAAATTTAAGAAATTTGATAAGACTGAAAAGTCTTATTATCTGAACTTGCTAACTAAGACCAGATATGGTAGGGTTAGTGATGTATGTGAGCATACAATGAAGCTAACAAGTGGTACAAGTTGAAGTCAATAACGGTGACATTGGGAGAGGATTTTCTGGTTTGGCATATGTTGGATTCTCTTCTTCTGAGTTTGATATGCTGAGATATCTTACAATGAAGGAAGAATGGTCCATTGATGAGTTAGTTTCAATCCTTTCCTAGGAAGAGCAGTCCATAAAAAAGGGCAAGACATATGTGGTTCAGTTTGCTTCTCATAAGAACAATGATAAGAAGAACAAGTTCTTCAAAGGGAAGAGTGGTAAGCCTTAGTTTAAGAAGAAAGTGAGTGAAAAGGTTAGAGCTCCAATAGTTCACAAGACTGGAGAATCTTTTGGAGTAAAGCGGAGGTTTCATGGAAAGTGCAATTGTTATGAGATTTATGGCCATAAGCAAAACTAATTGTTATAGGTTCAAGAGTTGGTTAAAGAACAAGGATAAAGGTAACCCCCTAGCTCTTGTGTGTTTTGAATCAAATCTTATTGATGTCCCTTATAATAGTTGGTGGCTGGATATTGGTGTGACTATTCATGTTACAAATTCATTGCAGGAGCTAAAAACTAGAAAAAAGCCAAATAATGGAGAGTTGTCTATTGCAATTGGAAATGGAGTTATAGCTAGAGTATAGCACATAGGGGCTTTAAGTCATAAATTGAGTAGTGGACATAATTTGTTTTTAATAGACACTGTTTATGTACCTTCTATGAGAAGGAATTTGATTTCTATTTCTGCTTTGGTTAAATATGGTTATGGCTTTTATTTTGGACCTCAAAAGGCAATCATTAACTATAACTCTACTATTGTTGGTTATGGAACCTTGTTCAATGGTTTATATAAGTTGAATTTTGATTATGGTTCTCTTTCTATTGACCCACTTCAATCAAACATCAATAGTGTTGTTGGGAATAAATGTGGTAAAGTTGTTGAGAATTCTTCGATTCTTTAGCATAAGAGATTAATTAGGCCATATTTCTAAGGAGAGAATAGAAAGACTAATTAAGGAGAATATTTTGCATAGTTTGGATTTTGCTAATTATGATACTTATGTTGATTATGTGAAAGGGAAGGTTATAGTTAGAGCCAAGACAAAAAGGGGTTGCTAAAAGTAAAGGGATTCTAAGTTAATTCATCCAGATGTTTGTGATGCTATTACTCCTGTTTCTTTGGAAAGTTATAGATATTTCATCACTTTTATGGAAAATTTCTCTAGATATGGATGAATTAAATTGTTGCATGAGAAATTTGAGTCCTTGATGCTTTTAAGACGTCAAGGTTGCTATTGAGTTGAAATTTGATAAACAGATCAAATGTTTGCATTCTAATAGAGGTGGTCAATTCTATGGCAGGTATAATGAGACTAATAGAAATCCTTGGCCTTTTGCTAGATACTTAGGATTGTGGCACTAAGGTACACTATATTATGCCTGGCACTTAGCAAAAATAGAGTAGATGAAAGGTAAAATTGTACTTTTATGGAGATAGTGAGGTGTATGCTTAGTCATTCTACTCTTCTTGAATTTTTGTAGGGAGAAGCTTTGAGGATTGTTGTTTATGTTCTTAATCATGTTCCAGTAAATCTATTCCGAAGGTTCCTTATGAGCTTATGTCTGGAAAATGTCCTACTTTAAAGTATTTTCGTGTTTGGGGTTGTAAAGCTGAAGTTAGAATCTATAACCAGATATTAAGAAGCTTGATCCTAAAACCATTAGTTTGTTTCTTTGTTGGTTATTGCATTGGCTCTAGATGTTCTAGATTCTCCTCCCACACACACTACCAAAATTGTTGAATCAAATCGTGCCATTTATTTTGAAAATGAATCAAAAAGTGGTGTGACTTAGGCACTATGTACTATTAGCTTCAAAGAAGAGTGCATTGTTATTCTAGTGCCTATTGCTATTCCTTCAAGATGTATGCCATATGCTGTTGTTAATGTTGATACTGGATCCCATTATTGATATTGATGTTGGTTAGCATAATGAACATGATGTTCAAAATCCAGATGTTGTTGAGCCTTTTCCAAGGAGAAGCGAGTTCCTAAACCCACTCCATCTACTAGATTTAGAGATTATGTTGTGTACTTGGATGAGCATGAGTTTTATTCTATTGAGGATTCTGATCCTATTTCCTTCAATGATGCCATCTCTAATCTTGATAATTGTAATTCGATTTTCTATTCTAGTACAAATGAGGAAATGCCCTTGAGGTCATTTTTACCCAAAATTAAAGGGCAGTCGACCAAATTCCTCGAATGGGTCAACTCAATGTTTGAAGGGGTTATAATTGTTACGTTTGATATCCAAGGTGAAAATCTCGTTTTCTGAACTTTCGGCTCAAAATGACCAAAATACCCCTCCTGTGTTCTACGGGGGTAAAAGGTGCCGAGCCCGAAATTTTCCAGGAAGTTTAGAATGATGTTTTTAAGTGATGTTTAATGTTTAGTCGGCCCGGTTGGTCCCGGTAGTTTTAGTGCAAAATTACCATTTTGCCCCTAGAACGTGTATAGTGAGCTTAATGACGCAATTAAGCAAACCTAAGCAATATTATGCTCTAATCGAAGATTAATTTATTTCAATAATTAATCTAGAGTCAAAATAATTTATTAAGGTTAATTAGAACCTAAGATTGCTTAGATAAACTCTAATTGCATTCTTTAATTCAAGATTCCTAGTCATGGAATCTTGAATAGTATTTCTCTCTCTCAATTCCTTAAATTAAGGAATTGTGCCATACCTCATTTGACTAAGAAAATGAATTTAATTTGTTAATCTAGTATGACCACTCCCTAATCAAGTCTTGACACTCCTAATTAACCAATTACTTCACCTAAACACTTTCTTACAAACTCCTAATCAAAAGCCTAATCAAAGACACACCTAAACACATCATTAAACCACAATTACATGAGCAATTTCTCCTCCCCCTTGGCTGTCCAGATCTGGCCGAAATTCAGCCCTCCCATGTGTAGCACATGTTGAGTTTTTTCACTCAAAGACCATGCCTTAGGCCATACCTTGCCCATGCTTTCAACCATGCTTGCCATGCCTAAGTCCATACCTTTGTAAGAGATATTTCCTCCCTCTTCCTCCTCCAAAAAGGGCGCTGATTTCCCTTCCTAAACCAGCCTCCACATTGCAAATTTTCTATAAATAACAAGCATTGGAAGACTTGGTTGCTCTTTGGATCATTTGCCAAGTTCAAGCATTCTTGCATTTTCTCTCCTTTCCTCTCAAATTCCCTCAACTTGGCCGATTTCTTCCTTCAAGTTTCAAGAGGATTTTCCTCCTCCATTTCATCAAGAACTCAAGCTTTCTTTTATCCTTTTCAAAGACTTCATTAGGTAGGGGTTTTTGTTTTAAGGATTTTACTTGTTTCTTCAAGAAAGGTTCTAGTTTTCTCTTGGTTTTCTAAGCTTTCCTTTTCCTTTTCTTCTTTTCGGCCATGAGGCCTTTTCATGAAGGAAACTTTAGCTTGATGATGAGGTTTCAAGATAATGACTTGTTGTTGTCATGTGAGAAACCTCTAAAGCTTGAAACAACTTGGTCTTGGACCATACATGCTTGTGTTTTTCTTTCTTTTCCTTGCTTATGCTTGGTTTTCCTTTCTTTCCTTCCTCTAAGATTTTTCTTTTCCTTTTTCCTTAATGTTTTCGATTTCTTCTTCCTTGGTTTGAACAAAGCTTGCTAAAAATGTTGGTTTGAACAAAGTAAAAATGTTGAGTAGATCACAAAAGTTTTGTTAAAGAAAATTAATCACATGATTTCCAAGAGCTCTAAGCTTACCCTTGCCAACCTTAAAGTTGGTCGGCCGTTCTAAGAGTTTTATTCTAGATTGAAGCCCATGAGCAATAAAATAAAGAATATGACTTAGTTCTTTGTATTTTGTTTAGACAAAGTGTTAAACTTTGTGTCCATTTTCTTGAGCTTGATGATGAAGTTCAAAACCTCAAGACTTCCTTGAAGTCTAGGTGCTAAGAACTCTAAAGCTTGCCTTATGATACATAATGGGTTGAGGTTTTATGTTCCTTTAAAGTCTTGCAAAGAGCTCTAGCTAAGATCTAAAATAAGATGCATTCATGTTTACTTTAATGCTTTGCATAGCATGTTTATTTTCAAGTCATCACTAAACAACTTAAAGATTAAAACAAGAATATGCATCATCACTTAATAAATCTCAAAGCCTACCTATTTTAACCTTAAAGTTGATTGTTGATTTGGGTAAATACCTCAAGGGGCCTAGAGTACTAAAATAAAGAATTGAACCTTGCATTTCATGTTTACTTTCTTGCCTAGCATGTTTATATTTTATGCCATCACTTAAATTCTAAAGATAACAAATGAGTGCACCTCATGTTTATTTTATGCTCTCACTTTATTTTCTAATGAAGAATAAAAATGAGGTGCATAGCATGTCTAAGTTTATGTCATCACTTTAATGATCTAGAGCTCAAAGACTTGCCCAAGTATCCTATGTAAGGTTTTAAGAAAATGTTGGTTTTCAAAGAAACCATTTGGCCTTGTGGTGATGATGATGGACTTAGTGTGAGTTCCTGTAATCACAAGTGTCCATAGTTCATGTTTTGTAATTTTTCTAAGCTTAGGAGCACCTAAGCAACATTATGAATGAAAGTATACACTTAAAATCTATTTTATGAGCAAGTTAATTTAGCTACTGACCTCATGTGTAATTACATGAATTTAATGTAAGGATTTGAGTTCTAAAAGAGTTTTGAGTTTCTAAAATTATTCCAAGAGAAAACTAGCAACTTGTATGCATTTTAATTCATGATTTATGTGACTCTATGGAGCTTATGTTTTCATTCTGCTCTTGATGTTTGGCCACTGTATGAATCTGTTTTATGGTGTGAAAATGTGTAAAATTATGTGTGAGAGAAGTAAGGAACGTTTTAGGGAAGTTTAGAAAGAACAACTAAAAATGGCTTAAAATGAGAATTCTAGAACACTTAGATGCACAAACTTGTAAATCTATTCCAGCATAATTGGACTTAAGAAAAATGGTTCATAATTAGTGGATACATGTAGGAATCCCTCATAATTGGTTTAGGAGTTAATTATAGAGCCTTAGGCGAAGATGGATCTTAGAAAGGGTCAAAACGAAGATTTTAGGACCCCGTAATCGAATGATAAAATTCTGCCTAAAATAACTAGAGCTGTTTGGTTATGTTATAAATCATAAACGTTAGGGAAAATTATAGATAATGATCCCTTTGGTGTTATAAAAATCCATAATGAAGGATAGGATAGTTGGTGCACAAGTTTAAGACCCGTAAGGGCCAAAGCATAAGACACCATGAGATAGGAGGTGTGATGTGAGCATGAGGCCGAGTGGGTATACTCATAATGATGTGAATATGTTAATATCATGAACTTGAGGCTATATGTGTATTTGTGGCATGATGCTATGATGATGTGGTATGCGATGTTTATAATGCATGAGAATATATGATATGTCATATGAGGTTCCATAGTTGCATGCTCATGTCATATTCATACAAGATATGATAAAGTGGAAATGATCCCATTATGACTTCCCAAGTTAAGGGTTGTACGGGTGATACAAGAAAAGAGATATGTTAATGAGGAAATGATCCCATTATGACTTCTCGAGTGAAGGGTTGTACGGGTAATCCAAGAAAGAGATGTGATTCCCCCTCTATTTTTTTCCCGTATAAATCTAGCGACGACTAGTTAGGATGAGCTCATTCCTAGGCGATGGGTGTATTTGGAGTTTTGGTGGCTATGTGTAAAATCGTCGGGGCGGCATGTTGGATGGATTTTGGTGGCTACGATGAGGGTGGAAAAGTGAAAAAAAAATGGAAAAAAGTTAAGAAAGGAACTCGAAGAGTTCAATTATGATAAAGTAAAAGACGCACATGCATATGTTTAGTAGTTGTTCCATTTGTGTTTATGATTAAAGTGATATATATATATATAGTAGTACGTGAACTGTCATGTTCAAGCATTGCCATGCATACATAAAATATATGTTGCATTCATAACATCAAGACTCATGCTAAAAGAAACCCACTTCGGATAATAAACTTTGAGAAATTAAAATTGAACCTATGCATAAACACCTCTTTTATAACGAAACCCGAAGTGGCTGGGGACGACGATGACACTTGTGTTAAAGTGGGGAGCCCTCCTGAGAATCTTGTATAAGTATTCTCACCCCTTTTGTCTTTCTCTCCTGTGTCATCTCCAGACGGGATTGATGTGGATGTTCGTGATTTTCCTTGAAGCGCGAGCGTAGGAGTTACGCACATCGATTAAAGGCAAAGGGAAGCTTGAAGACTAGTCTAGCTTTGCTAATACTTTGTTTTGCGTTAGTTAAAGTTACTTGGTGTAATTGATGTCCCTAGGTGTGCTTATATTTATAAGGACATCGTCGTTATGTTATGATTATGATATACTACTATAATTTATGTTATGATTATTCTATGGTTGTTATGATGACATATATCTGGTTGTTATGTTTTACGTTTAATAATCGGTCTCTATGCGCATGCGCGGCTTGCATTTTAAGTCTTAAGTTCAAAAAGAAAAATTTAGTCATATTTTTAGTACTCGTATTTTAAAGAAAGCCAAGTCAAGTTCTGAAACGAAGACGTAACCGTTAACAACTAGCTGAATGCGACTCGAGCGTATTAGGTGAAAGTTAGGGTATTACAATAATCGCAAGTGGGTGGTTGCTATGTAGGATGAATTGGCTTCCATGAGGAAGAATGATGTTTGGAATTTGGAGAATTACTTGCTGGTTGTAAGGCTGTTGGTTATAAATAGGTGTTTAAGACCATACATGATGCTAGAGGAGAGATAGAAAAATATAAAGCCAAACTTGTTGCTTAATGTTACAACCAGAGGGAAGGCATAGAATATAAAGAGATGTTCTCTCTTGTCTTCACGAAGGATTTTTTTCATATTGTGATGGCACTTGTGGCTCAATTTGACTTAGAGCTTCACTAGATGGACATTAAAGCATCATTCTTGAATGGCGAGTTATATGAGGATGTATACATGGACGAACAGATGGTGTCATTGAAAATGGCAAAGAGCACATGGTCTACAAATTGACAAAGTCCATTCATGGTTTAAAATAGGCTTCCAGGCAGTGGTATTTGAAATTTGACTAAATTAATAGTTCTATTGGCTTCAAGGAAAATCAGTTGATTAATGCATTTATCTGAAGAATAGTGGGTTTAGGGTCTAGGGAGCAAATTTATTATCCTTTCATTATATATTGATGATATTCTTTTAGCTAGCAATGATATTGATTTTTACATGAGACAAAATATATGTTGATAGTAACTTTGAAATGAAGGATCTTAGTGATGCCTCCTTTATTTTGGGCATTAAGATTCACCATGATAGATCTCGTGGTAGTCTTGGTTTGTTTCAAAAAGGCTATACTAGAAAATTGTAACACCCTAATATTTAACCCAATACGCCTAGGATGTATCAAGATTAATTATTAGTTATTACTTCCCTTTAAATTCATTTACAAAATACTTAGCAAAAAATACAAGTAAATTTTTTTTTTTTTGAATTGAAACACGTAAAATAAATGCGAGCCTTTGCGTATAACATAAATGAAACGTGAAGCGGAAGAATAAATCAATCATACAGAACATAAGCATTTAAGGACACCTCAATCATGAGAACAATCATCATAATATTAATCATAATAGTTTAATACATAACCATGAATGACAAAGGAAAGCATAAGTCTTACCCATATAAGAGGGCAGAGCTTTAGGTACATAGAAACTGGAAATACATCAATGGAAAGGAAAATAAAGGCAAGTACATGGTAAATCCCCAAAAGATAAGACTCACAACTATCACTACTCTCACCCTCTACGCCTCCTGATGACGCTCGATCCTCGGATGGGGAAATGTAGCCCACGCTGACGGAGCTCCTTGGATGTAGCCCAACGAAGCGAGTAGGCATGGGAATCGAGGGATGGCGTGGCCTCCACGACGTGGTCGCCTCTGGGTCGAACACGCCTCGCATGCCTCGGCTGGTGGCAGTGTCCTGCTACCTCCACCGAGATCTATAGGAAAGAAGGGAAGAGCCCTCCGAAGGATCGGCCTCTGACCAAGAACGGGAACATACTCGGGGTCCGCATGCCGCCGATGAGGAAGGACGAGCACGACGGGTCTCTCGTCTGGGTCGCGTCCTCTCAAAGATCAGGTCATCGCCAAAAGGTGAAGTCGGATCGAAATGATAGCTGAGACGGGGAAAGCAAACGGGCATCCCATATACACAAAAATGCGCACCTCACAATGACCCTTGAAGTGGTAGGACTGATGCTCAGGGTCATAGTGCACCTCCCAGTGGGCGGGTCAATGAAGATCACGAACGATGTCATCGATGTCTGAAGACGTAACATAAAGAAAGAGAGAGAGGGGTGAGAATCTTGCTAAAGAATCTCAGTAGGGAAATCCTCTATCCTAGTGTCATCGTTTACGTCCCAGGAACCTTGGGTTTATTATGAAAAGGGTTAAGCATGCATAGGTTCATTATGGAGTTTTCAGAGTTAATTATCCAAGGTCCATGTCTTTTATAATGAATCTAGATGCATGTATGCAGCAATGCGAAACATGAATGCATGGCAACATCTTAGGCAAACCAAGTAATAATCAAACAACATATAAGTGGCATGTAACTCCTCTTTGAACATCATTCCTTCAACTTAATCTTGTGACACCAAATGTAATAGTAACCGCACCCCTTAAACTAGGCTATGAGCTCATACCTTAACTAGTCGTCACTAGTTCTTACTTATCCTCTTGATAAGCGAATCATAAACATAATCATAATCATAATCATCATAATCCCGACTCCCAGAGTACGGGTAAGGGGCCTAAGGATCACCCATCATGGGACTTTTTCCTTCTTCGAAACGCATCGACTGGTTAAGCCAGTGACTTTGTCCGCTTGGAGGCTAATGTCTATGCCCTCATGGTTTTACCTTTTCCTCACCGAAGCAGGAGAAGTATGTCTCGGTGTGTCACCTTAAACATCATATTTCTCAAAAACTTTCTTGAGTCTCTCAAATTTGACGGAAATTCGCAGCATAACAGCTACTCTCCGAATTTCCTCAAATTTAAGTCATGCCACATAATCTCAATCACATGCATCATTCTTATGGAACTTTCTCAAATCAATAACTTTCTAGTTCACATGAGCATATTCCTCAATCTCATTCATATTTCGAAACTTCATGCATCTCAAATACATGGCACAACACTTCATCATATCAACATATCAATTATACACATAAGGTTTCATACTTGAAATGTAATCATATTCACATCATTAAGAATATACTCTCTCGGTCTCATGCTCACATCACACCTCCTATCTCATGGTGTCTTATGCTTTGGCCCTTACGGGTCTTAAATTCTTTTTAGTAATCTTATCACCCATTGCAAGTCTTTATCATATCTAGGGGATTGTTCTTTATAATTCTTCTAACATTATGCTCACTAATTCATCCAACAACATTATATAGATTACTCATCAAGATCATTTATTCAACTACGGGGATTCTAGAATCTATGCTTTAAACTCTTTTTAAGTTCTATCTTCGCCTAAGATTCTATATTAAACTCCTAGGCATAATCACTAGTTATGAACCATCTTCCTTAAGCTCAATTATGCTGGAACGAAGTTATTATTGTTGTGTCTAAGCACTTTAAGATTCTAGTTCTAAATTCTCCTATTTGTTTTGTCTCACCAATCCTAAAAACGTTCCTCACTTCGCTCAAGCATAATATTACGCATTCTAACTCCTCAAAGAATTCATCCAGTGGCCACAAAGGATAAGACAGAAACCAAAAATGTTCACCACACATAATCACATAAACTCATGTTATAAGTGCATACGTGTTGCTAGTTTTTCTCTTGGGCAATTTCAGGAGCAAAAGGTGTTCTGGTAATCGATTACCAGGAGCTAAATTTATTCTGGGTTCAAAACAACTGGGTAATCGATTACATAGTATGGTAATCGATTACTTAGGTTAAATCTTTTCTGGAAAATAAAGAACATCGGAGTAATCGATTACACTAACAGGTAATCGATTACAAGGTTTTAAGGGTTCTGGGCATGAAGAACAGCCTTGGTAATCGATTACATTGTCTCTGGTAATCGATTACTGAAACAAAAACCTTCGAAAAACCACTCTGGTAATCAATTACATAAGCTGTTAATCGATTACTAGGACCTCGGAATTTGAGAAAACATGATTTTTGACACATTTCAAACCATTTAAACACCTTGAGACCTCATAAAACATTTTTCCAACATTTTTCTGAAATCATCCTTTCATTTTACAAAATCAAACCATCATTGTTTCATACTAAACATATTCACTTATCATGGTTAAATTTCCTTTTGAAGATACTTAGGGCAAGTCTTTGAGCTCTAGAGTATTTAGGTGATAACATAATCTTAAACATGCTATGCACTTCATTTTACTCTTCATTAGAAAGTAAAGTGAGAGCATAAAATAAATATGAGATGCAACCTCATTATTATCTTTAAGGATTAAGTGATGACTTGAAATATAAACATGAAATGCAAGCTTGGGAATTTAAATATGGTAATGCAAGTTCATTCATTTACTTGTGAGATTAGTGATGGCATCAAAATAAACATGAGATGCAAGACATAAACTTAAACATGAATGCAACTTATTTTATCTTAACTAGAGCTCTTACAAGACTTTAGAGGAACATCAATAGCCTTAACCCAACATGTATCTTAACAATGGAAGATGAGCTTTAGAGTTCTTAACACCAAGTCTTCAAAGAAGACTTTGGTTTTGAACTTCATCATCAAGCTCAAGAAAGGAGATTAAAACAAGAATACCAACATTTTAACAAAACAAACACAAATAGAACTACTCATATTCTTTATTTTATTGCTCATGGGCTTCAATCTAGAGTAAAACTCTTAGAACGCCGACCAACTTTAAGGTTGGCAAGGGTAAGCTTAGAGCTTTTTGAAATCATAGGATTAATTTTCTTAACAAAACTTTTGTGATCTACTTTACATTTTTAGCAAACTTTGTTCAAACCAAGGAAAAGAAATCGAAATCCCTCAAAGGAAAAGGAAAAGGAAACCGAAAATTTAAGCAAGGAAAAGAAAGAAACAAAAGCATGTATGGTCCAAGACCAAGTTGTTTCAAGCTTTAGAGGTTTCTCACATGACAACAACAAGTCATTATCTTGAAACCTCATCATCAAGCTCATGTTCTCTTTATAAAAGGGCCTCTTGGCCGAAAAGAAAAAAAGAAGAGGAAAAGAGTTTGAAACCAAGAGAAAAACTAGAACTTTTCTTAAGAAACAAGCAAAACATTAAAACAAAACCCCTACCTAAAGAAGTCTTGAAGAGAAATGTAAGGAAGCTTTGTTTTCTTGATGAAATGAGAAGAAATCCTCTTGAAGTCTTGAGGAAGAACTCGGCCAAAGTGAGGGAGGTTGAGAGGAAATGAGAGAATTTTGCAAGAAGTGTAAACTTAACAAATGAACCAAAGTGTGACAAGGTTCATCAAGGCTTGGTATTTATAGAAATTTTCAACAATGAGGCTTCCATGGGGGGGGGAGGGCCACTTAGGGAAGGAAGGAGAGAAGAAATATCTCTTGGCCAAGGCATGGTCTTAGGCATGGTGTTGGGCATGGGCAAGGTATGGGTTTGGGTATGGCTTAAGGCATGGGCTTGGAGTGCAACAAAAATCAACATGTGGCACCACTTTGGGGGGAAGATTTCGGCCAGCATATCAGCCAAGGGGGAAGGGATTTTGTTCATGTAATTGTGGTTTAAGGATGTGTTTAGGTGTTTCTTTGATTAAGGTTTTGATTAGGAGTTTGTAAGAAGGTGTTTAGGTGAGGTAATTGGTTAATTAAGGTTGTCAAGACTTGATTAGAGGGTGGTCATACTAGATTAGAAAATTAAAACTCTCATTAAGTCAAATGAGTATGGACAATTCCTTAATTTAAGGAATTGGAGAGAGAAATACTATTCAAGATTCCATGACTAGGAATCTTGAATTAAAGAATGCAATTAGAGTTTATCTAAGCAATCTTAGGTTCTAATTAACCTTAATAAATTATTTTGACTCTAGATTAATTATCGAAATAAATTAATCTTCGATTAGAGCCTAATATTGCTTAGGTTTGCTTAATTGCGTCATTAGGCTCACTGTACACTGTTTTAGGGGCAAAATGGTAATTTTGCACTAAAACTGCCCAGGACCTTCCGGCCCAACTAAACATCAAACATCACTTAAAAACATCATTCTAAACTTCCTGAAAAATTCTGGCTCAAACGGCACCTTTTACCCGTAGAACACAGGGGGTATTTTGGTCATTTTGAGCCGAAAGTTAGAAAATGAGATTTTCACCTCGGATAATAATCATAACAATTATAACCCCTTCAAACATCGAGTTGACCCATTCGAGGATTGGGTCAACTGCCCTCGAATTAGGTAAAAATGACCTCAGGGGCATTTGGTCATTTGTACTCAATCAGGAAATTGAGCGTTACAAAAATTCTGAGACGATTTGGCATGGAATCTTGTAAGACTTGTACTACACCCATTCAAAAGAGTGAGATGTTTTCTAAAGCCCAATGTCCTCAAAATAATGATGATATTGCATAAATGAAGAATGTCCTATATGCTTCTTGTTGGCACATTATGTATGCTAAGTCTGTACACGTGGTATTGCTTTTATTATTAGTGTACTTGGGAGATACTTGAGCAAACTTGGTGTGGCTCATTGGCAGGTTGCAAAATGTGTTATGAGGTATTTACAAGGTACCAAAGACTACATGTTGACTTATAGGAGATTAGATCATCTTGAGATAGTGTATTATTCTAACTGATTATGGTGGTTGCCCAAATGATTACAAGTCCATATCATGATATATCTTTATGATGGAGGAGGAGCTATTTCTTGGAAAAGTATTAAATAAATACTTACAGCTACCTCAACAATGGAAGCAGAGTATATAGCTTGTTATGAGGCTACATGCCAAGCATTTTGACTGAAGAATTTTAATGCTAAGTTTGCTCTTGTGAAGGGTATTTCTAGGCCTCTCACTATTTATTGTGATAACTCTACTATGGTGTGCTTCTCTAGAACAATAAAACTTCAAAGAAGCCAAAGCACTTTGATAAAAAGTTCATGTTTGTTAGGGAAATGATTCAGGTGTTCTAAACTCGTGTTGAGCATATTCGTATAGAGCTTATGATAGCTAGTCTGCTAACCAAAGGCTTATCCATTAGATTTTTGTTAATCATGTAACCCATGTGGGTGTAGTGAGGTATTTTGATGTTTTGGGTTAGTGGAAGTTTACTTTATAAATTTTATCATGACCTCTTATTTTATTATTGTTTTGGACGTTACTCAATATTGGTTAGTATTTGTTAATTATTACAAATAAGCATAGTTCTTTAATTTTTCTTATCCATTGCTAAGATTCTTAAGGAACAGATTTGACACATGAACTTAGAAAATTTTCTAAGAATTCATTTTTCATTATGTTTATCTAAAATTTCATACATTGACTCTTCTCTCTTTATATTTTAAAACAAAATAAATTTCATCAAAAAATGGTAAGTGAAAGTCCTGTTATGCCCTTTCTAATTAGACATTTCAAAATATGTTTCTGAAACCAACACATTGAATTAAATCATTTGCCAAAAATTTCACAAAGAACATTTTGAAACCAAACTTATACCTTTAGATTTCTATATGTCTTAGCTTTCATAAGAGACCATTTTCATAATTTTTTATTAACTATAACAAGAGTTATAAAATATTTTTACCAAGAAGCTCAAATCTAGAAGGTAAATTAGAATGGTAAATTAAAACAATTATAGAGAACATATACATCAATGAAAATTACAAAACATATGTCAAAATCTTCCTCTGCCTCTTAGATTTCAAAATAAATAAAAATCATAGCTTTTGAACACCTACAACTCGAGTTATGGGCAAATCTTTAGAAGGTTAGATTTGTAGCACAGATTGAACTTAGGATCAAGACCTAAGATTAAAAAGAAAATCTAGAAGTTCTAGAAAGAACCAGGACACCTATCTTATATGAAAATCTTTCTTTTTGTCTTACGTTTGATAGAACAAAGCTTCATAAATTTTAGATGCCTAGAGCTTGAGATATTCATAAAAGACTACACAAAGGTCAAATCAGTGGTCAAAAAACATGCCTCAAATTCAAAAATTTATATCTCCTAAGTTCCTGAACCAAATGCTATGAAATTTAAACAGGATATCCTCTTATGGGGATAGCTTTAAAAAAAAACTAGTTGCAACTCAAATGGATAAGTGTAGAAGGAGATATTTATCTCATATTTCATATTGGTCAGGCAAAACCCTTTTTTCAACAAGCTTTCATATTCAATTTTGTGCTTAAGTGTTTATTTTGACATGGATACATATATTTTCAGTTAGAGGGCAAAATGAATAGGTCTAAAAGTATATAAACTCACAAAACAACACAAAAATAAGAACTTTAACTTTATAAACATATTTAGGGAAGAAAATACAATAACTCTTGTAACACATTTGCTACACCCCTTAGTAATAGACAAAACCAAGGGACCACTCTGTGTCTTTAAAAAGATGGAACTCTACCTCTCATGTGGAGTATTTAAGGATGAGAATGATGCAAGGAATCTTCTCTTAAGCATCCTAACCACAACCTTGCAAAGGAAATGGAAGAGGAGATGTTCCTCTTTGCTCTAGTGATAGAGGTTTAGTTTTTCCTTAATTTTTCTTACAAGATCAAGATGATAAGGGATTGTGATTTAGGTTAAGATGAGGAGCAGAGGAGAGGATTTGTGATGGACTTAGAGAATGTTCTTAAGACTAGAAGAACTTGGAGAGATTGGGGAAGAATGGAGAGGTAGAGAAAGCATTCTTGCAAGATATGCACAAGGTAATAAGGATAAACAAAAATGAACTAAAGAGGAATGTAGGGAAGGATGTTTCTGTGAAAGTGAGAAGGGGAGAGAAAGAGAAAAAAAAACGAATGCACTTTAGCTAGTTAAGATGTCATGTAGATGTCATGCAACCAATTAATTAAGGTAACTTTTGATTTTTTTTTTCCAAGAAAAGGCTTCCTAAAATTACTAGGCTGCAAAAGAAATTATAACTATCAATCTAAAATGTATATGGGCTACTTTTGGGGAGCAAAAATCGTGAGACATGTGTACATGCATGCATAGTTGTGTAATCTAAGGTATTTTAATAATTTCACTTGCACATAAAATAAACTTAATTCTAAAACTCATCATGCTAATTATTTTTTTGTCCCCAAATTATATTTTAATATGTCAATCATTTATTTTAATCTACTTACTTGGGTCATTAATTTGTTTTACTTGTAAACTATGCTTTTGGTTTGTCTTAATTTTTTGTATAACAATTTTTTTATTGACTTTTAATTCTCCTATTGACTTTTGGTTAATTATAATTCTTGTGGATTGACTGTCACTCTAGGGCTATGCTCAATCACCTAGTCATTTATTTAATTACTCGGGTACTCCAAGTTAATTAATTACAATACACGAAAATTGGGAATGTTATGCTAGCAATCCCCCCACTCAAGTTAGTCCCTCACCCTTTCCACCACCTTCACCACCACCACCACTACCACCTCCTTGTTTTCTTTTTCATCTTCTTACCTTCCCACATCATCATTATCAACCAAGAAGATGATAAATGAATTATTCAAGAGATTATAGCGTGTATTTGGTTTTGAATTTGTAGAATTGATTTTGTTGTAATTGATGCTAGTTAAAATTGATTTTAGATTAAAGTTAATTATGATTTAATGGTTTAATTTGAGAAGTGATTTTGTCAAAATTGATATTCAATGTGTTTGGATTCACGTTGGGCAGGTTAAAATCACATTGAAGAAGTCATCATCATGAGTTTATGCAATATAGAGTTATTCACATACAAGTATTTAATGGTACCATTCGCATTAAAGACTTTTACTTTTAATCTGAATGAATCAAAGATTTACTTCCATAATATCATCTGTCATTGATTATATATTTATACTCATGAATAAATTAGAGAACTTACAATAAGTAGGGGATCAATTATTGAACAAAATCTAGGCGAATGACTTTCTAAGTCTTTCATAATAATTATCCTATTTTGTGATATTTTTTACCTTAAAAAATATTGCTCCATAACTCATTAAGTTTCTTTATTCTATGCTAATTGTGCATAAAAAATGTTGAATAATTTTCCAAACATTAATGGAATGTTTAGAATGGATAAATGTTGTTAACATGTAAAGGTTGAGTAATGATTTCATAATTTCAACACATAATATAAGAAGGGGAAAGCTTCGGCACTTTGTGTATCTTCTTGAAGTCCAAAGTATATTGTGTAACAAAAAATAATTATTGAGGAAAGCAATGGCATCATCAATGTGTCACGTGTTGTTGTCACTCCTCCTTAAACATTAGTAGCTAGTCGATAATAGTTAGAGTTAACAATTTGGGTTGATAATAATGATATAGGGGAGGTGTTTATGGCAGGTTTTAGCACTTATTCGTCAACAACAAATAATTGACAAACTCCTTATGCAGGAGGCCAACTGCTCTAAACCAGGCGTATATCGACAAACTCTTAGTTTGGATGTCAGCCTTTGCTTTTCAAGATCTCGATTCGAGGAGCGAAAACTACTCCTCTTGGGTTCACCACCAAAGAATCGAGTGTCAAATTGTTTTTGATAGAATGAGGATGGGATGCCACGTGATTAGTGTTGTGATTGTGTGAATGTAGAAAGTTTGACATATTAAAGAAGGAGAAGAAGAATAATTCAGAATGTAGATTGACAAATTGAAAATAGAATACAAGAAATGTAAAGAAATGCAAAGAACTTCAAAGAAATCTACTCCTATGAAAGCAAGAAAGAGGGTTGAGAACAATACTCAGTGAACTCTGGACTCTTTTCTGTCATTGAAGACATACATAGAGTGAGTGTGTGAGTACAAATTCCAACCCCTTACAATTGATACAGATCTGGTATTTATAAATAGCCTAGGACTTTAGGATTTTGACATCTGTCTTCTTGCCCTTGGATTTAGTCCACGTGGCTTTGGAGTTATTTTCTGTCACTTGCTCTCACTATTTTGTCACGTTTTACTTCTCAATAACTGCTAGAGGCCGTCGATAACCGTTGTTCGACAAACAAGCATTTGCCTTCGAGCCATTGACAATGTTTGCAACATCATAGATTTTCTAAGTGTTTAGCCAACATCGCCTCCATCCTCAACGTTGACAATGTCATCCTGTCGACTTGAACACGTCACACGGCCTTATGACTTCGCAGATTCTGAGGCGCTGGAAATTTGTCGAACACATACATTATCAATTCTTTAGATTCCAAACCTCAGGTTGATCCTCAAACTTCGAAGTCGAATACTCATTCGACGATCTAACACTTGATAAAATTTGGTGCCTACATGATGCCCCCTACAACTCTAACTTCGAAGAGCGGCTTACGTCGATAAGAAGTTAAAGAGTTGTAAATTTAAATTTTAAAATTTGAAATAATTATCATTGAAGGCAATTAATATGGCACGATAAACAAAGCCGTTACATCCAATCTGTTCACGATCCATCATGGGCCTATCTCTTAAGGCCCCATAGCCTGTATTTGATGAACCCGATAAAGCTATAAATATTCTGTCATCATACTTTCGCGCCTCTGACACCTAAACTTCAACTCTCCATATTCTCTTCCTTCTCTTGAGTTCCAGAATGCTTCGCTCTCCATCCCTCCGAGCTCTTTCTTTTACACCCATGGCCTCCCCGTCTCACTCTATTTCTTCCAAGGGCGTTGCTTCTCCTGAATCCTCCCCAATGATCCCAAGGACTCTCCACTGGTGGCTTCAATCCCCGAACCCATTATTGATCAAGACGAAGATTTTGCTATGGGTCCAGAACCCAAAGAACTCCTCCAGGCTTACTTCCAGGTACTTCTTCCTTTCTCCATCGGTTCTACTATGCATGCTTACATAGGTCCCATCCTGACCCATAGGCAAGCCAATAAATAGGCACTCACTACCTTTCTTCAAAGCCTCAAGAGCTTCTTGTTAGCCGCCAATTCCATTGTAAATATTTTAGTTCAAATGTTAGGTTGTTCAGGAACCAACCCAAAAACTCCAAGCCTTTTTTGGAATGGCTCGCGAGAATGGAAGCTGAAAACCTCCTTCTGGAGGAGTTTGGGTATTCTTGATATCCTCCAATTATCCAAATACTCCATCAAGTTTAATAATAGCATGTTAGGGTCCATTATTTATTTCTGGAATTCGACCACCAATTCTTTTCATCTTCCTTGTGGTATGATTGGTCCGAACCCTTTTGAGGTAGCTGCGATAGGTCTTCGACCTACAGGGGTCAACATCCTGCCCAATATGGAACCTCGAGATCCGTCTAAATATACCTCGACTTATCTGATATGTCATATCCTGCTTTCATTGAGAACAAGAGAGGTCCTGGGCCTATAAGTGATAGCGAACATGTTGCCTTTCTCTATTACTGGTTAAATTCAATTGTCTTCTGTTCTAGAAGTGTAAAGATGCAAGCCATGTATCTTCCCTTGCCATGTTGCTCCATCAAGGCACTAAACTTTGTCTATCCAAACTTCTATTGGCACACCTCTATGACGAACTTCATTATTTCGTCACTAGGATTGGTAACAACGAATCTCTCAACCCGGGGTCCCATTTGGCTGCTTCAGCTCTGGCTAAATGCCATTTTGGAGCCTCAACTGACTTATTCTCCGCGCCATAATTCACCGAGGTTGTGAGGACCTCGACTCCTTTTTATCTCAAACTAAACCCAAAAACTCAAGACCTTTCGACGAGTTTTGGCATTTCTTCCAACACCTCCATGAAGTTTCCTTTTCGGGCACGATCAAATGAATTTGACCCCATTTATTCGACGCCACCTCGACCCCCATGGTTCGTACATTCCATGATTAGAGACACATGAAATAAAACGGAATCAAAGTGATGAGTTTGGTCCAACTTTCTCTGTGCCCAAGTTATCCCTCAGGGTTACCTGGGTCGAATGCTTTAGGAGTTGTCTTACATGCTCCTAATTTCATGGTGCGGCAATTTGGCTTTTCCCAGCGATCCAGCACCTTTGACACTTAATCCTGAAGAGCTTTGTCATTCTGAAGTATTGTCTCTTGAGGATTTAGACTCCTGGTTAACAGACAATGAATCAAGATAGGATGTCTATTCTTCTATGGTGTAAACCTAGCACCTACCCAAGTGTTTCATTTGTTACTTGGTGGCATGAATACTACGACACCCTCCATGTCGACTTAAACACCATCGAACAACGAATTCTAACAACTTCTTGGTGCTTTGCAACGGGACAGGAGGACGATGTTGAGCAAGGTAATTTCCTTAATACCTCCCTCCTATAAACTTTTAACTTGGCAAAATGCGGCTTTACCCCCTTCTTTCTCTCCTTTTTTTTTTTTTAGAAGAGAAGACGCAGGCGTTCAAGGTCGAAAACGGAAGATCACTACTCTTGCACCCAAAAAGACAAGGGCAAAATGTATCAATCAAAATGGGGACCTCGAAAAGGGACAACAGCCAAAGCTACCAAAGTCCAAAGCCGACGAGATCTGTCCTTCCTTCTAGATCATCAACTCCTTCACTAACAATATCTGCAGAGTAAGCCTCCCTTTTTTTTTTTACACGTCTTTTATTGGCATCTATCTTTGTTTTGATTTCAGTCTGCTGTTTGACAGGAAGGTCTCCCTCCATCAAAAATCAATCTTGCGAACCCGTTAATATCGACAGTGAAGGAGAAGGTGACTCGTCAAATTCCATCGACCGCCACAAGGTATTTTAATCACCAAATCTTTAGATGTCGTGTAACTTAACCTGACATCGACTTTCTATATTCAACAGTGTGCCCGCTCAAGTTTAGGTCAGAATACAACGACAAACAAAACCATGACGGTCGAGGTTGGAAGCATCGTGAACCTCTGCCTGCACAAGTTGACCATGATCCAACCCACTGTCCTTCTCCGTCCAGTCGATCCCTCAATCCATAGTTCCACTCTCCACCATATTCCAGTTCAAGAACAAAATCGAGATGAAGCTGATGAAGAGGACTCGACATGGGTTTCCTTGAAACCTTGAACCAAGCCCTAGATTCTTTTATTGTCAAGGATGCTCCTTCGTTTCTTGAAGCTAGGAGTGTGAAGAACACTATCACACCTTCTGCGAAGCATTGAAGAGCCCAACTCCTACCTCAATTATGCCGTCAATAATCGACTTACCAGTCGATCAACTTTCAATCATCCTGGGTCTTCTTAACCATCCACTCGACTCCTTGGTCAGTGATGGTGATCTCAAGCATCAACTAATTGAGTCTATTTCTTCCCTGTCTCAAGCTACACTTCCTGACCAACATTAGTACCTGGTGAGTTCCCTTCGAAATTTTATCACTCAATCTTTTGATGCTCTTGCCATGGTACAGAGTGCATCAGTCGAAAGGCAAAAATGCTCGGAAGATGTCAGCTCCATCTCTAAGAATATTGAGAAGATAAGTGGTCAAAAAGCTAAGATAGTCGACAGCTTGCAACAAGGTGAAGCTCGTGACAACATTCTTGGTGAGGAGATCAAAAACCTTCAAATCCAAATCCAAGAATTGTCAGCCAAGAAAGAGAATCTTGCCAAACTAGTGACGAAGGGAAAACAACACTTAGAGAGATTTGACAAAAGATTGGAAAAATTAGCAAAGGATGAAAAGACTGCAAGTGACAAACTTCAAGAGGCTAACTCTGTCATGGAGAAAGCACAGTGAACAAGAGACAGTCTTACAAATTCAACAGGATTTGAAATTGAAGCTTCGAAGTCTCTTGCCATAGTTATTTCTTTTCCATGCTTGCTCGCTGCGTCGAGCTTTCTTTAGATATTTGACAAATACTCGCTTGGTCGAGTTTTTTTTTTTTGCATCTACTTTCTCGCACTTTGACGATTGCCCCGTGCCTTATGGTTTTATCTTTTTTTTCGCAGATATTTGCTTGGTCGAATCGCTTTATTTTAACCGTATCACTGTCATATGTGCCTCAACTGTTTATTTTGACCTGATACATTGCTGATTTGTATGCTTTTAAGTATTTGCCATTAATTGACGACATTCTTTGCCCACTAGCAACATCGACCAAACCATAAGCATTACCACAAAATGTTTTATCAACTCGAAAAGGTCCCTCCAATTCGGGACCATTTGCCAAATATTCTTGATTTCTTTTCGAATGGCAAGATGGCTTTCCAAACCAGGTCTCCAACGTCGAAACTTTTAACCTTCACGTGACGATTATAAAATTTTGCCATTATTTCTTTTTGTCGCATCATATTTTCTAATGCAACAATTCGTTCTTGTTCTAAGTCGTTCAACTCGTCGAACATCGAACTCCAATAATCATCAATAGGTAATTCATTTTGTTTCGACACTCTTATAAATTGCAAATTGATCTCGCAGGGAGAACTGCATCATGTCCATAAACAAGTCTATATGGACTCGTTCCTGCGAACCTTTGGGCGAATTGCAGTATGCCCACAAAATTTGCTTGAGTGTGTTATGCCAATTACGAGGTTGTCGACCTATATGTCTCTTAATTAAAGCAATGATGCTTTTATTAACAGCCTCAACCTAACCGTTCGCTTGTGCATAATAAGGAGTCGAAGTGATCATTTTAATTGACCTTGTATTAGCATATTCAAGCACTCTTCGACCTGTGAACATAGTTCCTTGATCTGTGGTAAAGTTTAGGAATCCCAAAACAATAAATGATTCTTTCCTCAATGAAATCGATTACTTCATTTTGAGTCACATCTTCAGTGCAACCGCCTCGACCCATTTGGTAAAATAATCAACAGCAACTAATATAAATTTATGACCCTTCGACGAAGGAGGGTGAATCTGGCCAATTAGATCTAACGCCCACCTTTGAATGGCCAAGGTTTTACAATAGCATGCAATTCTGACGCTGGCACATGTTGCACATTACCATGCTTTTGACAAACTTGACAAGATTTGGCATACTCCATACAATCTTTGACCATTGTTGGCCAAAATAGTCTCTCTCGACGAAGAGGCCATCTCATTTTTGTCCTGCTTGATGGGAACCGCAAATCCCTTCATGAATTTCACCAAAGCAATGTATGCTTCAGATTCTCCAAAACAAGACAATAAGTCACCTTTGACACCCTTCTTAAACAAAGTATCGCCAAGAATAACATAATTCAAGGCTTGATATTTTAGTTTGCGATCGACACTTTGGTTCGGATTTTTTAAATATTCAACAATTGGCTTTCTCCAGTCACCTTTATCCAAATGATCAATGACAAATGCTTCTCGTTCGTAAAAGAGGGCCAAGATTTGCTCGATAGTAACAAAAGGCTCCATTGTCGATGCCCTTATTTTATATCGGAGGCTATTTGAGCGAGTTCATTCGCCTCAGAATTTAGGTCTCGGGTTATATGTCGAAGTATCACAGTGTGAATTCGTACAGCAACCTGGCAGTAGCAAAATATTTGAATAGATTTTCACTAATGCATCTAAACTCTCTAGACAACTGTTTTATGACTAACTGAGTCTCCAATAACTTCAACATCTCTCACCCCTTTGCCAATAACATGTCGAGTCCAATAATCAAAGCCTCATATTCGGCTTCATTGTTTGAACATGGGAATTTAAGTTTGAACATGAATTTAGTAGGAACATGGTTCAGGAGACTAACATTACCTCTACCCTGCACCTCGACAATGTTTTGAACGTCGAAGTATAACCTCCAAGGTTTTATGCCCACATAATTAACTCCTGATTTATCAAAATCATCACAATCATCACATGGATGATCGATGAGGAAGTCGGCCAAAATTTGTCCTTTGACGGCTTTGGCTGGCACATATTTAATCGTAAATTCGTCAAAGCCAACATCCATTTACCTATTCGACCATGGAGAATGGGGTAAGACAACATATATTTTATTACGTCAGCTTTGGAAATTACATGGACTTCTCTCGAAATCAAGTAACACTTGAGTTTAGTACAGGCAAAGTACAATGACAAACACAATTTCTCTAGAGGACTATATCTAGATTGGACATCTGTCAAAACCCCTAAGATGATATATGACGCATTCATTGCCATTATCATCATCTTGCGCTAGCATGCTTCCAATAGTTGCTTGAGAAGCCGCAACATATAGCTTGACGGGTTTTCCAGGCTTAGGAGACGTCATCATAGGAGCATTTGTCAAACAATGTTTGATAACATCGAAAGTTTTCTGGTGCTCTTCCATCCAGACAAAGTCCTCCTCCTTTTTAGCTTGACCAAAGGTGCAAATATCCTTGTCTTGCCAGACAAATTGGCAATGAAACGTCACATGAAGTTCACTTTTCCCAAAAAGGATTGTAATTGTTTTTTACTCCTCGGGGTGAAGCTTCCATTATTGCCCTGGCTTTACTCTGTCGATTGCAATTCCCTTCTTTTGTACCAGAAAACCTAAAAAGTTTCCTGCAGTTACACCAAAAGTACATTTCAAAGGGTTCATTTTCAAACCATTCCTTCTCATTCTTCGAAGGCTTTTCTTATGTGTTCGAGATGTGTTTTTTGCTTGTCAGATTTGACAACCACATCATCTATATATATTTCCATAAAGCTTCCAATGAATTCATGAAATATGGTGTTCATGGCTCTTTGATATGTCGCTCCAGCATTCTTAAGCCCAAAAGGCATAACTACCCATTCATAAGTACCCAAGGCACCAGGCACCTAAATGCCTTTTCGACACATCTTTTTCAGCGATGAAAATTTGGTTATAGCCAGAATATCCATCCATGAAACTAAGTATTTCATTTCCAGCGCAGCATCGATTAACATGTCTACAGGCATATGATATTCATCTTTTGGGGTTGCATTATTCAAATCTCTAAAATCTATGCACACCCTTAACTTGCCATTCTTTTTCATAACAGGAACAATATTAGAAACCCAATCAACATACCTGGAGTTCAATAAACTTTGCCTTGAGCAACCTCTCAATTTCTTCTTTGATCTTGACCATTACCTTAGGTGCGAATCGTAAAGGTGCCTGTTGACAGGTCGACTATTGGGCTTCAAGGGCAATCTATGTTCGACTAGTCGACGACTTAGTTCGGGCATTTCATCATAGTCCACGCAAAGCAATCCCTGAATTCTTCAAGCTCGACCAATTTCTCTTTGAAATCTTTTGGCAATAACTGGCTTATGTAGGTTGGTCTTGCTTCGCCATCTTTGCCTAAGTTGATTTCTTCCAGGAGGGTCCTGCACTTCACAACTTTTATTTCTATTCCTAAGATTGTCAATAAAATAGAAGTATTTTCAAATCCTAAAGGTTCGAAATCATAAATACAATCTAATAATGCACCATCAGAAGTGCATGCAAATTGTTCGACCATATAGGCCGACAATTGAGCCATTTGGCTCAACAAATCCATAAACTAGTCTAGTCTGGGTTTCCCCGGCCCTGGGATAGCTTCAAGCCCTCATTATTGATGACACATTTGAAAATCTTTCTTGGTCGAATTCATCTTCGACTTCCAACGGCTTGATCTTGTTATTATAAATCTTGAAGTCCACATGGAGTTGTTCGACGTAGCAAAAACTTCATCGACCCCAACTTCTTCAATTTCTCCTTCTTGGTTCCAAAGTATGAGTTTCTGGTGCAACGTCGAATGCACTCTCCAACTCCATGGATCCAATCGCGTCCAAGCAAGACATTGTAGCTAGCTCTTGATGGAACCACGACAAACATGGTTTTTCAATTAACACTTCCGACTTTGACATTCAAGACAACTACACCTTTGGGGACAACTTGCCATTATAGTCGGTCATAGCGACATTGGTGTTTACCAAATCTTTAAGGCTCATGCCAAACTTTATCAGCATGCTTTCTGGCATCAAACTAATGGCTGCCCCGCCATCAATTAACACCCTATTGACTAACTTTCCTTCAATGACCGCCTTGATGTGTAATGGCCTTAGATGAGCTTTGGTCACTTCATCTGGTTTCTTGAAGGATCCGTCACTGCTAAAATCCTCAGAGACAAAGATACACTCATTACCTACAATCACATCATCACAGTTGTCCTCCATTTTGACATAAGCCCCTTGGACGCGTATTCTAGGTAAACAGAAACCACTCCAACCAGATTTGTGTAAAAAATTGTATGTAGATCATCATCAAAACCAGTTTCAAAATTATTTGTAAGTAAATCATCTTCAACAATGGGTGATACTCAGACCACTCCATCACTTGGATAAGCTTTTGTCGCAGATGATTTTCAGTCCTCTTTGTCACTCTTCCAAGTTTTGAGTGCTCAATGGTGCCCCTTGCACGAAACGCTTCTCAGCAACTTTGGCAGCGCGATTCTCGAGATTTGATGATTTGGGTGAACATTCCTCAAAGCAATGAATCCTCTGTCATTTGGGGACTCAGGCTTGTTTGTTTGAGAACTGGTTCAACTTTCATTCCTCTTTTGTCAACCCTTTTCCAAACATAAGGATTCGAAGCTCATCCTTCACCCTTGGTGAAACCTTTTCCTTGGCCTCCTTTTCTTTCTTGAGGAAAGCTTCGTCATTATGAGGGATGTTTTTAACCCATTGATTTTGGACAACTCTACCTGGAGGGACATGAGTTCAACTGACATCCTGGCCAGGCTTTCCGTCCATCATCACCACAGTTTCATCTTTTGATTGACTTGCCCGTTCCAAGTCTAAGCAACTTAGGATCAAAAGGAAGTCAAATTTCGACTTCCTCCACTTTCCTTTCAATTCTTGGTTTTGTTTTCCTTTTCGCGATCATCTTCCCAATCTTCTGTTTCTCGTAAGTCATAGCTCAGTAGGTCAAACACACGCATCTTGGGCAAAGAGACACTTCTCGACCACTATTCTTTTGCTTAATCAGGAATGTTAAAAGATCTTCTCCTACTTTTGGGTAGATTATTTGCTCGACGCTTCGAAGAAATCAAGCTCATAATCACGTCGAAACCTCTTTTCAACCTCTTCGTTTGTCATCTCTATCCAGCGACGTTGATGTCAATGAAGGTGGGTTCGACAAAGCTCGAATTGATTTGAAAGGGATGAGTATCCACTTTCATGGTCTTCTCTTTTCCTTCAAATGTCAAGTGTCCTTCATCAATCGCTTTCTGGATCAAATCCCTGAAACGAACACAACTATTAGTGGCATGCCCTGTCGATTGATGAAATTTACAAAATCTTTGTCTTTTAAGCTCTCGCAGTGAAGGAATTTTCTTTCCTTCAGGGAGGATTATTTGTTTATCTTTTAAAAGCACATTGAATATTTGGTCAGCCTTATAATATCGAAAGAATAAATTTTGGACGAAGGCATTTTCTCTTTGTTTCTCAGGCCTTAAAGGTGACAAACATACGTCGTCCTAATCTTAATTCAGCCACATTAACCACGTCACCACTACCTTTGACCTTATCATCAGATTGGTCTACTTCAACATAAGCTACCTTTTTGCGACGAAGTGTCTTCTTTTTCATTCTTTCTTTCTCTCTTTTTAATTGTTCAATTTGGCGTACTTTTTTGCCAATTGGCCAAGGTCTATGAATTGAAGATTAATAAGCTTCTTTCTAATATCATAATCGAGACCATTGATAGCCATTTTGACAATTTCAAACTCTAACAGGAGTGAAACACCTATTTCCTGCGTTTCTAAATCCAGCCAAATAATCATTGACCGTTTTTCCATAAAACGTCGAATAGCGAATAAATCCGTTAAGCTAACTTTGGTTTCACCTCAAAAAACTGATTATGAACTGCTTTCAACTGAGCCCATGTCAAAACGAGAATTAGGCCTCAAATTTGAAAACCATGTGAAAGCATTTTTTGTCAAAGAGGAAAGGAAAAAACGCATTTTCAAATGTTCATTTGACGCCATTTCTCCTATCTCAATAGTATGTCGAGCAATATGCTCGACACTCGATTCCCATTCTCACCAGAGAATTTTGTCAAGGACTTGGGAACCTTCCAACCTCTAGGCACTTCAGCCTGTTGGACATAGTCTGGAATGCAACACAAAGAGAGGTTGGTTAGCGAAACCAACATTGAAACTGAACCTATTTAAAACGGTTTCACAGCACGGGTAATATTTTGATTTTGTTGAATATTTTGAATTTGACGCACACGATGCCCCTATATTTTGTTGTTGGACCCTTTGAAGTTCATTGTCAGCATCTTGTCCTCGACGGATTAGATTGACAATTAGGTCAACGTTGACATTTTCATTCAAAGGTGGGTGGTTATTCTGTCATGGGGACCACTTGACTCGTCGTCTAATGTGATGGCTTGAGCCATTCGCCCCATTTGTCGAGCAAGTTGCTCGAACCTCACGTTGTTTGTTTTAATCAAAGGCGTCAATCCTGTCACCATTTGTTGAGTTAACATATTGACAAGATCATGGTGACTCTCGTCGATTTGTTGTTGGAAAACGGCCATTGAGTCGACTGTGTTTGTAGGAGTCCTGTCACACTTATTCTAGGTATATCAGGAAAGATTGAACCCGATGTTTAGTTGCCTAGTAGTAGTTGGGTTTGTCAATGACAAATTTCCTACTCCTCCCAGATGGGCCCATCAATTGAGGGTTGAAAAGACCAAATGTGGTAAATGTGTACAACTAGAGCACGTTGTCACACAGGGTATGTTTTGACTCTAAAACGAGGATTATGAGGAATATATTACTAAATCCGCCATTATTCCCAACATTTGTTGGATTTCCTAGTTGGCGGATTTCCACTACTTGGTAGTGGGAATGGTACATATCCTGAGGGTATATAACCCGGAGGAAGACCATATAGAGGCCATGTTGTTGCGACAATAGTATTTACTCTTGTTGCGGTACTCCATCACTTGTCTGACTAATAGGAGTCAAGGACGGGTTCTAGTGTATGAGGAGGATCATTTCCTGCCTCATTTCGCCCATCCTCTGATGACGATGATGCTCTTGACATGTTTGACACAATAGTGCCACTACGCAAGCGCATATACTGTTTTTCTTAATTAAACATGTTTATTCTTTCAACCAGTTGTCCAGGGCGTGCCAATTTGTTTATGGCAGGTTTTAGCACTTATTCATCAATAACAAATAATTGACAAACTCCTTATGCAGGAGGCCAAGCCTTTAAACCAGGTGTATATCGACAAACTCTTAGTTTGGATGTCAGCCTTTGCTTTTCAAGATCTCGATTCAAAGCGAAAAGCTACTCCTCTTGGGTTCACCACCAAAGAATCGAGTGTCAAATTGTTTTTGATAGAATGAGGATGGATGCACGTGATTAAGTGTTAGCATACATGAGAATTTAATTTCTAAACTTAATAAACTATGAAACAAGTCAAGTAAGTAGCTTGGTGGTCAAAGCCTTGTAGTTGGAAGCATAAGACCCAAGTTCAAATCCTATAATGCATAATTTACTTGTCTATTTTATAATTATGTTAAACCTAGTCTCATAACGAAGAATTTCGACCTTCTCAAAGCCCATACTTTCTCTCAATTCCTTCAATTCTCAACACTTAGCAAGGATCGTACCTTTGTTTCATTCAATCTGGGATTGTATTCTTGAGGAGAGTTTTTTTTTATTATTCCTAGTATAACTCCTCCATATTTGCTTTTATGTCAATATTTCTAACATATCAAATCAAACCCGATGGTAATCTTTCTACCTATCTATCGCTGCTCAAGTGATGCTAAAGAATGAAACAAATCAATCCTTCTTGTCTTGTTGAACTATACTAGTCTACTTGGTACTTGGTTAGTTTGGTCATAATGACAATTAATTGTAAATTTAGGTTGCTTATTTGGCTTATGTTTTGTGACATGATGATTTGGGTTAAATTATGTGAAATGAGATATTATGAGCTTGGGGGAATGCAATGAGGACTATAAAACATAGCTTAGCCCATTCCATTGCAAAGTGAGGGTTGGAGCAATGAAATGGGCTAAGAGTATGTTTCATATGCCTTAGATACAAACCATAATGGGGCATGCAAATTCCTTAAGCATATATGTTGAAGATAGCATGTGCATATATACTCTATGTTTCATAATCGTGCATGAGATTTTATTTATGAAAAGTGTTCATGGCATATTCATTATGTGAATGGAAGTAAAATGATAATACCATACACCCTCTACACCATTTTAAATCTAATGATGGCTAATTAGGTTGAGCTCATCATAGACGATAGGTGATTAGGAGTTTAGGGACCATTTTATATTAGAGGTGGTGTTGTGGATGGATTTGGTGACAATGATAAAAGAGAGAATTTTATAAATTTTGAAAATGTGAACGAAACTATATAAAGGATGTGTTCATGCATGCAATCCCTCATAAATTCCCATTATATTGCTTGGATATTTATTATGTCATGTTTCTCACTTATATCATTAATTAATAAGCTTCTTTCTAAATTCTAAAAGACTCGCCACTTGGAAAATTATGATTTTGAACTAATTAAAAGAACCTTAGCATGCTCACTTATTTCATGGATAAATCGAAGTAGCCTGAGGACAACAATGATGATACTTTAACTACTTTATTGTAACTACTGAGTTTTCTTTGGAAACTCACACATTTCCCACTTTTTTTCCACGTTGTCTTTAGACGAGCCTCCGACCACTAATGTAGGAGCTCTGTGATCCATCTTTGGTGATGACGCATGTTAGGGGATTTAGTCATTTCAATATTGCTCACTTGTGCCTTATTTTCCTTGGCATGTAGACAATTTTACTTATTTGTTCTTTGGCTTGTGTTTCTTTTTGGGATATTGTTATTTTGAGGATTACTATATTTGAGAGCGAGCCTTAATCCTGACTCTTAGCCAGGATTTATTTATGTTACACCCTTTATTCGGATACATGTTATGCTTTATGTGATTTGTATTAGGTGTGATTATCCTCCATGGATCCAGCCCTCTTATAACACATTAGTACCCTATTATATTATAATGTGATTATTGTTGATGTATATTATGTCCATGACTTGTTCTCTTATGTATTTACTATTATGGAAATGTAGTTCCATTCACTAGGTAGTGCTAGTGTTAATTATGTGGGAACAAATGAGACCCTTGTTATTTTAAGTTCTCCAAATAAAAAAAAGTATGCTCTATTTTCCATTAAAAGTATTTTTACTTAAGCTAAATGAAGAAGATCAAAATGTAAGAAATATAATAATTGACCAATTATGATGTACGTATAAGAGGTTAATAGTTAAGGCGTTACACTTTCTTTGAATTAAATTCATGTTATCTTGGCCATTATTTGGCATGAATTATTGATACCTCTTGTGACATATTATTCTTAAAGTTGCATCCTTTTATATTTATCATGATTCTTAAATTTGGCATGGACCTGATGGTTTGATATAATAAAAAATGCCATGAGCATGTTTTGATAATTTTATGGTCATAATTCATGTGAAGGTTAATTATTCATCATGCAATATGCATAAAATTTTATGGTTTCTATGGATTAAATCCACTTTATCTTTGATTTTAGATCAATTTCCTATTTAAATTTGACAGGGCCCAAATTATTTAATAATTTCAATTTGTTCATGTTATTTAATATTTTACTAATCATGTTCAAAAATCCCATTAACCATTATATGGTATGAGATGCCTACAATTGATATGATATATTCTAATCATTTAAAATAATCCTAATTTTCTTTATATGCACAATATTGAGTATAAATGTTATTATGCCTACTATTTTTAGAACTTTTTCATAGGGCTACAAGCAAAATGGTAATGCTACCTATAGGCACAAAATGAGCTCAAAGCAAAATGTTAAAGCTATTCATAAGCGAAGAAGGATAAAAGTAAAAAGCTAAAGCCACTTATAAGTGCAACAGGGATAGAAGTAAAAAGCTTAAGGCCTATTTGTTTTCATTTCAAGTTTTCAATTTTCCAACTTTTAGGAATTGTGAAGGAAAAACTGAAAACAAAATGACAACGAAAACTAGAATTTGTAGTTTTCAAAATTTCAGGATTTTTTCACAAAATCTGAAAAACTAGAAAAACTGAAAATGAAAATTGGAACTGGAAACTGAACCAACAGGCCCTAAGGCTACTTGTAAGCATAAAAGGGGCTAAAAATGAAAAGAGCGCTGAAAGTGAAAAACTAATTAAGGCTACCTATAAGCATAAGCTCATGAACCCGAGGCAAAGTGCATAATCTAAGGGGCTGAAATTGGAAAACTAAAGCTACCTATGGGCACAAGTGAGAAGTTAGAAGCCTTTCTAGGATAACCAAATCCGACGAGTAGTTGAAAGCCTCCAGGATAACCAAATTAAAGTGAGAAGTTAGAAGCCTCCCAAGATAATCAAGTTTGGGCAAGAAGTTGAAAATCTTAAGGACAAACCTGAGACAAATTAAAGGAAATCCCCTAGATAATGAACTATTGGGAAAAAAAAGTCATTTCCCCTATTGAAAATCACCTCAAACATAGAGAAATAAAAATAGGAACACAATCGCAATACAAGAATTAATATGGAAAACTCCAAAACTAGAGAAAAAGCACAACTTCGCCAAATGATAAGCAGAGAATAACACTATTTAAAATTTTTTACAACATATAAACTTCTTTCTCACACACCTCATAGCTCCAGGACACCCAAACTCCAAAGCAAGTACCTAAACTACATTTTTACAATGCTCTAAAACAAGAGTACATAGAAAAGAAGAAAGTCAGATACAAGCTTAAAGTATTTCTGGTGCAAGTTGAAACAAAGAAATTGGGTCCATATATATAGCCTTGACAACCTTTCTCTTGCAATCCTAGGCGATGTGGGATGTGTTCGAGAAGCTCCCCTTCCCCTTTCATTTTTGGGCGACGTAGGACTTCTTTCAAAATGATTTATTTCAATCAACCTCAACAATTATTGAAATAAGCACATCTTTAACTTTCATTATCTATACTAACAATCCCTTATATTCATTGTCTAGGACAATTATAGTTTAAAGAACTATTATACTTCACTATAAAAAGCAACTCACTTGGAATGGGGCAATTCCAAAAATTTCACCTTAGCACATGTCGAAACCTTGCTAAACATTAATGGTACAACTTCCATATTGGTTTTCTGGAAGTTCCTTAGCCATTGACATAATCCATCACATACCTTGTATCCATGCCAACCAATGCCTATGTATACTTATCAATCTATCAACAGCACCTTCATAATCCCACCACACACCTTGTATAAACGTCAATCAATGCTTATGTGCAATTGTGGTCCTACTAGCAACATCTTATTTTTTTTCCCCATATAATCCTGATGTATCATGGCATCATTGAATCGATTCTTCCACCAAGTTTCTCTATAATGGTATCCGAAACAATGTATGCTAACTGTCGCTGTGCAACAAGAGGGCTCCAAAAAAGAAAGGTGGATCATAATTGCCACACTTAAGTACCAAGTCTTTCCTAGTTAGAACTTTTCCCAAAGATTACTTATATAATATCATAATTTCCTTCTAGCAACCAAGGATAATTCTTAATCAAGTATCATACTTCTTTCTAATGTGGAAGATTAGACAATGCTATAACCATAGAGCATACTATAAAGGTATCCCACAAATCAATAGCTCTGATACCACTTATTGGGAAAAAAATGTCATTTCCCCTTGAGAATCACCCTCAAACATAGAGAAATAAACCTAGACATAATGTTACAACACAAGAATTAATGTGGAAAACTAAAAAATTGGAGAAAAACCACAACCTTGCCAAACAACAACCAGAGAATAACACTATGTGAAGATTTTTACAACACATAGGCTTCTCTCTCACACACCCCATGGCCCCAGGACACCCAAGAAAGTACCTAAAGTACATCTCACAAACTCTAAGACAAGAGTACAATGAAAAGAAGAAAGTCAGATACAAACTTAAAGTGTTTTCAATTGCTACAATTTGAAACAAAGAACTTCGGTCCATATATTTAGCCTTGGCAACCTTCTCCTCTTGTATTATTACTAGGAGATGTAGGACTTGTTCCAAGAAGCTTCCCGTTCCTTTTAATTCCTGGGTGATATGGGACTTCTTCAAAAATGTTTTATTTCAATCAACTTCAACATGAACCCAAGCGTGAAATTAGAAACAGACATGCTCTAAGCATATGATATTCCTCAAGAAAATCACTTAAGCCCAGAATTTGTGAAGTTTAAACATGAGAATAAAGTTTATAAAACTAAATCAATCCTCGTATCACAAAGTTTAAAGCTAACAAAGCTAAAATTGCCTAAGCCTATTGGTGCTAGGAACCATAAAGGTTGGAACCTAATTAGCCACTTAATATTAAATTCAGGATTTAAGTTGCAACATAAAAGGATGGTCACACAATTAGAGCTGACTAACCACTTAAGTGAGTAAGGCTTCAAACGGGCCCATTACCTGCGGACCAAAATATCTAGCCGAGCCTCTTCAAGGTAGGACCTATGGTCGAATTGGCCCACTCATTTTTTTTTTGGGATTTGTGCCCTTTGTTTTTCTTTGAAAATTCACATGAAAATAGTAGGGATCTATAGATACCAATATCCACATGAGAAGCAAAACTACCAATTAACTTTCAAGAATTATGCAAGAAAGTCTAACCCATTAGATATGCAATAACTAGTTTAATTTAAACGATAGAAAGTAAAATCCTAGATTCTTAGGCATTACTTTAACCAAATAATCTCAAATCCAAAAAATAATCATATTATCACTAACCATATCAACACAGAGAGAGTGAAATAATCTCTAAGTCTCAAATCCAAAAGAAATCATTACAAAACAAGGATGGCGGTCCTCCTTCTTCCTTGCAAATGGACGAGCTGGAGGCGAAGACGGGGTTGGCAGTGGCACTCATCTATCATTCCTTGTAAACCTGATAGTGATCAATGGCAGCATTGGCGGCATGTCATGGAAAGGACGTCGGCAAAGGAGAGGGATAGTGGCAATGCACAACGTGGCGGCGGAACCATCACTTGGCTATAATTAGTTTCTATAGAGACTTTTGATTCTTCTTGGCTGCTGGGTAAGTGGGTAACACAAATGAGAATATTAGATTATGGGATGTGAAGAGTGGCCTAAGTTGGTCTTAGATTAGGTGGGTTAAGTTTATATTTTTTCTTTTGGTCTGACATGGATTATTTTTTTGTTTTTTCAAGTCAAGGACATGGGTTAAGTTTGAGTAGGTTTGGTAAGTTATGTTTGGGTGGGTCTTGGTATGAGTATGAGTGAGTGGACTAAAAGAAAAAGAAATAAATGGCTTAATAGGCTAGCCCGTTTGCCCACCAGGCTAGCCCATTTAACACAGGTTAACAGTTCAGAGCCAAATACGGATTGGTATTAAACTGGTTAAAATTTTTAAGCCTGACTCATTTTTCGTTAGTAAATGGGTTACTCCGATGGGTTTGGCCCAGTTTGATGGCCCTGTAGGTGATCGACCTAAGTGGTAAACATTAAGTAAAAGAAAGACAACTAGAAGCTAGCTTTTAGCTAAAGCTTTCAGCAAAAGCCTCAAGTTGAAGGCTTCAAAACAAACCTAATTAAAGGCAAACGTCTTAAGTGTTGAAATCAGAATTCTCTTAAGCAAAAGTCTTAAGCATTTAATGGCCAAAACACAGACAAAAAGATCTAGGCCCCATATTAAGCGTGAAATTTCACCACAAATTGAAGGGAAAATGGAAAGACCCGAGATGAATAAATAGCATCACACATTCTGTAACATCCTCTCCGCTTTATAGATTGGCGATGTCCCACAAACCAACACGGGTCTTTTCAATGTGCTTTGGCCTCACTCACACGCTTCCTAGGGCCTAGATAATCCTTGACTTGAAATTCTTTGGTAGCCCATCACGAAAGAACTCCATAGTTAAGCGTGCTTGACTTGGGGTAATTTGGGATGGTGACCTCCTGGGAAGTTTTCCAGGAAGCGTGTGAGTGAGGCCAAAGCACACTGGAAAGACCAGTGTTGGTTTATGGGGACAGTCGTTAATCCATAAAGCAGCAGGGTGTACAAATGGTATCAAGCACTGCACCTCTCCCAGTACGGTGTGGTCGGGGACGACCAGGCGGAAGTGGTGGGCATGTAGCAACGGGGCGGGAGGGAGTGAGGGTCCCAGAAGGCACAGACAAGGAGTGGCTCCTGCCTCCAAGCGGAGGGTACACGAATGAACCGATTACACACCCGAATGAGAAGATCCTGAGTCTCTATAGGTATGGGACTATGCAGTTAAGGAAGACTTATATGAATTGATTGGTACTACCTATGTCACAAAGATGCATTTTTCTTTCGGTAGCCTATCAGAAGAACTCCATAGTTAAGCGTTCTTGACTTGGGGTAATTTTGGGATGGGTGACCTCCTGGAAGTTTTCCAGGAAGCGTGTGAGTAAGGACAAAGCACGTTGGAAAAGAGTGTTGGTTTGTGGACAGTGGAATCCATAAAGCGGGGGATGTTACAAATGCTCTGATACCATAATGTAACATCCTCCCAAGTATGACCCCATTCTAAGCTATGATATCATACTCGAGAGATTTTACTTGTTAATTAGCGGACCTCTCTTAATTATCTATAACAAGCTCGATTTACGTACAAGATAACTAAGCGTAATTCTATTAAAATATCTTACAAGTAAACATCAAGTTTATTAAACATACAGCTAAAAATACATAAGGAAGCCCCTCTATGAGCTTTAGTACATATCTCTCTTCTAATACATTTACATACATACTCATTTCACTAAGTAGGAAATAAAACAGTAACTTCTATACTCCAGCAATCCTACACTCCTTTGCATAGCAGCATCCCATCCCCTGGCTTAACCTGGAGGCGACAGAAACAAACACATAGGGGTGAGAATATTATAAAATTCTCATCAGTAGTTCCCCCTATATATACACACAGTAGGCATAAGCAATTCATGCATATACAATATTCATACGAAATCATACACAGAAATCTTGAAAACCCATAGGCCGGGAACTAAGGATAATATCACCATAATCGATCGAGTAATAATATGTACAATCAGAAACTCCATTCCTCATATCTTCTCAACTTTCTCAACATAGGGAAGGCTTATTCTCATAGAGATACATTCACACTTCACAAATTCACAGAGGACCATCAGAGCTAGGACATGAGCTCATTCCTATTGAAGATCACGAACTTCATTTTTTTCCATTTCCGATCACTCAGGTCTATGCCTAGCCGATACGTCTATCGACTCATAACTTTTCTAAGGAAGTCCTTCTTTTTGCCTTCCCTCTCAATTCTTTCTAAGCCTTGTTTCTGTTTTCCCATATGTTTCAAACATACACGGAAGTTATGCACATACTATCATAGAATTTTAGCCATTCCCACATCTCATTATCCTAGGAGCTAAAGTTCCAGGCACAACAATTTATTACCATACCAAACAACCATTCCAACCTTAAGGAAAATTTCACATGACACTTCAATGTGTCTAAAACAACCTGTAAAAATTTCAGGGCAATCAGAGTTATATAACCACTTCAATAAAATAGGCAAATCTGGTGGTCATAAGCCACAAATTCATAGTCTAGACTTGTGTTCTCAAAATATTTAGCCCTAGAATTCGATGGAATCATGGTACAAGAAAATTCACAGAGTTATTTCAACATGTTATTAGTCTTGTGTAAAAATTTCAGGAGCTATCTCAATCAATTTCTATGATTAAAAATCCAGCAATCTTGTTACTTCTAAACAATTAGACGGAACAGTTACAATTGGTTCCTAATTTTTTTGAGGCATCAAACCTTAGAATTAACCCTAAGAAAATTCGTGTATTTAGTTTAAGGGGTAACTACAACATATAATTTCCATGGCTCATGAAACTACCCACAAAATTTCCAAAAAATTCGTGAAAAGTTCTGATTCCAGAATAAATCCAGCAACCTAGTTCCAATTTCACTTTAGAGAAAACCCATTTTAAAACCATCCAAACACAACACAAAAATTCATACATCAATATCAATATGTTAACCATAAATATCATCAAAATTTTTGGAATTAGGGCAAGCCAAAACAGAATTGAAAAATTTCACAAGGAAGGCAGGAAAAACCCTACTCTTGAAGGCTAGTCTATCTTTGTCTCTAGCTTGCTCCAAGATGAGAGTCCTTCACTCCAAGACTCCCAAAACACCTTCAAACCCTCCTCTGATTTTGTAACATCCTCTGTTGCTTATAGATTGACGACTGTCCCCACAAACCAACACGGGTCTTTTCAGTGTGCTTTGGCCTCACTCACACGCTTCCTGGAAAACTTCCCAGGAGGTCACCCATCCAAAATTACCCAAGTCAAGCATACTTAACTATGGAGTTCTTTCGTGATAGGCTAGAAAAGAAAGATGCATCTTTATGGCATAGGTAGTACCAATCAATTCATATAAGCCCTCCTTAACTGTATAGTCTCATACCTACACAGACTAGGATCTCTCTCATTCGGGTGTGTAATCGATTCATTCATGTACCCCTCCGCTTGGAGGCAGAAGCCGCTCCTTGTCCGTGCCTTCTCGCACAGCGATCACTCCTGCCTCGTCCCAGGCGTTACATGCCCACCAGCTTCCGCTTGGTTCGTCCCGAACCACACGTCCTGGGAGAGGTGCAGGCTTTGATACCATTTGTAACATCCCTCCTGCTTTATGGATTGACTCCCCACAAACCAACACGGGTCTTTTCAGTGTGCTTTGGCCTCACTCACACGCTTCCTAGGAAAACTTCCTCAGAGATCACCCATCCCAAAATTACCCCAAGTTAAGCACGCTTAACTATAGAGTTCTTTCGTGATAGGCTACAAAAGAAAGATGCATCTTTGTGGCATAGTCAAATCAATTCATATAAGCCCTCCTTAACTGTATAGTCCCATACCTATCCAACTTCAGATCCCTCTCATTGGGTGTGTAATCGTTCATTCATGTATCCCTCCGCTTGCAGGAGCCGCTCCTTGTCTGTGCCTTCTAACAGCGATCACTCCCTGCCTCGTCCCGGGCGTTACATGCCCACCATATAAGGTACCCATCACGAAGAACTCCAGGTTAGCGTGCTTGACTTGGGGTAATTTGGGATGGGTGACCTCCTGGGAAGTTTCCTGGAAGCATGTGTGAGGACAAAGCACGCTGAAAGACCGTATTGGTTTGTGGAAATCCATAACGCCAGGAGGGGATGTTACACATTCATATTCAATGAGATCTTACTCTTGTGTAAGAGTAATAATGCATATGACTTAAGTGAATTATGATACTTATGTAGGTAGAAAAGCACACAAGGCGGGGGGTTGAAAATTATGCTTTGCTTCTAAAAAAAAAAAAACCTTTTGCTTCCGAAAACTTAAACCAAGATACTATCAAGCTTTGAGCTTGAAGTGCAATGGAAATATTATTAGGTACGTCAAAAGTGACTTTCTAAACTACAGCATTAGTAATAGAATGGTAAGGAGAGTAAATAGACAGACTTTAGAAAAAAAAAACACCAGGAGCAGTGAATGTAAAAGAGATAAGGAATAAGAGAATCATGCACAAATATTTTTATACTCATTTCAAGCAACCCCTACATTCAGTTCTCAACCAGTTGAGTTTCACAAAACCTTTCTCAACCCAAGAAAGAAAAAAGCGATAATCTTTGCAATAGCCTTCCCAAACTCTTACCTGTGACTAGTACAAACCAGCTATTCACCAGCCTCTCCAAGCTAACGAGTAGTCTTTAACCAGCATCTTTAGTTAAATCAATAGTATTGTACTAGCCTCTCCAAGCTTAACCGTGACCAGCAAGAACACCTTCCAGTCATGACTACTAGAAATCCATGGGATCCTGATGGATGTTACCTATGTGTTCGTACCCGTCGGTAACTCCAACGGAAATCTCTGACGGGTTATGGTATTTTTCTAATTAAAAATATTTACATAAATACCCGTCTTCTCTGTTAGTAAACGATGGCACTAAATTCCACCACATGGAGTGCATTATTTCTGAGGTTTACCGCAGATATAATATTTTGTTGTTTAATTATATTTTTATTAACTATTGCCACGATATTGCAAACTGTAGGTTATTTAATTTAGATTTTTTTATTTTGTCATTATATTACCGGTTTAACCAACTTGTGTTATTTAATATTTTTATTAAATTGCATTACCTACCGATGGGTATTTATATGATTTTGTAATTAATTTTTATTAAACATAACTGTATCCTGGCAAGTACTGATTAAATTAATTTTTTTATTAATACAGAAAACCTTCCAGACAAGTATTTAATTTGATTTTGTAATTAATTTTTATTAAATATAACCAACAGTTATACCGAGAGGTGATTAAATTAATTTTTTTATTAAATTACCGACGAGTATTTTATTTGATTTCATAATTAATTTTATTAAATATTACCGATAGGTTTACGACGAGCATTTAAATTTGAAATTAATTTTTATTAAATATTACGATGGTTTACCAATGGGTGTTTGAATTTTGTTCTATTATCGTGCAACCTTTGGTGTTCCACGCAACCGTTGGTATATCCATTGGTAATTATGAAAATATAATATGCATTGTTTCACTTATTCACGTACCCATCGGTAACTCGGATATGTTGGCCAATCACCTTCTTCTTCCTCATTCGTTAGCCATTCTCTATCTCTCTTCTAATGCGCTCTCTCTCTCTACCCTTCACCGTGGCCTCTTTTTCCACCTGTGCGCCAGGAGCTCGTTCAACAACGAAGACCACCATTGTGATCTAAGATCTTTGACTTTAATCGATTTGTTTTTTGATTTGGCTTAGTTTTTCCGTTCGTTTATAGGTGGCTATGGTGTTGTGTTTAGGACTTGTGTTTTATTGCATTAGAAAGTAATTATTGTTTTTTTTTAATGTAGGAGTATTGTTTGAGGGTGGCAACGATTATTGATTGAGATCGATTTGCCATTCTAATTATCTTATCTTATTTTATGTTTTTTTATCTATATAAGTTTGTGTAGATATAATTTTTTCATCTTGGAATTTCAGGATTGGATTTAGTTGGATGCAGATAGCTTGCACATTCTATTTATTTCCACTGATGTAGAGGTTAGTAACTAAATCCTTGTTATTTATATGGTTTAATATATACGTAGGATAGAGACTTATGTTTTATAGGATAGAGTTGTAGGAAATGGGAGAAGGGCATAAAGGTCCTTCCTTGACTTGTTTGTATTATTTGCTATGGGATTCTTTGTGTTCAGAGATTCAGGATGCATGTTGTGGAGTTATAAGGGGATGCACAATAGAATGGTTTTTAGAATTATGTAAGTTATATGTAATCTATTATGTTGTTGATCGTTGTAATAATATCTTTTATTGTAGAATTAACTGAAATATCCAATGATGGGAGCTCCTAATTTAAGGGGATATATTGTCAAAATTTTGTTAGTTTTTTTAAGGGATAGAAATTAAAGGAAGATGGAAGCTCCTAATTTAAGTGGAGTTGCTGTTAAAATTTTGTCAAATATTTTGTCAAGGAAATAAGATTAAAAGTAGTTGTACTAAATAATTTAAATACCAATTGAATTTGTATTTGAAAATAATAATTTGATGTCTTTAAAAAATTGTAGGGTCTAGGGTTTATCACAAGCGCAATATTACCTTCAAACCAGTCATGGATGTACAATAGATTGCTTCTTAATAGAGGAGGGATTAAACTGGAATTTTATAGTGGTGTTGAGGAATTTATGAAGGTAGCATGTCAAACACAACAATTCATTAATGAGGCAAAAGTTAGGTGTCCACGTAGTAAGTGCAAATGTAGGAAGTATTTAGATGATGATACGATAAGGGTTCATTTGTACAAGTGGGGATTTATGTCGACTATTGGGTTTGGATCGAGAATGGGGAGAATGCATGGAATTAATTGGGTATGTTTTAGATTGGAAGTAGTTCTGGTGGGATCCATGTAGGTCAACACGATGTGAGTAATGTGCTGTGAAAGGATAACCTAGTTAAACATCAAAAGATGGTTTTTGACGTGTTGGTACGAATTTGGAACTCGTTATTCACAGCCTTCAATCGAGGAGCCTAATCAAGATGCTGCTAGGTTTTATAGTCTCCTAGAGGCTACAATCAACCTTTATGGGAGGATTGTGTTCACTTTGAGTTGTCTTTAACGGTTCGATATTGAGCATTAAGTCAGAAAGGAACCAAAACCAAAGTTCTTTTGATCAGTGGACTGCACTAATAAGTGAGCTAAGTTCGAATCCTGATGTAATTTCAAAATATTTTAATCAAGCTAAAAAATTAGTTTCTAAACTTAGGTTGAAGGAAATAAAGATTGACTTTGCTTGAAAGGTTGCATGTTTTATTATAAAGATGATATTTCATTGACTGTGTGTAAGTTTTGTCAAGAGCCTAGGTTTATACCCAAGAGACGTGGAAGTGGGAAGTATAAAGATGTCCTTCAGAAAAGAATACATTATCTACCCTTAATCCCAAGACTCAGGAGACTCTATGCGTCAATGAGCTCGCTTCTCATATAAGGTGGCATGGTGAAAATTAGAGGGGTGATGATGCGATGACGCATCCATTGCACAGTGAGGCGTGGAAATATTTCGATCAATAATATCCTGATTTTGCCTTTGACCCTCAAAATGTTAGATTGGGACTCTTCAGATGGATTTACTCGAATAATAAATTTAGTAAACCCTATTCATGTTGGCCTATAGTTGTTACACCCTACAATCTCCCTCCCTTAATGTGCATGAAAGATCCCTACCTATTCTTAACATGTATAATCCCTAATAATCCAAAAGCTAAGATTGATGGGTATCTTCAACCCTTAATTGATAAATTGAATGAATTGTTGTGCCAGGGTATTCTTACTTACGATATTTCAACAAAGCAGAATTTCATGATGAGGGTAATGTGGACCATCAATGACTTTCCAGCTTATGAAATGTTGTCTGGATGGATGACTCAAGGCAAATTAGCATGCCCAATTTGCATGGAGGATACTAAGGCATTCACCTTGAAACATGATGGAAAGGATTCTTAGTTTGACCTCACAAGAAGTTCTTAATGCTGATCATCCATATAGGCCAAGTAGATATGGATTTAAAAGTAATTGTATTGAACATGAGGAGCATCTAGTTAGAGTAAGTAACTGAATTGTGGATCGAGTTAAGGACATCCTAAAAATAATAGAAGTCGGAAAGATAGTGCAATGGCCAGGGTATGGAGTTCTCATAATTGGACCAAACAAAGTATTTTCTGGAAGTTACCATATTGGAAGGACAATTGAGTGCGTCATTGTTTAGATGCCATGCATATTAAGAAAAATGTATTTGACAACATTATGAATACTGTAATGGATACAAATCGAACCAAAGACAATGACAAGGCAAGGCATGATCTACCTGAATATTGCACGCATCCATATTTAAATTTGCAAGAATTAAAAGATGGTCATTTTGTAAACCAAAGGCCAGATCTGAATTCCACTCAAAAACATGCTATTTGTCAGTGGTTGAAGGGTTGAGAATGCCCAATGGTTTTGCTTCTAACTTAAATAGGTGTGTCAATATTGCACAAGGTAAGCTTGTTGGCATAAGAAGCCATGATTGTCATGTCTTCATGGAGTGTTTACTTCCAATTGCATTCAGAGAGCTACTTGATGTTGTTTGGAAGCCCCTAATCAGCTGAGTAAGTATTTTAGGGATTTATACTCTTCTACTTTTAAGGTTGATGTTTTGCTTGTCATAGAAAAAATATTCCCATAATTATATGCAAATTACAGAGAATTTTTCCTCCAGGGTTCTTTGACTCAATGGAACACTTGTCCATACATTTGGCATATAAAGCATGAATGTGTGGACTGGTTCAATATAGGTGGATGTATCTATTTGAAGGGAAGTAGGAGGGTTTAAAAGAACCATGAAAAATAGATCTCAAGTCAAAAGATCAATATGTTAAGCCTATCTTGCAAAAGAGACTTCAAATTTTTGCTCATTTTACTTTCAGCCACATGTTCAATCTAGGCGAACTCAGTTGGTCGTAATGATGATTTAAAGGAGTGTTCTATTCCACCAACATTGTCTGTATTCAATCAACCTGGTTGAGCCACTGAAAAAGCGAGCCCAATGGCTAACTTCCAAGGAATGGAATTCTGCACACTTACACATTTTGTTAAATTGTTATCAGATGCAACCATTCAAATTGTAAGTCAATAACCCATTTTTTAAGTCTTTAATGAAATATTATGCATCCTTAAAATAACTTACAATATATGTTGAACAATAGAAACTTTGAACAACTGAAGTCAATATACTCTTCAACAATTTCCAAACTGGTTCAGATTACATGTAAGTCCATTTTGTTAAAATATGTAACCTAATATATTTTTCTCAATTAATTTTGTTTGATACAAATTAGTTTGACATTTCAAACTTAATCTACGTATGTCCATAACAAAAATAATGGTGTAACATGTTTCCATTTACTTAACCTAGCTTGGGGCCCCAAAATAATGTGTTAATGGGTACAAGCTTCATACAAGTTGATTAGAGTATGGGAAAAAACTGACAATACTAGTGTTTGTGTTAAAGGTGATGCTAGGACGAAGAATGTGATTGGTATGGGGTTGTTAAGGAAATCCTTGAGTTTGAGTACGTTGGTGATCCAATGAAAAAATGTGTGCTATTCAAATGTGAATGGTATGATCAACACGACTCACTGGGACACGACAATACAACAATTACAAAATCATTGAAATCAACCACGCAGAAGATATGGAAGATATGATCCGTTTATTATAGTACAAAATGCTAGACAAGTCTAATATATGTCTTATCCAGGGAAAAGTAGGTCACATTGGAGGGTTGTAAACAAGACAAAACCAAGAGATAGGATTGAAATAGAAGAAGATAATGTTGAAGATACTTATTAGGTGGACGATCCACCCCTTTCAAGGGCAGTAGTTGATGGAGACAATCCTAAATATCCTCTTCCGTTGACACCTGGGGAAGTTGACATAATTGAATGTATAAGTAATCACAAGTGAGAAGTCACGAATATGAACTAAGTAATAGTAATGGTGATGACTCGAATAATGATCAACAACCAAGTGATGATAAAAACAGCCCTAAACTTTCAAGAATAACTGAGGTGTATAATATTATGTGCAATATTGTTATGAAATTATTTGGAATTTTCTGATGTAATTTATGCTTTTTTTGTTGTCTCTTTTAATTGTTTCAGATGGCTGGTAGAGGCAAAGGCCGACCTCAGAAGTCGGTTTACCCACCACCCCCTCCACCTTAGCCCCTCTCACAACTCCAGGCACCACCCCTGCCACCACCTTTCCCACCACCTCTGACCATCCCTTCCACTACCTCTAACACCTCCACTTCCACCATCTCCACCTCCACCTCTGTCCTTGCTACCACCACCCCTCCCTTTAGGATGATGCCCACTCCTGGTATACCTGGCCTCCTACCTCCCCTTATTCCAGTCACAGCCCATCCTTAGTAGTGACCCCTCCCTCAACCCTACCATTGATCTGAATCCTAGCCTCGCATCTCACCATACTTTTGCATCCTCGAGTGGGTCACAGACCCCGCCCAATGGGAAGCTCCTTGGGGCAAATAGTAGGCCACTTGGGCCTGACGGTAAAGAGAGGTAAGTTCTTCTACACGTGTTCTATTACATTCTAATTTTGCATTGCATATGATATTTAAAATTTTTATATTTTGGTAACAATTTTGACTCGTTACCTGAGGCTCACCAGGATCATGGAGCTTATACAAATGTTGTATAACCATTCGTGGCCCACTGATGACATCCTGTTGATGTTAGGGAGGTGAGGTGGCGAGAATGGAAGGTAATTCTATGAACTATTTGCTTTTGTTAATTTATATAAGTTTATATTATTTAATTATCTGATTATGATTATTAATATGTTGTATTTTTATGCATGCAGAGGACATTTTATATTTTGCCTGAGCATGAGCCACCGTTAAGAGGGCTTGGAGGATTAGGTCCTCCAAGTGCTTGCGAGCCATGATGCACGATGTCCGCAAGCGGCACATGAACCGCTCGTGGCTGAGTGATACCACCCTTAGCAAGTTGCAATGCCATTGGGCCTCTAACCTGACCTTCAAGGACAGGTTAGATAAGGGAGGACAAACCGGCATCCCAGAAGGTTGTGTAACGTCCCGCGCTTATGGATTGACGACTATCCACAAACCAACACGGGTCTTCAGCGTGCTTTGTCCTTACTCACACGCTTCCTGGAAACTTCCCAAGAGGTCACCTATCCCAAAATTACCCCAAGTCAAGCACGCTTACTGGAGTTCTTCGTGATGGGCTACCGAAAGAAAGATGCATCTTTGTGGCATAGGTAGTACTAATCAATTCATATAAGCCCTCCTTAACTATATAGTCCTATGCCTATACAGACTAAGATCCTCTCATTCGGGTGTGTAATCGGTTCATTCATGTACCCTCGCTTGGAGGCAGGAGCCTTGTGTCCGTGCTCGCACTGGCGATCACTCCCGCCTCGCCCAGGCGTTCCAGGTTGGTTGTTGCATACGATGGCTCGAGCATCTATGAGTGTACTCAAAAGTGTCTAGTAAATCTTTAAGTCTTTAAATGTTAGCTTATTACATTTGAATTGTGGCAAATATTATGTTTTTATGACTTTCTTGTGCATATTTGTGAGTCAAGGGAGTTAAACCGTCCGACCCAGGGAGAGCTCTCGGAAACCCACACACGAAAGGATGCGGGGAGTAGATTTCAAGAGGTTTAGGTAGATCCTCGCTTATGCCACTTATGTAAGTTTCACTTCAGTTATCTTTTTACTTTATTTTTATTACTTTTTCCATTTATGTCTTAATTATTATTTACAATTTTTTTTCTTTTCTCTTTTGTAACGCGAGTTCACAGACATGTAGGAGGGCGGACCAGGGTTAGACCTAGATGGTTACGCTAGGCCTAATCTATCCCTCCTCCTCTAAATGAGGAGGATGTATGGACCTAGGTGGTTGACGGCCCATACAAGGGTCGCATATACGGATGGGGTACTACCCTGGAGAGATCCCCATCCTCTGCCACCAGAGCTCCTGGGGATGACGCCCTGAGGGAGCATGTGCATGATCTAAACTAGAAGCTCGGTGTCAGGCAAAGCTCGTCTGCAGGAGCAAGCAGCAAACACATCTTCAGAGCTTAGAAGGCAATAGGCCAAGCTGGAGTGGAGCATGAGGGAGATCCCATAGCTCAGCCGTCCATGGAAGGAGTAGCAGGAGAAGGGCAAGAAAGAGAAGATCAAGTTCAGAAAGAATAGTAGAAGATGTAGCAGAAGGTCACTCGATGTTATGGCCTTCTTCAGGGATATGCAGGTTTCAGGATTCTCTAGCTCGGCAAGATGCTTCCAGATTCCTCTTCCCTCCATTGTTGAGGGCTCCTCTCCTCCAATGCCACATATGACTCTACCTGGGTCCAATGATGATGATGGTGCCAACGATGCTACGACAAGCAAGACTTTAGCTAGATTTTTATTTTTAATACTTTATTTATCTATCACCCCTTGTATAGATTTTTGACATTTTATTCTTTTTTATTTTATTTACGATACTTTGTTTTGTTATTGTATCATTTTGATTACTTAATGGTTATTTTATAATTTTTCACTTAATATCATTATTGGTAAGTAAATTATTATATGAACAAATAATTAACCGAGCAATAGTAACGTATTAACTAATGGCACTAACAAAAAAAAATTATTAAAACTATTACTGACGAGTTTAATCATCAATAGTCGGTAAGTGAGTCGGTAATATAAATAATTTTTTATTATTATTTTAAGTTTTCCATCGATAATATTAGAAGAGTCCATTGGTAATATTAATTTCCTGATGCCATCCATGACGCCTTTAATCTAATTGTACTTGCCTTTTATTTTTATACCTCGGTACACCCATAAAAAATTATGGACTGTAAACAGTAACCCATCGGTAATAATCGATCGACACCAAAAATTGATGGCCCGTATTCGTCGGTATACCTACGGTACAATTCGTACCCGTTAAAAAAATCGTTGGTAAAACCATTGTTCTCCCATGCTATTCTTGTTGCAAGTAGTTTACCTTAGCCTCTCTAAGATATCTCACACTTATCACTACTGGGTTGAGGTTACAAGAGGTTTGTGTTTAGGTGTGCCACTCAAACTAGCCTACACTCAAGTTTCCTGAAGATATAGAACAAATAGATCTAGGAAAATGCGAATGACTTCTTTAATAATTCTTCCTAGGAAGAACGTAAGATCTATTAAGGATGTGGAAAGAAGATTTTACAAGCAAGGAAACTGATTACAAGATATAATTATTCTTAATAGAAAAGATGAGAGAAAAATTTGAAGCATATTAGCACTTTGTTCATCTCTACTTTTTGAGGCTCAGCATCTCCATTTATTGATGATTTTCCTTTTTGATCGTTGCCCTTGATCAATTCTCCAAGTGACACATGTTGATAATCTATTTGTGTCTTGAAAAGTAGTCTAGAAGTGTAGCTTGTCTTTTGTCAAATCTGTTATAGTAGCCATTGTGAAATAAAGGTTTCTAGTTTGAAGACTACCTTTAGAAATTGCTTTTTACTTTCTTAACGTGGTTTCTAAACACTTCCTTCTAGAAGCTGGAGTGGTTGACCAAGTTGGCAAAAGAAATGACATGCCAGTCTATAACTAGATATGATCTCAAATTTGAATTTCAAATTTTTCCTCCTTTTTCAATAGAGTGCAACATCTTACTATAAAGTGCATTTTCTGATGCAGGTATTCAGTTCCTTGATATGTCCTTGGTCTTCTGGTCTTCAATCCAAGTTTGTTGATGATAAATTGTTTTATGATCATGATGATTGAAGATAGTAGTACATGTTGGCTTCAGGGATGGATAGATATCTTCAATTTAAGTCTACTTTATGAGGTCCAGTGCTTCTTTCTAAACCTTGCCTTACTTTCTTGTACTTGTTGATTTTCTTCAACCCATTAGGTATTTGTACGCTCATTTTACAATATAATTATCACTTTCATTTTAGTTTCTATCTCTTTAACCGAGATAAATCATGTTTGTACATGTAAAGTCAAATTATCTTCACTATAAGAGTCGTATTATGCTAATGGTATGACTTGTTTGCTACTTTAAGAAACTCAAGGTAGACATTAGTCGTTCTTCAAAATATTTTTCTTTAATTGGTTCTGTTGTCACTCAAAACATATTGCATTAACGCTTTCTGAAGGGCTCTAGAGCTTACAACTTCCTCAATTAAGGATGAAGCTCCTAATACTTGTTTATAAACCCGCAGGCAACAAAGGGATTTTCTTCCTATCGATGCTCATAAAACAAACCATAAGGGAATGCTATGAGAAAGGACTTCCCAAATTGAGGTAAGAAGATCAGCTTGAAATGAGTTAAAAAATAAAGCTAGGCAAACCCTGGCAATATACAAAATCTTGGCCAAGGAAATGGTTAGTCAAAAGCTAATCAAGATATAAGCTTGGAGAACAATGTTAATCCACACTTCTAATACCATTGGATTTAATATTAAAATAAATGAATGGTGAATATTTAAATAATGAAATAAATAATTTTAATTTTAATAAATCAATAAATATGTGAAATCTCCAATTTATCCATTTCCCTTCTCTATTTAATCTCAGTCTTACACCACTCCTAGCCATCACCTCCCATCTTTGTTCACCGTTAACCTCCACCAATGCTTCTCAAGCTCTCTACTACTACTACTACTACTACTACTACTACTACTACTACTACTACTATTATTATTATTATTATTATTATTATTATTATTATTCTTATTATTCTTATTATTATTTTTGTCAAAACTACCCACCTCATACTTGCTTACATGTGTCTTTCTTCTATTTTCTTCACTTGCCTATGCTCTCTTTAAATCTAAAGTGGAACACAATCAAACATCGACTTACCACCATCACCACCAACACTATTTGCTACTAGAGCACTTTTTAAAAAGAAAATAAAACAAAAACAAAAGAAATTCTATCCAAACACAAAATGTACTATTCCACTTCACTGCCATTTATTAAAAATGTGATTTTAAGGTTAAGTGTATATAGCAAAGTTTCAAGCTTTTATAGTTCAAAAGAGAAAGAAAAAGTTTCAAACTTTGTAATACAATAGTGATGCTCCTTTCAACCCAATCTTTGTTCTGAAGTGAATGTTAAACTAGATTTTCCATTTAAGAAGGGAAGGTTTCTTCCAACAACACCACTATAGGAATTTTATCACTTGGTTAGGAATGTTTCTTCCAACAACACCATCATAGGAATTTTATCACTGGCTAGGAGACATAAAAAGTCAAAGCTAAGAAGTACAACATAAGAAGTAAAGTAAGATTATGGGCAATGTTGTGGATTCTAGTGGGTTCTTCAAACACTGTTATTATTAGGTTCTATATATGCAATCATAACTTTCTCTATCCATACTTGTGTTGGGCTGGAGGCATGAGGTGGAGGTGGAAAGGGGTGGCACCAAAAACAGGTGAGGTGTAGAAGAGGTTGAAGGCAAACAGTGGAAATAAGAAAATGAATGGTATATAATGAAAATCTTAAAAAGAAATGAGGTTAATTTGGTCATTTTAGGATCATTTTTGAGTGGATTATTGTTGGTCCCCTGCTAGGACGAACAAAGGAATTTGTTCCTCTCCTTTTTTTTTATTAAAACCATTAAAACAATACTACTCCCTCCATCCTAAGGCCCTGTTGGTTATTGTATTTGGACAAAAAATATAGAGATATTGAGAAGGTAGAAACAGAAATCCTATGTCTTCACTGTCCCTATTTTTGGGTGAATAGAAATTTAGGTAAATTTTATACTGAAACAGAAACATTTTTAATGTTTTTGTACTTGTCTATATCTTAAAACAAGTTTATATCTCAAATGTCCCTGATTTTATATCCTAGGACACATTGCCTAATAAGTGTCAATTTTCACTTTTGCACATATATTAAGAAATGATTGTATGAGGTTGAAGTTAGATAAACTTAAGTGTATTTAATAACACTATATATACTTATCACCTACTACAACACACACACACACACACTTTCTCTTATTTAATAAGGGTATTAAGGGAAAAAAATACTTCATCCAATTTAGAATAATTGTAAAAAAATCAAACAATGTACATATTATAGAAAATGAAAAACATCTTGATAAATATAGAAAGTATACGAGTTGACAAAACAATCTTTATATAGTTATTATTACTCATTTTGATATATGCATTAATTACTTAACTAACATATTTATATTAAGGGTATAAATGGGAGAAAAAGAAAATAATGCAACATAGATACTAACAATTGTAACACCCTAGTAGAACCCAACCACGCTTAAGTTCGCATTTGGATTCTATTGGTTGTCACTTATGCCTTACGTTCATTTTCTTTTGAAATTAACTTAGAAAGATAATGGATAATGTTTTGTTATAAATTACTTTTTGAAAGCTTAAGCCTATAACGAAAATGAAATACATAGGTCTTATATAGACGATAATCAAATTTACTTTACACACTTACTTAATTTAAATAAGCAAAATAAAGGACTAAATGTAGAACTATCATCACATAAACTAAAATACAACTATTTAATACATGAGTCTTAATAGGGCATACGCACATAATAAGTTATTACAAATAAAAATATAAATACTACTACTACTGCCTGTTCCTCGCAACAATAACATAACTAGAAATTTGAGTACTAACTCTTGAAAGGTCTGAAATCTTCACGTGTTGCCTTCTTTCTTAGCTATAGATTTGTTGCTTTGATTGGACACGTATTTCTCTAGTAACGACAATGGAAAAAAAAAACATAGGAATGAGAAATACAAGATTTCTCGTAAGAGTTTCTACTTGCACTTGCACTAAAAATGTCATCGTTATAGTCCCAGTCACTTCGGGCTTATTATAAAAAGGTGAATAAGTAAGGATTCAATTATCAAACTTTTCACAAACATGATTAGCCGAAGTGAAGTTGCTTTTAAACCATTCTTATAACAATAATAGCAATATCCATTCAGTACTTCATCAAGCATACATTCAAGCATATCATATAAAATCACTAATGGGCAATAATAATTTAGGAGATGCATGTATTTCATGATTACTCATCATCAACATTTACTTATTTAATGATCATCATCTTTCTTTCATTCCATTTTTCTTTCATTAACATATTTCTTAATCACTTACGAGATGAATGCATCAATGCCTTAGACCACTTAAAGGGTAATGAGCTTATACCGTGGCCATCGCCACAACCTTTTGGTTTTATTTCCGTTGCGTAATCTCAATGGTTTCGGGATAAACCATGAGCTTAGCTCAAGTTCACTTTTCCAAACTTTCATTGCTAATTTTCTAGGCTTTACTTTTATTTTCTTTCCATTGTCGTAATCTCGCTGTTATGCCATGAGCTTAGCTCAAGTCCACTTTTCCATACTTTCATTTCTACTTACCCAGGATTTTACCTTTATTTTCTTTCCGTTGGTAATCTCAACGGTTTAGGGGTTTAAGTTGTGAACTTAGCTCAAGTCCACTTTTCTAGACTTTCATTAGTACTTTCCCAAGCTTTACTTTTATTATTTTATTTGAAAATAAATGTATACATATCATCACAAAATCATAAATAAATCATGGACATTTAATCATTCATCCTCATCATTTCATAACATAAACAATATCTCATATACATCCTTATATCAAATAGTAGGCTTTTCATGCTAAATCGCATATCATATTTCATCATTTGAAGCCAATAAATCAAGTACCCTAAGGTTCTTAAAAGGTTATAGAAGTCTTAGTGTTTACACATTATGGAGTTTTCTTTCCGTTCTTACAAATTCTAACCAAATCTTTTTCTCTTAGTCATCTATGTACTCTTAGGATTCCATTAATACATTAATGCACTTTAAAATATTATCCTTGGGTATTTAGAGGTTCTTTATAGATTTTCAAGCTCCCTCATGAGTGTTATATATATATATATTTCCTTTTGAAGTTTTATTGCAACTTAAATCCTTAAAACTCTCTTTCTTTACAAGACTTGAATCTTTTATTTACAGTTCTGACATATTTTACAAGAAAATTTGTAACTTTATATATATTTGTTATCTCAGCCTCCTAAAGGTAATTCTAGATTCCTAACTCATTAGACTTTTCATTAAGGGTAGTTTCATTAACAACACATTTATAGTTATGTCATAATACCCTTACAAAGTTACCTTTTTCCAGGTCTTTAACACATTGTCCTACAACTTTATTTCTTATTCTGTATTTTCATGATGCAAAGCTTTATACATGGCATACATGGATGCCTTCCTCTGTGTATTAGCTTTCCAATAGAGTTAAAATTAGGTTATTTGCATTTTTCTAGAGTGAGTTACACCTATTTTACTGAAGGTCATATTCAAAGTTTCAGCCTTAGGCTCAACTTTGAAAACTCATATCTTGGGCTAAAACTCCTTTTTAGGTGATTTCTTTAGTATTTTAGAATGTGTCTAGTTTATGGTAAAAATAGTTTTATTTCGAGATACTTCATATTTTATTAACACTGCTTTATGTAATATCTGTTGCCAAAAAAAGCCAGAAAATCTAGCATCTACTATTTTCATGCATTGAGTCACCTTATCAATAAAGTTTTACATACCATATTCTTAAGCCATATTTAAGTATAAAGGCATTATAAAAGCACTTAGAAACATAAAAGAACATGTTGTATTCTCAAAACATATTTCAAACAATCATTCAAATCTTTTGTCAATAACCAAACTTAAGATATTTTAACCATGGACAAGATAGAAACTAATAGTGCTTAAACAAATAAAGAAGAAGCTCTTACCTCTTATATAGAGGATTAAAAATGAGTCCTTCTATTCCAAGAGATCCCACGAACTCAAGGAGGACAAGATAAGAAATCTTCTTTGATAAAGGCTTGGAAAGTGATAAGGGGCATTTATGCTACTTATTTAACTTATATACCTTGGCTTTTTGCATGAGTTTTTGATGTGTTATGGAGGGAAATGATGGTGATTTTTAACTTGCACCTCATTACACAATTTTAAGGAATCAGTGACTATTACACCGTTTTTGGAAATAATTAGAAAAGTAATTCTTGTTGCAATCTCGTTTCTTCCAGGATGGTTTTTTCTATATACAGGAACATTAGATTATGTACAACACGTCAAAGGAAAGATTAGGAACTCTGAATGAGCTAGACTAAAAGGAAGGAAACATGCAGGAGCCCATTCAGCTGAGCGCAGCGCTCGGAGAGAGACTAGAAGAACCTTGTAGCACACGTTCTGGTGAGCGCTGAGAGCTCTGCGATTTCTTTGTTTTGGCTTATTGATCCGTTTCGGGCCTAATTTGGGCCCTTTTCTTTGGAGGAACAGGAAACACGAGAGGGAGGCAGACCTGAAAAAGTAACCTGGTTTTAATTTTTAGTTTTGGAAAATTTCATTTACCCAATTCTTCTCACTAGAGCTTTGGACTCTCTCTCTCTAGGTTTAGAGTTCACAAACATTGTTGGTTTTTGGTGTTTTATGAGTTGGAATTTACAGCTTTTCTTAAAATGTTCATTGTGAAACTCCCCTTATGAGGAGTAATTTCCTTACCATGCACAGTGACTAAAGATTGAAATTGTTCACGAGATTCTTATGCCTTTATCGCAAATTGTGGTTGGTTTTTCTTTCCTTTGTCAATTCTTTCAAATATTGATTGTGTTGATTATTGCGATTGTATTTTTGTTATAGTTGCGCCTTTGATGTGATGTTTATCCATTGGATGAGGGATTGGGATTAATTTTGGAATTAGGTTGCTATAATTGGTAATTAGACTAGCATAGGATTATAGAATCACGATTGTGAATTACTAGTTCATATGTTAGCCAAACCCTTAGCAAGAATGCGATTGTATATCTGTTAAGTAGAATTATGTCATTGTTATGTGTTAACATTTTAATGGAAGCAACCACCACCATGATTTTATCTTTCAAATCAATGACTGAACAATTTCGTTCAAATGAACCTTTGTGCAGGTAATTTTTCCCATTTGAATTCTTCTTAATTTAATCGCTTTCAACACTTTCAAAAAATCCCAATTTTCAGAATCAATTACAACACTTCCACGTGAGACAACCTGGATCGCACCCTAACTACATTGTTGGTGTAATTCAGTCACTAAAACTATTTTTAATTTGTTGCGAATAGCAACAGCTCGCATCAAATTTTGGCACTGTTGCCGGGCAAGTGGTGTTGATTGATTCTTTTTGCTTGTTTTGATTAATTCTTTTTTTATTTTATTTTCATTTTTATTTATTTATTTTATTCTTTTGTTTATTAATTTCTGCATTGTCTAAAAAAAAAAAAAGAATTTCAGTTCATTTTAATTTAGATTTTATTTATCTTTTCTTTGTTCCTTAGTGTATTTTGTAGTTGCCATAATTTAATTTTATGACCCACTCCTTTCCTAATTTTCCCATACTACCATTAATTAAGATTGAGAAACTTCAAATAGCTTAGGAAGGTTGTGAGGGAGATAATTAATTTATCAGGCAACCCTCTTCTTTTGATACAACTAGGGAATTTGATAATTCTTTTTATTTTTCTCCTGAACTTTCTAATCCCACCGAGTGTTTCAGGAAATATGGCTGACAATAACAAGACTTTGAAGGAGCTGCCTGCCCAAGACTTGAATTGCCAACCTTTAGGGATCATTTACCCTGACCAAGGAGGCAACTTTGAGCTCAAATCAAGACTCCTGCACCACTTGCCTAAGTTCCATGGGTTATCTGGGAAACACCCACACAAACATCTCAAGCAATTTCATGTGATTTGTGTGACGATAAAGCCTCAAGGGTAACGAGGACCAAATTAAACTAAGGGCCTTCCGTTTTCCCTTGAAGGAGTTGTCAAGGATTGGTTCTTCTGCATCCCATGGAACAGTCTGACAGCTAGGTTGGAATGAAGCACATATTTTTGGAGAAATTCTTCCTAGTTTCCAAAGTAGCTGTCATCAGGAAAGATATTTGTGGCATTCGGCAGTTGCAAGGTGAGTCTCTCTATGAGTATTGGGAGAGGTTCAAGAGATTGTGTGCCAGCCCAAGCACAGATTTCAGAGTAGGTCCTTATTCAATATTTCTACAAAGGACTGAATATGGAGAGAAGCATAATTGACGCTGCAAGCGAGGTGCATTGGTTGACAAAACCCCTATTGGCTAGAGCCTTGATAGAAAACATGGCAGAGAATTCTCAATAGTTTGGAGTGAAGTGTCTCTAGTGGATAATAGTAAGGTGGAGTAGAAACTAGATGAGATGACTAAGTTTCTAAAACAAATAGCCTTCAATCAGTTTAGGTTCCTTCACCTCAGTCAGCTTGTGGTATTTATTCTTGTAATACCCATACTACTGATGTATGTCCAGGCAAAGGAGGACCCCACCTTAGTGGTTGCTAGCAATGTGTTCCCTGGAAGACCTCAGAATTAGAATAACCAGGAGGGTATGACCCTTATAGCAACACATATAACCCGGGTTGGAGATATCACTCTAATATGAGGTGGAACAACTCATCACAACGGCAGCAAAAATATGTTCCACCCAAGCAAAAAGCAGAGCTACCTACATGTTCCAATAACCACCTCTCCAGTTGTCCGCCCTCAGCAACCTCTTGCACTACCTGCCACACTGCCCCTTCAGATGCACCATGGCAAGAGATGATGAAAATGATGATATAAACACAGAGGAAACGGGAACAAGCTATGCAAGAATGAGATATGCAATTGTGAGGCTAGAGATTTCCTAATCCCAGGAGGGGAGTGCGTCCACCATTCCTTCTCAGAGTCCTAACCCCAAGGGGAACATTTCTACTATTACTCGATGTCTTGTACAATTTTGCCTGAGGTTGTTGGTCCCTCAGAGCAAATTATGGTTGAGAGTCAAAAGGACGAGATAGTTCAGCAGAGGTGTAGCGAGAGAAGCCTACACCCTAGCAAAAGCAAGCGAGAGGGATGGAGACCATTCCATTGCCCTTCCCACAGAGAATTGCAAGGTCCAAGAGGTCCAATGAGTCAGAGTTGGAGAAAGACCTTTTAGAGACCTTTGAAGGTGGAAGTCAATATCCCTCGTTGGATGCAATTAGAAAGATTCCAGGTATACTAAATTTTTGAAAGATTTGTGCACCAACAAGAGGAGATTATAGGGTAGTGAGAAAGAGAAGGTGACTATGAGGGTGAATGCTTCCTCCATCATCAAGCCAAGCAACTTACCACCCAAGTGTAAGGATCCAGGCACATGCAATGTTCCCTGTACCATTGGAACCTATAAATCAAGCAAGCCATGGATGATCTCTGAGTTGGCATTAATGTTATGCCAAAATTACTCTACAGATCCTTACACTATGGGTGGCTCAAGCCCACGGTTGACAATCCAGTTTGCCAACCAAGGCATCACAAAGTCAGAGGGATATTAGAAGATGTCCTAGTAAAGATAAATGATTTAATATTCCTTGCTAATTTTTATGTGCTTGAGATGGAGAATGACACTAATGCCCAACATACGTTAATCTTGGGTATACCATTTTGAAAACTACAGAACCAAAATTGATGTTTATGCTTGGTACATTATCCATGGAGTGTGGGGACTTGAAAGCCCAATTTTGTTTGTCTGATGCCATGAAATTCCCCTTTGAGGAACACTCTGTGTTTGGCATTGATGTCATTGCCTCCTTAGTAAAAGATACATGTGATATTTTACTTGGTAAGGATGCATAACCCCCTTCCTATTTTTTTCTTCTCCCATGGGATATGATGAATCTTGTGGTAGAGTTTTCCAAGCTTTCAGATAGGTTCACCACCCAGCAGTAATCATCAATTTGCTAAGTGCTCCATGACCAGCCCATGTTGGGTAAGAAGCCTTGTGAGGGGCAATGGATCTTGCTGCATGAGCCTCAGGCAAATGATGGCTGGAAGGCCAAAGTCTAAATGGAAAGGACCATTCTTGGTCAACCATGTGTACCCCTGATGGTGCAATGGAATTAGAAAACTCCATGGTGGGTTGGTGCACCATTGATGAGCATTGGCTGATATACTTCCATGAGGCCTGCAGATATAAGGGCTTAGTTGGCCTATCTTTGGGTTGAAGCTACACACCTTCCACAAAGGTCCTAACCGTCCAACTTAGGGACATTAAAGTAAGTGCTGGGTGGGAGACAACCCACTATGAGTTTTTTTCCTTACCCTTCCTTTTTTATTTTCTACATTTTATTTATTTTAATTTTGCGTCTTGCATCATATTCATTTTTATTTGCTTTTCACACAATTTTTTTGCCACCTTAGAGGTTACATGTAAAGACTCACACCACATGCACTATATTGACATGTTTGGCATTGACTTTATTTTTGTATTGCATGTTTGGTGGATTCACTGTCTTGATTGGATTGAGTACATGCACTTTTACCTGTGAGATTTTGAGTCTCTTTGATTAGACTATCATGTGCCGTGCTCATTTGTTCATGTGTGTTTCCCTCTTTGGATTTTCATTCTAGAATTTGCATAGGGTCTTATTTGAAAATGTGTTCCCATGTGCATACTTGAAGGTGATTGAGGCAATTTTCTTGTTTTTAGCCACTTGACTATATAACCAACTTTTGCATATTACCATTGTTTAGCCCCCCTTGAGCATTATTGCCCTTTCTTTTATTTTAGCACATTCTTAGCCAAAAGTGAAAAACCATGGAAATTCCTAACCTTTTAGGCTTAGGAGAGCAATTATGCAATTTTTATATATGTGTTTGAGCATAAGTGTGGGGAAAGCATGAGGACATGCCCCAATTTAAGTGTAGGGAAAAGACAATTTGTATCTATGAATGACCAAAAAAAAATTTCAGCAAGTGGCACACTAAAAATAAAAAATAAAAAAAATTGCAAAAGTTTGGATGAAGGTGTGTCACATTGCAAATTAAGGGCCTGTGAATGGTTAAGTTGGACAAACTGTACCCTTAGGCATTTGTGCTCTTTGTGTATGCATTTGCTCTCCTTTGACTAGAGGTTTAGCTCCACTAGCCTTTATTCTCCCACCTTCACCTAAGCCCTATCACAACCAAAAGCAAGGCCTCTTGATTTAGTATGCATGTGTATGTGACAAATGGAGAATAAGACCTCTGACAAGCCTATGGTAATGCATTTTCATTTGAGGTGATTTGAATGTACATTTTATCCTAAAACACTTGAGTGAATATGTGGTAAACACTAACTTTGGGAGGATTTTTGTACTTAATTCATTCATCATGTATGTGGATTCTACCTTGTGTGCTATGTTCTCATTCATGCCTTGCTTGTTGAGATTCTCTTTGATTGTTGGTGTGAAAGCTCATTGCTTATATTTCTAGGTCCATTGAATTAGTGTCATTACTTCCATGCATCATGCATTTTTAGAGTTAGTAGAGTTAGGAGTCCAATCTTTGCTGCATCCATCAGTTTCTTGCATGAGGACATGCAATTGTCTAAGTGCGGGGAGTTTGATAAGAGGTATCTATGCCACTTATTTAACTTCTATACCTTGGCTTTTGGCATGAGTTTTTGATGTGTTATGGAGGGAAATGATAGTGATTCTTAACTTGCACCTCATTACACAATTTTAAGGAATCAATGACTATTGCACCATTTTTGGGAATAATTAGAAAAGTAATCCTTGTTGCAATTAACTCGTTTCTTCCAGGATGATTTTCTGGATACAAGAACATTAGATTGTGTGTAACACGCCAAAGGAAAGATTGAGAACTCTCTGAAGGCTAAGACTGAAAGGAAGAAAAGATGCAGGAGCTAATCATTCGGATGAGCATGGCGCTCACCAGAACGTGTGCTGCAAGGTTCTTCTAGTCTTTGTCTCTCTGAGATGAGTGTCAGCGCTTGTGCGATTACTTTGTTTTGGCTTGTTGATCGTTTTGGGCCTAATTTGGGCCCTTTTCTTTGGAGGAATAGTAAACACGAGGAGGAGGTAGACTTGAGAAAAAATTAACCTAGTTTTAGTTTATAGTTTTGGAAAATTTTCTTTTACTCACTTCTCTCTCATTAGAACTTTGGACTCTCTCTCTAGGTTTAGAGTTCACAAAACATTATTGGTTTTTCCTATTTTATGAGTTGGAATTTAAGTTTTTCTTAAAACATTGATTGTGAAACTCCCCTATGGAGGAGTAATTTCCTTACCGTGCAGGGGTGACTTTAAGATTGAAATTGTTCACGAGATTCTTGTGACTTTATCGCAAATTGTGGTTGGTTTTCCTTTCCTTTTGTCAATTCTTTTAAATATTGATTGTGTGGATTATCGCGATTGTATTTTTGTTAGAGTTACACCTTTGATGTGATGTTTATCCATTGGATGAGGGATTGGGATTAATTTCGTTGGAAATTAGGTTGCTATAATTGGTAATCAGACTAGCATAGGATCATAGAATCACGATTGTGAATTACAGTTCATATGTTAGCCAAAACCTTAGCGGGAATGCGTTATATATTTGTTAAGTAGAATTATGCCATTGTTGTGTGTTAACATTTTAATGGAAGCAACCACCACCATGATTTTATCTTTTAAATTAATAACTAAACAATTTTAATCCGAAGGAACCTTTGTGCATGTAATTTTTCCCATTTGAATTCTTCTTAATTTAATTCTGCTTTCAACACTTTCAAAACCCCCAATTTTCCAGAATCAATTACAACACTTTCATATAAGACGACCTGGACGCACTCTAACTACATTTTTGGTGTAATTCAATCACTAAAACGATTTTTAATTTGTTGCGGATAGCGCAGCTCGCATTAGAAGGCTTAGTATTTGTGTTAGTATTTTACAAGAGTTAGAGGATATAACTTTTGCAAAGCATGGTGAAGCCTCTTTGTGATTTGGAAAATGGAAGGAATTGAAGAGAGTTTGAAGACTATTTATAGTGGAAAGATAAAAAAAAAAAAGAATAAGAAGGAAAACACTTAATGCTTGTAGCATGATTTATGTAAGCATGTTTCCCTAATTTTGGAGATGGAAAAAAGTCAATGTTTTATGCAAATATGTTGGCATAATTTTGGAGATGGAAAAGAGTTCATGATGAGAATATTTAGAAATGTTTTATGCAAACATATTAGCCTAATTTTAGAGATAGGAAAAATGGTTCATGTTTTATGCAAACATGTTGGCTTAAATTTATAATTATTAAATTACTTGCATTGTGGTAATTGCTTAATTCAAGACAAGGGCATTTTAGTAATTGGACAATGTTAGTGGCATTCTTATAATTCTTTTTATAAAACAAGGATACCTTTGTTATTTATTATAAGACAATGGTAGTTTTGTAATTTCCTTCACATAGTAAGAGTATTTCTTAATTTACTAAGTAATGATATTTTTATAATTATTTACATATTTCTCTAGATATATTTAATTATTTTAATATTATTCATTACATTTCATGACACTTGTCCAATTTATATTTAATTATAATTAGGATTAATTAATCTTTCTAGTTATGAATTTAGAGATGTTACATAAATAGATAAATATTCTAAAATATGAAAATATAAAGAAAAACTAATAATTAATCTGAAATTAAAAAAAATTATTAATATTATTTAAAATTATTAAAATAATATAACAAAAAATAAAATTTTATAGATAAATGGTTCACAAAGGGTGTAATGAAACCAAATATAACATGCAAATTGACAAGCAAGCCAGTTCAATAGCGAAGAGTGTGGATCTCTGGAACTTTCCAGTTTCCACGGTGATCGAGATACACAGCTATAAACTGATAAACACCAAAACCTGAAAGAGTGTTTTAAACACTTGCTGGTTACCAGCATCAATGACAGATTCTAAGCACAACCCTTCTGAATTACTTGTACAGAACACACAGCAGAAGGAGTAGAAGAACCGCAAAAGTGTAGAATAAAAAGAGAGGAGCAGAACAAGCACCAGCACCAGCAAAGATGGGTGTGGACTATTACGAGATCTTGCAGGTTGATAAGAATGCCAAAGACGAAGACTTGAAGAAGGCTTATAGGAAACTTGCCATGAAGTGGCACCCTGACAAGAACCCGAGCAATAAAAAAGAAGCTGAAGCTAAGTTCAAGCAAATTTCCGAAGCCTATGAGGTATTTATTTCTTATTTTTATTTTTAAGAGTAGTGCAAAGTTCTGAGCTTTTTTCTGAAATGAAGAGTTAAAAAAGTTAAACTCAATCGAATAAAAAAAAAAATTTGGGCGATGCTTACTTTTTTGAACTTCTATTGTGACTCTAATAAGGGCGTTGCGAATTTTGGTGCTTTTTCTGGGATTAGGATTGAAACAGTAGAACTGAAAATTTTCATCTTGATTCTGGATGATATAGATATTTGTAATGTTTTCCTCAAGGATATTGCAAAATTTTGAGCTTTTCTGTAATCGGTAGTGAAACAGTGGAACTCGATTTAAAATATTATGTCGATGATGTTTACTATTTTGCATTTCAAGTTCGTTGTGACCATAACGGTTTTCATAAGGGCCTTGCAAATTTGTGTGACTTTTGTCTGAAGTTAGGATTGAAACAGTGAAACTCAATCAAAAATGTTATCTGGGTGATGCTAACTTTTTGGTCGTCCTTGGTATTCTGATTGATTCTAATATTTTCCATAGGGATATTGCAAAATTTTGCGAAATTTGGAGTGAAACAGTGAAACTTAGTAACAAGTTTAAGTTTGTTAGCTTTTTTCTGAAGTTAGGAGAAAAAACAGTGAAATTCAATAAAGGGTTTCATCAGGGTGATTGCTTATTGTGATCTTTGTAGGTGCTTAGTGATCCTCAGAAGAGAGTTATCTACGATCAATATGGGGAGGAGGGTCTGAAAGGACAGGTACCCCCTCCTGATGCAGGTGGTGCTGGTGGTAGAGGAACTACTTTCTTTTCGACGGGAGATTTCCCAGGATCATTTCAGTTCAATCCTCGGAATGCTGATGACATTTTCGCAGAATTTTTTGGGTTCTCAAGCCCCTTTGGTGGCATGGGTGGGAGGGGTAGTGGTGGTGGCATGAGGTCAAGGTTCTCTGGTGGCATGTTTAGTGATAATATGTTTGGATCTTTCGGGGAAGGAGGAGGGGTACATATGAGCCAAGGTGTGCCACGCAAGGCCCCTCCTATTGAGAACAAGTTGCCCTGCACACTGGAGGAGATATATAGAGGGACTACAAAGAAGATGAAAATCTCTAGAGAAATTGCTGATGCCAGTGGGTGAGTATTTGTTATTTCCTTTTCTTTCCTTCCCTCATGAAGCATATATGGATCCATTGAAGAAGAAACATATACCCTAGGGTTTATGATTTAGTTCATCACTAAGAAGGTCTTCTATTTTCACTTTCGGTTGTGTTTGGTGCGAAAATTACACTCAAGAGCTAATGATTTCTTGTTGGCTGTTTGTTGTGGATGCCTAGTTATGCTCATTTTTATTGTTAATTAGTGTATCATTACATCTATTTAATATTCGGTGTGCAAACAGCTTTGGTCCTTGATCGTTTGGTGGCATTATAGTTTATAAAACGGTTAATGATTAACTTCTTTTTGTTGTTTTGTGGCATTATTTAAAGAAGAAAACTATCTGGCTGTTTCTAGTATTTATTGATTATATGAACAATAGATTCTTTGTACCTTGAAAATTTATTGTTTTCCCCTAAAGTTATTGTACCCGCTCTAGATCTCCATGTACAATATTTTCTTATTACTGGTTGACGCTCTTAGCAATTGTGTTGTTCTCTGAGTTGTAGTAAGAATCACAAGGATGGTGTTGGTGGATGTTCTACTGTTATTCACTATGCCTTTTGGGTGCCTATTGCTATCCCCTGTGTTGAATCCATGGAATTTAAACTTGAGCTTAGAAGGTTATTGATCTATCAACTTAGTAGCTGCTTGGAAAATTGTTGCATCAAGAACTCATTATCATTTTATGCTAACATGGCAAAATATTTATATCATTTTATGCTAACATGGCAAAATATTTGTAGTCTATAGAGCCCTATACTAAAACAACATCATATCTTTCTATGATCTGTATATGTGCAATGCCCCTATACTCATTGTCTGAGCTAAACTTACATAGTGGCTACATGAGAAGAAGCCGGAAAATTCCCTCTTAATTTAAATATTGTGATTAAGGGTTCTTGTGAAAGTTAGTTGGTGGTTAGCTAAAACTTAGTATTTAGTGTTCCATGAAGTTGCAGGATGAGGGCTTTTGGTTTTCTTCTTTTTGTCTTGTCTAAAGACGCTCGCTATAATCGTCATTATGTTTCCAGCTAATTGATGATGTGCACTCTTTTCTTGTGGATGCAGTAAAACCATGCGAGTGGAGGAGATCTTAACCATTAATGTAAAGCCTGGTTGGAAGAAGGGGACAAAGATCACCTTCCCGGAGAAGGGAAATGAACAGCCAAACATGACACCTGCAGACCTTGTCTTTGTCATTGAAGAAAAACCGCACAGTGTCTTCACACGCGATGGAAATGATCTGATTGTGACTCAGAAGATTTCTCTTGTGGAGGCCTTAACTGGTTACACTGTGCACCTCTCTACACTGGATGGTAGAAGCTTAAGCATACCAATCAACAGTGTTATTCATCCCAGCTATGAGGAGGTTGTGCCAAGAGAAGGAATGCCACTCCCTAAGGATCCTTCACAGAAGGGAAACCTGAGGATTAGGTTCAACATAAAGTTCCCAACTCGGCTCACTTATGAACAGAAGTCGGGAATAAGGAAACTCTTGTCTGCATCATCCGCAGAATAAATATAGATATATCTATTGATTATAATAGTATATAGCACCTGGCAGATGTCTGGGGGAGTTACTTTTATGTTGATATTTGATTTGCCAATAAACTTAGTTGTTTCTATATGTGTTGTAAATTTGTAACCTGGTTAATTGTGAAAAGTTTTTGAATAGGAAGTGTGGTTTGTGGCCTGTTGGAGCATTCTGGAATGCATCATGACAACTATTGAGTGTCATGCTCCTTATATTTGAACCATTCTTTTTAATATTAATGGATGAGATTATGTGCGAAACACTTATGCGCCTTTATTGGTGATGGACACTAGAAGCTATCACTCCTCTCTTGTCTCCAGTCATCACCTGCCTGCAGTCTCCTCCGTGGTTGCATCATGTACCACCATTACGTCTTCCATCTGCAACCACCTCAACTGTTGCTACTGCCACCCCCTGCCCTCGGCACCCCACTTTGCCTTACCATTGTAATGCAGAGTTTGAGTATCCATCATTCCTCCAGTAGCCATTGTCGACCTGTGTGTCCAGTACCAAATAGTATGGCTATTGGAATGAGGAAACAAGAACACAGTGCCTTAGGTGTGCTTGATCATGTAAAAATCCATTGCACATTATTGCCAAATTCTGAAGTCTTCGTGGACCCATATATTAGTGGCTGACTGTATAATCAAGGAAATATGAATTGCTTATTTTCAAAGGAATTCACAGCAAAAGCAAATATCGAGTTTGAGTTTTGTACATGTTGATCCTCACTAATTAAATCTGGTAATTACAGAGCAAAGAAATTCAATATGTTGGCTATCAAAGTACTTGTTGGTCATAGACGGATACATGGTAGTTTTTGGTTTGTTGCCACTATCTTTTTATCATTTAATAAATAGCATTGTATCAACAATTCCGATGGTAAGAGGGAAGTGGGGATGAGGCAGGGGTTGTGGCGGTGACCAAAGGCTGATAACTGGAGTTTCTGGTGGCAAGACCGGCAGGGAAGGGGTAGTTGGGTGGTAGCCAAACTGTGGTGGAGCAAGAAAATGGATGTTGAAGTAGCGATCCACGGGTGGCCTTAAAAGGGAGAGATTGTAGAGTGATATAAGTGTGTTATACTCCCAAAAGTATGGAGTATTGTAGCCTTTGCCTTCGGCACTAAATTTTTCTTATGGCAATAATTAACAATCATTAGGAATGGAAGCTCGCATGCAATTTCCAAATTCATAGGGAAGGCTTAGCATCCATAATCTCATCGCTGTATAATTTTTCCTAGGAATACAACAGCAATCAATTTTATTCAATTTTTTGTCTGGTCGACAAATTGAACTCATGAAGAAAATATATCATGTTGAAAACAACACGCCCACAGGAGGACCATATATATGGCATGTCGGGTCATAGCGCGTCACATTGTCAAATATTGTAATTCACTGATCAGGAATACCTAATATTTTACATCCACTAAGCAGTCATGTGTAAATTGAGGTATATGTGAGGGGCTGTTATTTTGAAGTCATATGGCGTGGAAAATCTGTGATGTCTTAGGTCCACATGTCCTTGGCCAAGCCTAGTATAGCTTTTGGATACCCCAAAAACCTCCGGATTGTAGAAAATCATCTTTTTGTTGAAGTTTGCATTTTTCAATGCAGACATGTTGCTCAGCGAGCTTTTCTCACTCCAGCGAGTAGATAGTCAGCAGGTTCCTAGAGGCTAAAAACTCGCTGCAACGAGGACTTCCGATGCTAACAAACGTCCACAACGATGCAATTTCACTAAAACACCCCTCTCCCTATATAAACCCTCCCCATATGCGTAACCTTTTCAACTCCTCCTTCTACCTCCTCACTCTCAGCCACACTCAAGCCTATCTCCTCCAAGCTCTGAGGTAAGGATTTAACTATGGTTTATGTTAGATTCTTATCCCCTCTTCCTCCTCTATGTTATGGGTGTTTATGTTCTTAGTTTTTGTCAAGTTTGGGTACTCCTCCAATATTCATAGAGTGGTTTTGGTGAGCTTATGGTCATTCATATGTTTATATTGCTTCTATGACAGTTGTTGATATCATTCCTAGCTTGCAAGGTCAAGTTGGTGGTGATACCTCTCACCCAACCCTCCAAGGTGAGTGTATTTAAACTCGTGACCTTATTTTCATCATTATGAATATGTTTTATGCATGATGATTTCTAAAAATGATAGTAGAGGTAAAAATATGTATGAAATATTATTTTACACGTTATGTCAAGCTAGTAAAAATTATGATTTTGATTATAGTATGAAAATGTGATTTGAGAAAACCATGAGACTAGGATTGCTTGTAGTATGCCATGAAATATTTTATAAGCTCATGAAAGGATTTATTGCAAATTACATTATTTAGCAAGCCTACCAAAGTTGTTAGACATGCTTTATGGATTTATAATATTACTATGTTTTCAAGACTTAGGATTTCGGATTTAAGCTTTTGGAGATATCAAGTTTGTATTGGAAGTTGAGAAGAGTATGACCTATTTTCATGAATAGATATGTTATTATGGTTTTAGAGTTATCGTGACTAAGAAATTATAGTTCGAAAATAATTATGTTTGTGAAATTATATCTTGGGATATGTTGTCTCGATGGAGTTTATGTTGATAGACAAAATATTAAAGTTTTTATGAATTTTAGAAACTTTAGATTTCTTAATTAAGCTTTCATGACAGCTTTTAGAATAAGTAATTAGTGGCAGAAGGAGTTGCAAATTAATGGCAGGTGAAAGATCGTTAACCTCGGTATACCATGTTGTCCACGAGGGCAGTCTCCTGATCATTCAAATATTAGATGTGTCCGTGAGGGACCCATTTCATGTTGCATAGTTGTCCACAAGGGACATAGTTCGTAAGGGACGATACTATGCCAAAGAGATATTTAGTTTGCGAGGATGATGTTATCCAACTAAATGACATGACATACTATGTTTCTTTACTAATTGCTATAGTTAACAATAGAATAGTTTCAGTAAAAGATATATGAATTATTTATCGCAGATTATATATGTATATGTATATGTATATGAAAATGTTTTTGGCCTGTTGCTTGTATATTATATATATCGTATTAGTTGTCACATATGGGTGGTGGGTGAGGGTGAGACTACTCATTGAGTCCAATAACTAATCCCCCTCTCTTCTTTTTAGTTCAAGTTCCAAGGGTTATCAATCAGCTACTAGTTTAGTAGTCTCAGTTGCTTCATGATGAGCTTTACATTGAAGTAAGGCTTAATTTAGGTTCATGTTAGGTTAAAGTACTCCAGGAGTATGGCAGGATCGAACCATGCATCATATTTTAAGATTATATACTTATTTCCGAAATTGTATATACCTTTATGTTTTAGAACTTAAGTATGGATTTGAAATGTAGATTATGATTAAAATTTATGTAACAAGCAGATATGTATTCACGATTGAGTTTTCAAGTATTTAACTGGTTTTCAGATTACGACTAAGATTATGAGTTGAAATGGTTTAGGTTTTCACAAAAGGTAGATTTGATTAAGATGTTTTCAATGCTATGTGTTTTAAAATATTTTAGTCTTAAATTTGAATATTATGCTTTGAATAAAGAATTTGATGATGAATTAGATTTAATTATGTTTAAAGAATGAAAATCATGTGAATTTATACATTCAATAAGTCACATTACCTAGAAGGCTTACCCAGTCTTTACGTGTGATCACATTCCCAAATCAAATCATGACAACGTAACTAATACATCATAGCATTGAATGAGATGTACTCTTTATTTATCATTGGATGGGTTGTGAATCTAACATAAATGGAGACCAACCCTATTCAATGATGGATAAGGTGTAAGTTAACATAGTGGTTAATACATATGAGTCCAAATATCACAACTCTAGGTGACGCACTGGAAAAGTTAGCAAAACTGTTGAACAAATTACATTTGGCGAAAGAGAACATTATGGTCTATCTAACGTGTATTTTGGTCGCCAAGTATACTGGACACTTTGCTCTAAATCACATTCGTAGGTGTTGCTAATACATTTTCCCCTCTGCAACTACGCATTTTTCAAGGTGCACCCTTCTCCTTGCTTAACAAGGAGCAGCATAGCATGAACATAAACCAGGAACGAACGTTTTACGTTTCAGGCTTTAGCAGTTTTGCCCTCTTTAATACAAAATGATTTTGCGTACAAAGTATTTATGTTTTTGGGTCTTTACTACAAAGGTACAAAAACGTGGACTCATTTTTTCATCTGGGCAGAGGTGATTTCCATCCACAATAAAGCAAACAATAAGTTAAGCCTTATTTCACTAGATGGAATCAACTACATAACCAGAGTGTTTTGTCATGGATCATATTAATATTTAAATAATTTAACTTTAAAATACGCTAAATGGTACGAAAATTATTTCATAATACGTCATACGAAACCACGGATCCGTGACTGAAGCGTAGTGTTTGCGTTTTGGCGAAAAGAACAATTTATCTCCTCACTTTTTACCGAAACTCTCCTGTGATTAGTCTAAAACCGTTTGTAACATTAATACAAAAAATGTTTTAGAATCGGTATACCTTAAATCAAAGCCCGTAAATGAACTATAAACGAAATGGATTATTGCGGCCATGGTCACAATTTCTTCTCACTATACTAAGTTCATTTGAATAATCCTATGGAAGAGAATACTACGAGGCACGGGGCATCGGAAGGGCATCCCCCGAGGTAATTCCAAGGTCCATATCCCGGAGAAGTTGAACAGGCATTGCCCCGAGGATGGAGCTAGCGCATCATCAGCACGGAATATAATATATGTTCTAAAAAGATTCCCAACCGTATTTCATACACTTCATACACCTCAACTCAACCCTAAGATCTCCTATTTTGGACACACTTGAGCAGTATAAATAGGAAAAGGGAAACCTTTCAAGATAAGCGTAACACTTTGAAATTTACTTCAAACATTTTATTTGAACTTTATCAATCAGAATTTTATGAATTGAATAGGTTTGTGTGAGAATTGGAAAATGTAATCCAATAATTATATATAGAAATGAAATCTTGAAAGGCGGTTTATTACCAGGAGTGGAATAAGCCACTATAGGTCAAGGGTCAAGACAAGTTGAAGTAACAATTGTCCTAAGTAGTCCTTTACATTATGTGCTAAGTGAATGATTTTAGCATCTACATTGAGACCAATATGTTTAAGTTGAAACTTGACAGTATGTAATCCCCTTGTTTAAATAAAAAGGTTAGAATTTTTTTTTTTACTTGAAAATGTGCCAGTTCCCTTCTGGTTCCAAATCTAAAATTTCACTAAGTCTGGATCTTATATGTCCTTAAAAAGCTATATCAAAGAACACATTCTTTGGATTAAAAGTCCTGGCAATTGTTCCTAAAAGGAAAACAACTTAAAGAATAATTTTTAATAAATTTTATAAAGCCTTTAAGCATTTCAATTTTAGCCTACAAGTTTATAAAATCTTAAAAATTCCTAAATTTGAACTAAAACCCAAAATTTGGATTTTGAATTGTTAGGATTTTGATTTTTATGATATTTTATTTGAATCCAAGTGAAGGATATTTCCTTATTTACATTTATGTTTTAAAGTTAATAGAGAGTAAAAAAAATGAGGACAAAAAATATAAATAAATGAGTATTGGAACAACCCAACCCAATACATACTAACACTTGAATTATAGTTCAAAGTTTGAGAGCAAAATCATTCTGGAGGCAAGCCTTCAAGAAATAGTAAGCAAGTAGGTGGATATTTTATGCTCCCTGGTGAGCGCTACATTAGTAAAAATAGACAAAAACCACAATTTGGGGATCAAACCACCAAAACACAGGCCAAACTCTCCCCAAACATGAAAACACCACCTCCCAACCCTTTTCACTCCTAAAACTCTATTTTTGTCCAATCCTTTCATGTTTAAGTTGGAATCTTCCATGCTCTAAGCTCAAGCTATGTTTAGTTTATGGATTTTGCTTCCTTTTTCCCTTCAATCTCTCATGTTCATGAGGATATGGTCTTGTGTTCTCATGGTTTTCATGCCATAATGTTCTCCTACCATTATTAGAGTTAGAATTGAATTAGATAGAGGTTAAACTAGCATATTATGGCTGTTATCAGATATTAGTGCCATTCCCACTTCCAGGACCCAGTTGGTGTTAATCCTACATATTTCACCTCTCCAGGTAAATAGGTTCAAACATGTGACCTATATGTTAGTCATTATAGTTATTTTCATCAAAACATAAAATAGAACATGATTCTAGAGTTTATTTTGAGAACGTTGAGTTTCTCCTGTTTTATGAAGCTGTGATTTCATGATGGCATAACTGTTTTGAGAAAATGCATGGGACCATTATTGCTGAAATAATTTTATGTAGAGTTGGTTATAACTGTAATTGCTGGAAATATATGATTGTTAAAGTGATTTCTATGTTAGAAGGATTTTATCTATCATTGCTAGAAAACTTGGTAATTACAGAAAAATTAGTATGATTGTAGAGTTTTCGAACTTCTGTAAGTATATTATTGAGAGTTGATTTAGAACCCAGACATAAAGGAATTTTAGAACATGAATCCTCACGACTCAGGATAGTTGGCTACATATTTGTGAATTGAAATCACAATGTCTATAACGGGTAATCCTATCAGGATTTTATAGCCATGTTATACTAAGTTCAAACTATCAGAGTTATAGAGATTCAAAGCTCTTAGAAGGTTTAAAGGTTTTAAGAGTTATCAGATTTATTTGAATTTCCTTGTTAATTTGGTTGTTCTAAACTCCTGGTTTTAGATCATGAAATATGCTTTCTGGTTAAACTTGGAATACTTGGTATGCTTAAAGTCCTTCTTCAGATTTCTATATGATTTAGACAAGGAATTACTAAGAGCAACAAGCTGTTAACAATAGCTAAATCGTTAATCTTGGTATCAAGGCCACGAGGGGCAATCTATGCACATAATAAATCAGTCCAAGAGGGAGGTGGTTCACAAGGAACCATTAAGATCTCACTTAGGGCTCTTGTTCACGAAACTACCGTCTTCATTATAGAGATTCTATTCTTTTTGTAATTTTGAATGAAACTAAAGATGATTTTATGATTCCAGTAAATATATGGTTTTATCATTATTATTAAAAATGAACATAACGGATTTGTGCATGCTGCATTATTAATATTTGTGTATCTTCCTTTCTTGTCCCATATATAGTTATATATGAGGATCCACTCATTGAATTTTGGTAACAAAACTCACTCCTCTCTCTTCTATTTTTTTAACGGATAGAATAGGTGTTGTGAATTCTTCTCAACCCCTTTCCTCCCAGCATTAGACTTCATTGGTGAACCTTTGTCATTTTGGATCTAGAGTGCCCTAATGTAGATATAAGGTCCGAATCGTAGAACATGGTTCATGTTTTGCATAGTTTTGTTTGTTGAAGTAGCATTTTGGGACTATACTTATATAACCTTATTGTTCACAATTATTTGTATAAGGTGAACTTTCATATTTACTTGATGATGTTATTATCACAAACTTCAGAAACGACTACGAAATTCTAGTTTTAATTATTACAAACTATATATGAACAAGTGATTTGTATGTAGAAAATAAAATTTCTATTTTAAATGAATTTCATGAACAGAGCACACATGTAAAAGCGTCAACGGATCATGCGACTTACGTGAGAATGATATTTCTCACGTGCGTTAATTCAGAATCGGGTCGTAAACACAGTATATGCTTTAAATGCTTTATATGATGATATCTAAACGTGATTAATGATGATGATGATGATGATGATGATGTATATATATTAAGGGATTGAATGATAAAAAAGACCGACTTTGGAAGAATGATTTTGAACTCTAAAACGAATTTTTTATATACATTGCATGATCATATTTTTCCAAACAACTGAAGTGGCTAGGACAATAACTATGACATGGATTTTACTATGTATTTGGGAATGCCCTCTAAGAATTTTACAATTCTCACCCCTATGTTATTTGTGTTAGTGTCGTTTCAGATTGCTCAAGAGAACAATGAGAAGGCTACTATGGAAGCTCAATACTTGAAGTCCCTAATCAAGTTTTATTTTGTTATGTGTATATGTTTGTAAATATATAAAATGACAAATGTACAGTAAGACTCATAGAAGAGCTTCCTCTTATATTTGACTTATATTAAATAAATATTTATTTCTTTGTTATATATTTTAATAGAATTACAAATTAGTTATCACACGATTCGATCAACTTTGCTATAGATATTTAAGAAAGGTCGCTAATTTACAAGTAACAACTCCTAAGTCTAATGTCATGGCTTAGAGATGATATTATACTTCGGAGAGTGTTACAATAAGAAATTTCATTCCAATTGTCTATTCATCTTCTGTCATTCCTTCCTGACTGGGCGTTGGAGTTTTTCAAGTCCCACCCTTCAGCGCTCAACCTACTATGAGAAGGAGGAGCCATCCTAAGACCCATCGTCCGTATCCTGGAGAATTCTCTCAACGTAACAACGCGTTACATTGTTGTTGTTGTCGGGACCCGTTTCACTAGCGACACCCATTACCACCACAATACCATCACCTTAACCACCTCTAACCATTTAGTCTCCCTACCAACCCACACCCTTCAAATAGATGGCTAGAATCAAAACGCAACCTCTCTTGAAGCAGGTGGTGGCGACGCCAATCCACTAGGCTCGTTCGTTCCCAAGACAACAACCATACCATTACACGAAACTCATTCTCAAATCAAGTCCAATCATTTTAAAAAATTGCTCAAAGTGATTGAATTGTAAATACGTTATTGGTTAATGGTGTAAAGTATTTTTACACTATTAGTGTATAACAATTAGACTAAAACCCCAAGTTAGTCCTTTAGATTTATAGTGGGGGACAAATTAGTCAACAATTAAAAAATCTCATATTAGTCTTTCAAATTTTATAAAAGGGGACAAGTTAATCCATCCATTGAATTTTTGTTCTAAACTATTAATAGAAATATCTACGTATTCTGTTAACTTATATATATACTATTAATTTTCAGAGTCCTAACTTGCCTCCTTACTGTTCTATGCAAAACAAATGTCAATTTAAAGTCAAAATTTTCTTCTCGCAAAGAGCTATAAGTTAACTGTATGTATAAATAAGTTAACAATATGCATAAATAAATTAATAGAACAAGCTTAGATGACAATTTTACATAGGGATTGATTTGTCCCTTTTATAAAATGTGAGGGACTAATATAAGATTTTTCAAATATAAGGATCAATTTGGCTTTTTAGTCTATTCCATTTTATAATTCAATAAAAAAAAACTCGATAATAATATCCCAATAAATATTACATAAACAAATAATAAATATTTTATTTTATTTTATTTAAATATTTTTTATTAATTTTCTATTTAGTTAATTTTTTAATTAAAATTAAATTAAAAATAAATTAGTTTTATATAAAAAATTTATCATATGTAAAAACTACTTTTTATCCTAACATCGTTTTTAAGAAGTAACTCTTCATGTCCTAATTGTAATTTTACCCAAAAAAATATTACATCTATTATATCCAAACAATTTAACAATTTCTAGTTCTAACAAAAAAGTATTTCTATAATTATATCCAAACATATAAAAATATTCCGCTTCTACTGATTCTGCTTATGCTTCTAATTCAGAAGAAGTACTTTTCCAGAATTTTAACTAAAAAGAGCACATTTTCTTAACGTTAAAAGTCTATCAGTGGATGTCATCTTCAGCATAATGATTTTGCTGTGACCTAACCTCAAAAAAGCACTAAATTTAACCCACCAATGACTCGAGAAACAAATTTCATTTCATCATTTTGCGTTCTACAAGTTATGTACCCTATCGTTTGCATAACCACATTATAAGCAGAAATATATCAAAATTTTACTTACTAATAACATGAGAAGCTTCTTTAATCACTGTAGTAATCTGCTCCATTCAGATCCGTGCCTTGTTCTGCATTTTCTTTCCCGTCTGTTTCCGAGTCCCCAATTATATAATCTTCAACGTCAAGATCTACTTGTCCAACATCATCATCATCATCATCATCATCATTGTAGTCACCGTCAACATTATCATCATTATCCTCATTTTCCTCATAATCCACATTATAGCCGCTTCCCTTTATGCAGTTCTCTGACTTTCCACTAAATCCACCCTGATATCCATCATTATTATCCACCAGATAATCATACCCATCACCTGTTGCTTGATAAATATCATCTTCATAGCCTGATCGTTCGGAACTGCCAGCATTTCTAGTGGTGGCTACCATTTCACCTCCATTAATCTCCTCTGCGATATCTTTCATAGTATCCCTCTCACCACTGACCACATCCACCTTGACTGCTGGTTTTTGCCTACTTGAATGCTCAGACTACCGCGAACATGTCCACGCCCACGTGGTCTCCCTTTCCATCCAGGTAAATTTCCCATCTTCCTGCAACTAGAGGTAGTGCTTCTCTTTCTACAATTGGTTCTTAAACTAAGAACTCTTCCTTGTGATCTTTGACTCACACCACGGGAATGGCTTCGGCCCTGTCTGGACCTTTGTTCTCTGCTGTAGCTTGCAAGGCCAGCGCCGTGAGCAGCCATGTTTTGTACAGTATGCTCAGCCTGATGTGAAGTTTCAATTGCACCAGCATTGTAAGAAGTTTTAGCAGAAGCATATTTTGATGGAAGCTTCTGAAAGTAAGAGACTAGTTAGTTAGGTAAATTCTTCAAACAAAAACAAAGATATTCCAATCAAAATTCAACTCAACAGTATGGCAAGCAAACTCTAACCCTAAGAAACTCAAAATGCCTTTCTATTTCAGTAAAATCATATCAGAAATATGCCTGTGGTACTAATATTATAATCATGTGAACATCATAACCATATGCAACGCAACCTATCCCCAAAACGGATGAAATAAGACCCCCTCCTGTAACAATTTCATAGAACACCGCATAATCTCCTTTATGCATGCCTATAGACATAAATTCCAAGTGATAGACGCACACACACACAAATACGATTACTTTTCTTCCATTCACCGGCTGTTTTCCCTCGACATAATTTAAAATAGAAAAATGCCAGTAGATCCCAAAGCAGCTAGATGCTCAAATAAAAGCATGCACAGTATCGTTGAAAAATGTTGAACACAGGCAACCATTGGTTTCATATTTACCAAATCTACCTTCAAAGCCTTGTTCTCTTCTTTTACTTCTTTATGAAAAAGAAAAATTCAATTCAACAGTTTCATAATTGCTTATGATCAAATCATTAGAAACCTGATATTTCCCAACTACATCTTAGACTAACCAATTCTAGTATGAAATTCACATACCATAATGCTGAAAGAAGTGCCAGTACACAACCTTTCATCATTGGTTCTATTCCCTTCCCTCAGGGCAGCTTTGTTCATTATTTGAAAAAAAAAAGGGCAAAGTATGAACTTCTCACACAATGTTTGTTTATCTTTATTAAATTCTTTAAACTTATCAGAGTAGTTCACAATCAAAATCAAATTAGGAGAAAGATACTCACCATAACAATTTGAATTCTCTTATCCTTTTTAGACTCCGTCTTTTGCTGTAAGGTGTAAAATATGCATGCATCGAGTTCCATGAGCCTTAAAGTCACGGCAGCCGTAGTACAAGGTACCCATGGAAGTACAGGTATCCTTTCAACATCTAAGGAATCATTAGTAGGGCATCCAGAAGAACTAAAGGAACCCAACAACTCAGAGGTAGTTTCATAGTTTGAAGCCAAATATTCCCTCTTTATGGCACCTTCCAATACAGTCAATATCTGAGATGGATATGTTTCAGACATTAGTGACTGGGAAAACAAATAAATAGCAAACTTAAAATAAACTACAGATATTCCACTACCTTCATGGTAGGAATAAAGGAAGGGAAAGACCAAAAACCAAAGAAATAAGTAAATAAAAAATAAAAAATAAAATGCACAACAAAATCTAAAATGTTTAGCAATAAGGTAAGAAAAAATGAGCGCTGAGCAAATCAGTGGAGAAATATAGTAACAACTATATGGTAGACCAAAAGAAGAATGCTTAAACTTGAGACAAATAGCAACAAAGGAGAGGTTCTAGAGCACGGTATATCAAGATATGCCAGATTATAACCTCAAGAAGGTGTTCAGTTGATGAGGAAGCATCGAGCTTAGTACTCCAAGATTTCCTGTAGCTGTCTGTCCAAAGCGGTCGAAAAGCTTCTTGGGGAAGGGAAACCTACCACCATAGCCAAACACTACCAGTTCCAGTGAACGAGAACAAACAATAAATAGACATATTATCTAAACACTATTCACATTGACAAGAAAAATTAAGCAGGACCTCACCTCAACAACTGACAACAAAACCTTGAGCAATCTCATCCTTAAAGGCAGGTAAGATGAAACATGAAAATAATCAGTGCCAATCTTCGGCTTGCCTTCAGTGTGTGCAATATGTTTGGAATAACCAGGTTTGGTCTTACAAGCACTGAAGGTTCTATGGCAGGAAGGACACTTGACTCCTCCAGAGAAATAGACATCATGACACAAATCACACACAGCCAACAGCTGGCTGCGCCTCTTCTTGCCAAACTTCAATGCACAAAATATTAGGAATTTAGGCATTCATTTCGCATCCATTTCTCGAAGTCCTGATATCTCATAAAAGCATCATTGTTATCAGCTTCATTTCTACCAAGCTGAATTTGAAAAGATGTTGAGATCTCTGATGCATCTGAATTATCAATGCATGCAGAAGTAGGATGGTGAATATTAGCACTGCGATCATTGTTTTTAGTCACTTCAACAGCTTCTGTCTTGAGCCTCATGACGGCATCTGCATTTTTCATTCTCGTGTCACCATTAAGGACATTCCTTCTGCTAGAAATAAAGAAATATTTAGTAATATCTCCATTATATCTTAAAATAATTCATATCATATCTTAGATTGATTTAGGTTGATTTTATCATTGTGTTTTAATTTTATATTTGACTTATAAATAGGATTACCTCATTGTATATCACACAACAATAATATCAGAATATGTTTATATTATCTTTAGTTGTTATTCTCTCTCTTTTCCTCCTCCATTATCTAGAACCCTCAATTTCAACACCTTCTTATAGATTCCTTGAGGGACATCTCAATTAGTTGCAGCATCATTTGCAAGTGTGACTCCCTAATCCCACGTACATCCAATGAAGCCAATAGAGCATCAAAACCCTGCAAGTAAAAGAAATACAATGGGAAAAAACAGCACAAAACAGAAAGATGCAAGTAAAAGAAATACAATGGGAAAAAACAGCACAAAACAGAAAGATGTCTATGATACATAAAAAAAGAGTACATGTCAGAAAAGGACTAGTTCCTAAATCAATGAGAATGAGACTTCATATCTAAATGCTCATGAAATGATGACATTGCAAAACTTTGTCAATAATCTATGCACTTAATAACAAAATGCAAATCATCAGTAACAGATATTTCCTTACTACATCAACCTTGACAGGGTAAAGACACACAAAATGCACACGATTATCACATGTAAGTCATATAATGGTCGTCAAATATCAGCTCAACCTCAGAAGCAATACCTCTTCAGAATCAATGAGCCGCCAACAACCATCATGCAACTCCACAAAAATCCTGCCACAGCCTGGATCATTTTGAGAAGCAGACGTAATGAATTGCCAGTATCGATTATGTCTTCGATCCAAACCAAGAGGCAATGACCTCCACATGTAGGTTTGTTCTGCCAAGTGACCAATGTATGATTTCATATTTGACCTTGATTTTTCTGCTGCAAATCCTGGTTGTTGAAAAGAATAATTATATTGGACAGCAGAATAATCTTGGATCTGCTGGTTAACTTCTAAAGAACTCTGAAGATGGCTTTGGTTTTCCTGTAGTTCATTTATCTGGTTGTGAAGGACATGGCGAGTGAGCAACGCCTTGTCATTTTTGTCATCAACAGAAAGCAGTGGGTTCAGTTTATCCTCAACTGATGGAAAGGCACCACCTGGTTCATTTATGTTGCCAAAATAAGATACGGAATGCATCTTGACAAAGTGATCCTCTTTGATACGACGTTTATCAAGCTGTGTTTCTGCCCACATCTGCTTTTTTAAAGCATTTGCAGCTTCCAGACGTTCCTGAAATGTTGCTCATCAGAAAACCATGTATGTTTTAAGGCAACCCAAAACAATAGTGAATGAAATTAAAAGAAGATACCTCAAGTATAACACGAATTGAATTTCCTTCAATTGCCACTCCAATCAAAGCAACAAGTGCATGAAGACGCTCTTCAACACTAAGATCAGAGTACTCTCCTTCAGTCAGCCCTTGTACCCATGGTTCAGCTGGAATGCTTTCATCAATATCCATGTTTGATAAATTAGGATTAGCAAAATCATTGCTGCAAGGTGCAATTTCACTGGAGGCACTAGCACCTTTCTGGGCATTGATACCCTCAGAATTACTGAAGCTAAACCCTCATTCATTTCTCATCGCCATGGCAACCATCAAGAGTTTGAAAAACCTCATCACTGTCCTTTCGACTTCTCATTACATTGTTTGCATTAAATTCCACAGAATTGGGACCCACCGTTTTTGTATTTGTTTCCGCTCCTAAGTCATCAGCCTCAGGGTCTTCTGGCTCATCACTTTCAGAATCTTCATCCCTTTCACCATCATCTACTTCTCCAGCATCCACATATCTGCTTTTGAATACCCTGATTCTGTCCCTAGCAGCTGAAAAAATTGCTTCAGCATCAGCAGGGTCCTTTCTATATGCAGGATGTACACAATATGTTGAAGGAGCTGTCCTTTCAAATAGCTTTGTGTCTCTAGACAAAGCAGCACCTATAGAGGCCTCAGGAGTTTTGCTGCTTGTAAGGTCACGAAGTCCAGATTTCTAAATAAAAAATGGAAGTTAATGAATAAATTCAGTTATAAACATGAGGTAATGGATAGGACATCCAGTAAAAATAGTTTTACCTGAATTTTGTCTGCAACTTCCAATATATTGAGGCCATTGCTTCCTTCAACAGAAAGAACATGAAATGCAGCAAATTTAACGTTCCAGGTGTCAAGCAATGCCTAGATCTTCTAGGGTTAGACAATCCCTTCTCTTGCATGAAAACAACAGCATTTTCAACTGCTGCTCCACTGCGTAGATTAGAGATTATGTCTTTACCATCATTACCCTGCCCTTGCAACCCAGAAGATGACAGAAACCATCAAGCAAACAAAACTAGAATCACAAATTCTGTTAAATACTTGGAAAATTAATTTGTTCCTCATATAACTTCTAATTATGATCACAACCAAAGCAAGATTTTTATTCTGAAAGTTAAAAGTAATTCCCTCAAAGTTCCCCAGCTTGATAAAGGGAGGAGGAGAAGCAATTTGGATTGCATTCCCTCTCACTCCCCAATCTGAAAACGAAAAGTAAAACACCCACCATTTTTATGCTGGTTTATGTTGCATTTGATTCAATGACATTAAACAATTAGCAGATCAACCATCACATTAGTGCCAGTTAATCAGCATCTTTTATTCCTTATGGTACAAGTTTGAATTAAATCAAAAGTATCCATTTTGTAAGTTATATATATTGGGTAGTTTTTTTTTTTTTTAAGTTTACATGTTCGGTAGAGGCTCGAATAGAAAGAATCAGAGGAGAAGTTTTATGTTATATATGATAATCTTTCTGATATCTGAATTATATTATATGAAATGCAAAACTTCTATAAATTTTTGTGAAGAGAGAGAGAGAGAGACAAGTCTCTGATATCACTCTTGATACTTTAATGAATGCATGAAAGGGGTTTAATGGGAATAGGAAGGGTTAAAAAAAAAAAACCAAACAGATTCATGAGGGTTTAATTAAATTATTTATTAGAGTTAGTTATGGTAAAGTTTTGAAACTATTTTGCAATGAGATATTGAGCTTTTACAATTTTGTTCATAATTTAAATTTAATTTGGTAAAACAATAATGGCAAAAAGGGAAAGAAAAATTTGGACACTATAACAGAAAAATTCCCATAATAGATGTGTAGACATCGTTAGAAATAAGGAAATATTTAGTAATATCTCCATTATATCTTAGAATATTTCATATCATATCTTAGATTGATTTAGGTTTATGCTATCATTATGGTTAGATTTTATCTTGGCTTATACATAGGATTGGCCTCATTGTATCACATCAATCACATAATATCAATATGACAATATATACTTTAATATTATTGACAATCTCTATCCTCTCTTTCTCCTCCCCCCATCTAAACCCATAAGTTCAACAATGTATCCGGCCTAGAGAACAGGGCAACCCTAATCCGTCATCAGAGAGGACCCACTATCCTCCAATGAATTGGTATTAGAGTGGTACCATCCACCATGACCAGTGTATCCACTCTTCCGCATCAAAGTTTCCTGCAATTTGGAGCTTTTTATTTCCCCTTTCTTTGTATCCAAATTAAACAAAATTCCACAATCACAAGTTCTACCTTCGAACAACCACTATTTTTTGCCATCTACGCTGGTGGTGACTTTTTAGACAACGCTCCCGCCTTTCAACCCCTTCCTTGTTGTGTCATCAACTCCAGCAACTAGAAGCCGTTTTCCGTCACTCTCTCCATTGTCTGTCGCTCTCCGCTGCCCAGGCAACATTTCCTAGCCACGTTTCCTGTCGGCCCAGCCCTCTGCGCAGCCCAACCCTGCAAACCGTGCCCTATTCAAGGTTAGAAGCACCGCCACACGCTAAAAACAACCACTGCAATTATTGTTCATCTAAAAGCTTTCACTATCTGTGTAAATGTGTCTTCCTCTTCTGGATATGTCTTTGATTTCATGATCCGTGCACTTCGTCAATGTCAGCTTTTTCTTATTTCTGATTTTACCCTGCTTGTGACCCATGGCTATGACCTGAGTGATGAATATTAGGTTGTGCTTTCTACCAACCTCATATTGTAAATCATACCAATAGTGATATTTGTCTTTCACTCAGTCATGCCGGTAATACTTCTTTGGATCTCAAATCTTTCAACTATTCAAGGCTTTCATATGTTGTTCTTGCGATCTATTGTTGCATTAACAAGAAATTTCCACTGCCATCATTGCAGCTCTTCCAGCTTCATTGCTGGCAGTGATAACTATGTGTGTCTCTTCTTTTCCTAGTCATCCAATTATCCAACAGGCTATTCAAGCTGATGATCATTCAAGTTGCTTTGTTGTGTTATCTTTTCGAACGTATCCAGCATCCCTAAGTTGCCCTGCTAGTCTTCAATGGAGAATCATTTTTTATTTTAAGGTTTTAATTGTGACATGTTTAAAGCTTAGTAAGCTTTAACTTGAGGGGGAGTGTTAGAAATAATAAAATATTTAGTAATATCTCCATTATATTTTAGAATATTTCATATCATATCTTAGATTGATTTAAGTTGATTTTATCATTATGTTTACATTTTATCTTTGGCTTATAAATAGGATTGCCTTAGTGTATCACATCATATCACATAGTATCAATATGACAATATATAGTTTAATATTATTGACAATCTCTACCCTCTCTTTTCCTCCTCCCCATCTAAAACCGTAAGTTCAACAAACATATAAATATAAATGTTTAGACGTTATTATAAAGAGTTTAATTTCGATACACTAACTGTGTAAAATAGATTTACACTATCAATCAATAGATATTTAAGAAAGCGTCAGATCATAATGGGTAATATTATCATGGTGGGTAGTTACCTAATATGATTTGACACTTTCTTGAAATTTAATTGGTTAATAGTGTCAATGCAGTGCATTCAAATTGAACTCTATTATATATAGATTTTCAAAAAACAATGACGCAATCTACCAAGATGCAGTGATGCATTGGTGCACATGTCAACGACATGGATTATAAAAGAAAAGAAAATGCATGGCAATCAGATTAGTACAAAGGGAAATTGTTTGAAAATGTATTTCTTTTAGCATAAAAAAAAACCTGCAATATTTGGGTCAGCCCCACCCCTCTTCTGCTATGTACATGCAAATACATCCTTTATTTACACTTAACTCTTAAAAGAGACAACCAAACAAAATTTTATAATTAATTGATCAATGTGCGATCAATTATAATGTTGCCATAGATTGTTTACTAAGTTTAATTACAGGAAACTGTTGCACCTTTTTATGCCAGTTCAATCTTTTGGCAAGGCATTGGTTAAGGAGATAAATAACTTTTGCATAATTGTTTGTAAAGGAATAAAAGATAATTTTTTTCCCTTATGGCAATCTTATATTGTAAACTATCAAAAGTGGCAAAGAAGATCATTCCCTCTGGTAACTGTGATCATTTACAATATATTTTCAATAAAAAACAGTAGTGATGAACAGAGAAGAAAATTAAATCACCTCATTGTTATCACATGGATGCACTGGCTCAATATTCTGTTTCTTCAATTTTGGCCCAAACCCTGCTGACAAAGCAAACTGCCGCAAAATCTCTGGCCATGTTAATGGATTTAAATGCTGTTGCCAGTTTCTGATATCAAAACCCCACACATATGCCTGGAAATATTCAAAAAATGTACATTTTCAAGTGAAGAAGTAAAGAACAAAACAAGTAGATCTAAAGCTGGAGGAATGCATGCAAACAAAAAAATACCCCTTCCACGACTTGAGGATGCCCCCCACCAGAATTGGCAACACTGTTTTGGTTAGCTCCTAATCCGGTAGAGGCTCTTCTTGCAACATCTTCAATATCTTTCATAATAGACCTCAAAAGAGCAATATGAATCTCACCTATCAACCTTGGATCCTGCAGTATTAAGAGAGCAAACATATATCCATTTTCAAAAGGCATAAAGCAAAGAAGGATTTTGGGGCAAACAAGAACTTGGGTAGGATGGGAAAAAAAAGGTATAAAAGATTACTTACATAGTCATGGAAAGCTTGTATAAGTTCATCCAACGTAAATGGCCATATTCCAAAAACATCAGCAAAAGTATTCAAGAACCTCCAAACCTAGACAGGGAGTAATCAATAGTCTTAACCAATTTCATATAAAAAAGACAAAAACTAACTTATATAAACAGATAAAAAAATACCTTACCATGAGAAGATTTCCTACGTTCTCCTCAGAATCTGACCAAGGTTGAATTGAAAATGGTCTTTTCAACTGCACAGACTTTGGTGGGAATGGAGTCTGCCCATCTGAAAACAAATTCCATCAACGGCTCCCTTAAGATGAGCATTCAATATTTCAACCATAAGAACCACAGCTAAACCAAAAGCAGAACATTTATAAATTTAGGAGAAACAAAATTCAACATGTAAAAGCAAAACAATCAATTAGTAAAGTCTTCAAAGTGATTCTCTACAGAAAACTAGAACTAGTTCAGATTAGAAACTTTTAAATGTGGGGAATCATACTTTAAAAAAAAAAAAAGCCCTAGTAGATCCATTAAATTTAGGGGGCAACAAGTGTGGTGATTTCATCATCAGTTTTGAAAGGCACACATAAATGCCAATTTTTTTTTTATGTTTTAACTACCTACTTCACCATAAAGGTATTTGAATCACTGTCCTTCCTACATTTATAAAATGGACCAAACTTGCACAAAAGCTAGATTGGAAGTTTGTAACACACATGCACAAGAATAAAAAAAAGATCAGACAAAACTTTATTTTATTGCAAATAAAGGTATGAAGTGACAAATGGCCAACAGTATTGTTGCCGATGTATGACCTATTGGTCATGGGTTCTCGTTGAGGAAACAGCTTCTTCGGTCCTAAGGGTAGGCTACACACATTTGACCCTCCCAAACCCCCACATTGGTGGGGTAGCATGCACTATACCATCCTCTTATAATAAAAACTCAGTTGCTTGTGCGATGCATGGGTCAATTATACAATTCAAATACAAAATATATTTCTAATAGTTAAGTGTTGTAGTATTTAGAGAAATAAATTGACAATAATTTAAATTAATAATATTTTAAATTACAAATAAAAACTAAATTTATATAAATAAAATTTATTTATTTATGTTTAAAATACATTGATGATCATTTATAAATATATTACCTGTGCAATGAATACCATCCTCTTATAATACAAAATTAGTTGCTTGTGTGATGCATGGGTCAATTATACAATTTAAATACAAAATATATTTATAAATTAATAATATTTTAAATTACATATAAAAATTAAGTATTATAAAAATTAAATTTATACAAATATAATTTATTTATTTAAGTTTAAAACATTGATGATCATTTATAAATATATTACCTGCAATGAATATGTTAGAATGAATATGTTAGCTAGTTATCACCCAATTGAAATCAATATTTTTAAAAATATTTTTTTATGACATTTATCTTTTATCATATAAATATAAATATCTTAAATAATTTTTAAAAAGTTCTTATAATATAAGTTATATATAGAAAATAAAATAAGACAAATGAATAAATTTAATTGGACATCATTGGTGGTGGAATTTTGGAGGGAAATCAAAAGCACCATAAAGATGTCACCTCATCAATCCCACTATCATGAAACCTTGTTTTAGAGATATAAAGATACCATGGTAAAAACTCAATATGGAACCAACTAAAAGTGAGAAAACAGAAGTAGATGCTGAGAATATCAGAAAATTGAAATGCTGCAAAAGCACTTCAATTGCCAAACAGAATGATCTTCAGGAAGTGGATATAAGATAGCAAACCCATAAGAGCAAAAATTCTAACTATTAGAGTAATTATTCACCTCCATATGATTCAAGATTTTGCATTGTTTCAGAGTCAAGGGCCAGTATTGAAGATAACCCCTTCTTTAATGTAGCTAACTCCATGAGTTCCAGACGTTCATCTTCAATAAGTTCCATTGATTCTTTGGCCATTTTGCGGGCAATAGCTCTCTCGTTGGCAGCTTTGATCCTTGCTGCCTCCTTCTCCCTGCGTAGCTCTTCCTTCTGTCTCAGTTTCTCAGCCTGCAAGAAAGATAAAATCAGCATCACTTATTATCACATAACAGATCAGATTCAGAGTAAATTGGCAGAAAAATATTACATACTCTTATCATTTCCTTCTGTAGAAACTTCTCTCTCCGCTCCAGTTCACGCCTCTGTTCTCTTTGGTACCTCTCCTCCTGTCGCTGTCTTTCACGCAATAGCCTTTCTTCTTCTTTCCGCCTTTCACGGTCATTCCTCTCCATCTCTTTCTTTAGTTGCTCTTCTCTCTTGATGATGACAAGACATTATTAGCTACAGAATGAAATAAATTTATATCAAAGGGAAAAAATACGGGAGACTGACTCAAACCTTTCGCCTTAGAATATCCTGTTTTTCTAGCTCTTTTCTGATTCTTTTCTCCTGTGCTTCAAGTTCCCGTTGCATTCTAGCCTCATCACTCTGCAGACAAAATAAATCAATGATAAACCCTTCCATAGAGATAACACGTTGGTATTGCGGGTTATATACCTTTCGCTTCCTTTGAAACCTTGCAAGTTCATCCTCATGGATAACCCTCTTGTCAGATGGCACTAGTTGACTGTCGATTAGTGCTATTGGGTGAGCCCCACTATGAACATCAACTGTTACATCAACAAATGGGTCCTTCAGTGGAACACCATCAATCTCTCCTGAAGCAGAAGGCAAAAGATGATTCTGCCTGCCTTGCTGAGACAAAAGATTCAGACCAGGTGTCTGAACTTTAACTCCATATCCATATGATGTATATTCTTTCCCATCAAGGAAAGATTGGCAGCTAGATAATAAAGTCCTCGAATGTGAAATGCCATTCAGAGAACTGTAGCATATGGAGGGGACAACTCTGTCAATAGTCTCATTTCTAACAGTTGGCTGCTCTGGAATAAATTGATACTCATGGAGAGTCCTTGAAACACCCTAGAAATTGAACATTTTAGAGAAGAGATAAAGATGCAGATAATTTTTATTTCACCTTAAGATAAATCAAGTATATAATTATAACAAAGGAAGGCACAAATAAAAGATAATAATATTCAAAGTATAGTACTAAAGCAAAATCTTCCTTACATTTCTTTATAGATGTGCAGCGGAAAAGAGAGGAAAAACAAAAGAAATCAAACCTTGTCCAGCTGTTCATAAATTTTCGCCTCAAAAGGCCTTTCAGATTGCCTATGCTGCTCCATTGCCGCTGCCCCGGGAATAATATAAGACAATGCAGAGGATTCAACAGCATTAGATCTTATGCACAAAGCCATCCCAAATGAAACAGGTTAGCAAAACTACCGTTGTGCATCACTTTGACAGCAATATGTTTGATGAACCCTTTCCAAAAAATTTTCCAAGATCTCAAAAGTGATTATTGACGTTATGGGTATGTTTGGTTTTTTTTTTCGCCGGGGGGGCCGCATGGGTTTTATGCTTGAACTCCATGTATAACTTTACACATGTATGGAAACTTTCCCCCTAAACCAAACACACCCTAAAAAGTCCTATTTTCAGTGTCAAAATGCTGAGTTACATTCTTATAGTCTCCATTACATACTACAGGAAAAAATAATTCCAAGTACTAATTTATAAAAGAGAGATAAAGGTTTGAAAACTTACAAATTGATCTCATTCTCTTTAAATATGAACTAACAAACAACCCACAATTTGAATGGACAATTACCCAATCAAATCCAGATGATGGCTAACCCATTCAAATGAATTGTTAAAAATTACTCAAATGACAATTCTTATAAGAAAGAAAGAAAAAGCTCTTATACAAATTTAAATTACCTTAACCTTAAGAGCATTTAATTTTTAAATGCTTTCTTTTAGGCATTTCTAATTTAAAATGTTTATCACATACACAAGTTGTTTTTAGCTTATTCTCATAGGTTAATTATTAGCTTGGTCTAATATTAAGCTACAGAAATTACCCAGTGCAAATGCACAAAAGAATTTGTATAATTGCTACGTCATGCAAAGCAGTCAATCATGTGGGATCACATCAGGATCGCGCTGGCACTTTGCGTCATGGCAGCTGGCCACGAAATGGAGTTTATCACGTCCTGTTTTCGTGGAGCAGATATCACGGCCAAGAATCGCATCACGGGCGCTATCGCAGATTTGTGGCTGCAATTGTGACGCAGAGCCTGTACCTCTTAGTTCTTATTCTCTCTCTACAACTTTCAGCGACAGACTAGGGATTCCAGTAGTGCAACCAGTTTCCGTCAGCAACACAACCAGCTTCCAGTTTGTGATGGCCTGCTCCTTTTTTTATTTTTCCCTATGCTTATAACTTCTCCTCCCTGTCACTCCAGTGCTCTTTTTTTTTTTTTCCTTTGCTTCTCCTCGCTATCTATTTCTAACGTTAGTATCCTCTGTTTCTCTCTTTTACTTTTACTCTTTTTTCTGTTCTTCACTCATTTTTATCTTTATGACCAGCTGCCTCTCCTCTTCTCTTTCTTCCTTTGTTAATGGCCTATTTGGTTTCAATTTTCAGTTTCCAGTTTTTATTTTCAGTTTTCCAATTTTCAGGAATTTGTGAAGGAAAAAGTGAAAACTGAGAATGAAAAATGGAAATTGAATTTTGTAGTTTTCACAATTTTCAGTATTTCCTTCACAAAATCTAGAAAACGGAAAACTGAAGATGAAAACTGGAAACTGAAACCAAATAGATTGAGTTCAACTTTGTGACATCTGATTATTAAAGATGAATTAGTTTAATTGTGGAAATTTTCTTATTTTTAAACACTTAAATGTGTTTTGTATAAATTGCATAATAATAATAATAAACTATATTTGTCAAAAGAGCAGCCATTCCGCTATCCGCTATCCTTATTTTGGGGTGGCCACAATGCACTGCGATCCGAGATTGACTACTGGTGTTATGATATCAAATACACTTGTATAAGCTACAAAAATAAGCTAATCCATTGGGGTCTTACCCACCCTATACCAACCTGACATTTCAAATAATTTCTATGATCTTGAACCCAAAATTGGGGTAAAATGCTTAGGGCCTATTTGGTTTAAGTTTTCAGTTTTCATTTTCAGTTTTTCAGTTTTCTAGATTGTGTTAAGGAAATACTGAAAACTGGAAATAAAAATTGAAAATTGAAATTTGTAGTTTTCAGAATTTTCAGTATTTTCTTCACAAAATCTGAAAAACTGAAAATGAAAGTGAAAACTGGAAACTCAAACCAAACAGGCCTTAGTCTACCATATTAACGAAAATTTACTATTTATTTAGCTTCAAAGCATATATAATACCAGTCTTCAGTTCTATACACAGGCAGAACATATATGGATATGAACATAATTACATATACATGTACCCACACACACACACACATACATACATACATACATATATACATACATCCATGCATGCATAAGGAAACAAGAAAATTCACTCTGGACCATCTAATTATCTATCACTAGCAACACTAGTGTGTTTGGTTGGAGATTAAAAGTGGGGGTAAAAATTCCCTGGATGAGTTTCATGTGTAATTTAACACAAAGCTCATTTAGGAAATTTTTACCCTCATTTACTCCCTAACCAAACACACCTAGTCTTCCTCTACACTCAATGGTATTCATACCCAACTAAGCCAGAAACATGCAATACAGAAAATTTTTCCAATTATTATAAAAGGGCCTCCTCTTATGCTTCCCAACCCTATACTACATTTGTCTTGCGAATGTTAATTGCAACAGCCACTAGTGTGTTGAGAGTATTACTATTTTAGAAAATCAAGTTTACCTATTGGCGCACCAAATGCCCCCGGCGGCAAGGAATCAAACTCCATCCCAGAATTGGCCCATCCTCTCTTAATGGCTCCCGCAACTGTCTCTCCACGAATGCAACCGCTCGCAGCTCCTCTATGGTCTGATGTGCTTCATAGTAACTCCTGCTCTCCATTGCAGACAATCCAGTTCCCATCCTAGGAGAGGCCATCCCAGGCCGTGGCAGCACAACTCGCCTCGAGTCCAAATGACCAAATGGCCTCAGTCCAGAAGGCAAACCATGATCATGCACAACATCAGCCACTGCCATTTGCTCAACACCCTCTCCTACCAGCGCCAAAACCTGAACCACAGGGGGCGAATCATGTCGCAGCTTCTTCCCCCAGGCACGGCCTTCCTGTCCTTCAGTCTCCGGTGGCAAAACCACATTTGCAGTTGACGATCAGACAGACCCAGCTTCACAGATAGCTCAGCCCGCAATGCCTCGGAAGGGTAAGCCTCCACTGAACCAAAATAATGCAACCCCCCCCCCCCAGAAAAAAAAAAAGAAGCAAAATTTCACATTTCAACATAAATTTACATAAAAAATCACAACCAGTAGAGAAAAAACAAACAAACAAAAGGGGTCCTAAAAAATGTTGAAAAATGGCTGAAAAAATTTCACTCACCAGCATAAGTTTTCTCCAGAACTTCCAACTGGGAAGCAGTCTTCATTCTGCGCTTGGTCTTGTTGCTCTCCACCTCCAGTGGCTTCTCTTTATTCTTCTCTTCTTCTGAACCACCACCCTCCATACCCGAAGATCAAGCTCCCACTTTCACAACCTTGCAGAATAACGAACCTCACAAGCCCCAGAACTCAGAACCCAAAAAGAAAAAAAAATGGAGACTCAGAACCAACCCAGAAACCAAAAACCCATGAAAGAAACAAAGAACAGAGAAGAACCCAGAATTTTTCAAGGAATCTGAGCCCAAATGGATGGTTGGGAGCAGGGATTCAGAATTTCTCTCTCTAACATTCAGCTACTCTCTCTCTCTCTCTCTCTCTCTCTCTCTACGGGAATCGATGAAGTTCACTCTTTCCTGAGATGGGTGTGTGATTGTGATGTGCGGTTAGATTTGGGGAATAACAAAAACAGCAGGGATAATAAATAATTAATGCAAATAGTTCAATATTCAAGATTAAAGGATTAATATTATGGAGGAAAAAGAAGAAGAATTGGAAAACAACAACAATGATGATGATAAAAATAATAATAGAATAGTTGTTGTTTTTGTTCATAATAATAATAATAATAATGATCTCCGATTAAAAGAGAAACCACGAACAAACAAAAGAACAGTCCTGCTGCACCAATCTCCAATCGATGCCATGAAACTGTTTTCTGTTTCTTTTTTTATTATTTCGCTTTACCGAATTTTAAAAGCTTTTATCGTAATATATGTTCGTTAAAAATGCTCTAGAGACAAAAGAAAAGAAATTCTATAAAGCGAATTAATAAATTCAGTTTTAATGAGTACGAGAAAGAGAGAGAGGAATTGTTTGTGGGTGGTGCTTTTTCAGTTGAAATGAAATGAGTGAGTGATTGATTCCCGAATGTGTGTGTGAGCGGGGTTTGTGTGTGCCAGTGACTGATGGTTGGTTTTTGTTTGATATGGTTTGGTTTCGATGGGTTTCTCTATCAATCTCTGAGATTTTCTCCCTCTAGCTTTTATTGTATTTTTCGTTTGGGAATTGGGGTGCTGGGTTTTGGGGTTATGAGCGGGGCAGTCCTTAGATCTTAACCACTTCGTTGGTTTCAACGGTTTGTGTGTTTTGAGGGGTGTCGTTTATTGAACAAAAGAAGAAAAGGGGTGTCGTTTCAGGGCTCAGACGCACTCCCGCCACCCCGCGCGTACGTTCTACGCTCATTTTATTACCGTGGTAAAAGAAATCTTTTTTGGGTTTTGGTGAATGGTAAAAGAAATCTGAAGGAGTGGTTTGAATATGATGGAAATATAGGAGTGTGGGATGGAATTGAATGGAAGAGACCTTTCTCTTTTTGGCCATGGTTGATCAATAATGATTCTCAAAGTATATAGCATGTCATTGACGAGTATGCGCCAAAGGTGAATGCTTTTGTCATAGCTCATGGTACGCATTGTATTATCGCATGTCTTCTTGGTGGCAAGGTTTGACAATTCAATGTTCTACACTGCTTTTCTACTGAAAAGTCTGATTCCGTATAACAACAGTTTATTCTTTCGATGTCATGATATGGTTTGACTTAGGGTCCATGCATTTCTCTATGTTCTCGTTCTGTCATATGCTTCGAAAGGTCACGAATATTGAGGAACCGTTCTTAGTTTGAGTGTCTTCAGGAGAGCCCTCCTTGTTTAGTCAGTGTATAAATTATACAAGTTCAAAGTTGATGACATAAAGGCACCGACAGATTTAGTGTATATTTGGATTAGAGTTACAAACTATGGTTTACTCTAACTTGATTCTACCAAAATTAATTTTGATCAAAATAGAGTTGGTGCCGATATGATTTATATTTGAAAATTTTATCTCAAAACGTGGTTCTGATAAAATGAATATTATTTGGATGAAATTGATCAAAAGTATTTTTGGATGTGTAATTACCAAGAAAAGGATATAAGTTTTATGTTATATTTTTAATATATATTTTTATTTCATATTTATTTTTGAGAAATGTGAATAAAATATATTAATGTTATTATATTTAAAATTATATTAAATATCATTTTATGATATTAAATAAATAGTTTTAAAAAATCACTATAATTATTATAGATATAATTTTAATATTATTTTCAAGATATTTAAATAATATTGGGTGCTAGTTTAAATTATAAAAAATTAATAAATTTCAAAATAAGACAAAATATTCATTAAATAATAAGAATTTATAGTAAAAAATTATATAAATGAAAAATAATCACGTAAAAAAACCAACTAATATTTATATACTAAATAATTAATTATATAATATCAAAAATAATAATAATTAAATAAGTTTTACTAATGGGAAGATAATATTACCTCACGTCACCTCAACTATTACCTTGGAGTTGTATTCTCATCCAGCGTTTCAAATAATACCTCTCGTGCTTTTGCTTTCAGTAATGGTCAATGGAAGGTCAAAATGGAGATGGAAAATAATTTGTAACTTCAATGCTCCAACGAGGAAAAATTAATGCAGAATGAAGAAAATTTTGCTTCGGTAAAACAGAATTCAGGATCATCAAATATAACTCGAATGTACTACATTATATGTTAGGGGTTACAATTTTGGCATCAAAGACTAGTTCAGCCCTAGTAGGCCTAAGAATTGAAACCATTATGCTTTTGTTGTATAAGAATGGTAGCATAAGTCATGCTTGTTATTTGTCTATATGATAGGATGTAGACTAGAGATGTATGACCATTTACTTACTTAGGCACAATCACTAAGTCCACTCAACTAGGGGATTAAGACTCATCACCTCGGTGGTTCTTGTTTTGTGTACTCAAGGACTGATGGCACCAGGTGGACGCCCTAAGGCGGAGACTCCACGGGCTCCTAATATGGGGAAGTCCTGGGTACCTTGAGGAAGATTGCGAGGGCTTTCTAGTGAATGTCAGACCTCATAGAACACCATGAGGAGGTGCTTGGAGATGAAGCGGGAGGCAGGAGGTGGAGTCAGAGGAGGATGGGTTCCAAGAGTTTAAGAGCTCTTGCCCTCTATACTTTCAGGGAGCATATGATCCTAAGACTATGAATGTATGGGTAAAGGAGATGGAAAAGATCTTCTCGATCCTCAAATGTCTGAGGAGTAAAAGGCTATCTTTGCCATATTTATGCTACAAAGGGATGCTTAAGCTTGGTGGGTGGATATGATGAGGATAGCTGAGGCTACAAACCTAACCATCACTTAAGATGTCTTTAAAGGGTACTTCTACACCAAGTACTTCCCCAAGTCAGTATGGCACAAGAAGAGATGCAAGCTCCATGCTTTGAAGCAAAGGATCATGAACATACCTGCCTACCTCCAGATTTAAGGAGCTACTTAGGTTCTCCATATACCACCAAGGGGGAGGCCTGAGTGACTAGAGGAAGCTATGGAGCATCTAGGGATTAGGGAGTTTGTGGAGTTGACGAACACGCCGGATCATAAAGGACAACAAGAAAAGGACAAGTGTAGTCATATCTAAGGCATTTAGGAGGAGGACACCACAATGGTAGATTTTTAGCAGCATGGCCATAGGAGGAGCTTTCAAATTGGAGGACGCGCATTAGTGGACAGCATACACCTCAAGGTACTAGGGCTATGCAACCACAGAGAATAATCCCTACTACCCTTGCCATTGCCCTTACTCAGACTAGAAAAGCGTCCATTGTTGCTACTCCTACTCCTTGTAGTAGGTGTGGGAAGAACCAAAGTATTTGTCCATGCTTCAGGCCAAGGTGTATATACGGTTGTAGGAAGCCAAGACATTTGATCAGAGATTGCCCCGTTCAGAGATCCCAACAGACTTCCTTCAACCATCCTCAGCAGTAAGGTAGGGTTTTCACCATGACTATTGAAGAAGTCACTCAGTCTAACGATCTCATTCAGGGTAAGTATGAGGTTAATGGATGTAATTTGATTGTATTCTATGACTCTGGTGTAACCCACTCATTTATCTTACATGATCATGCATTATCCTTACATCTACCTATATATGAATTATCTTTTGACTTGCATGTGTCTACCCATACCACAAAACCTACTTAGATTGTCATTATAGCATTGATATATGGGAGACACTTTACTTCTGACCTTTTTTGTTTACCTATGTCTAGCTGAGGTATGATATTGGGTATAGACTTGTTATCTGCTCACCATGTGTTGTTGGTTTGTTATGCAAGATCCATAATATTTCCTATTGAGTCAGTCACACCGGTTAAGTCTGTGAGTCTTTTACTAAATGCCATTGATTTGAACCATTGTACGGTCATGAGTAGAGGATTTTTTCTCCTAGCCGCTAATGAAGGTGACCTAGAGCAAATTGAGAGGATCTTGATTATAAGAGAGTATCCCAATAATTTCCAAGTAGATCCTCGAGTTTCCCCTGGCCCATGAGGTAGAGTTTTCCATAAACTTGGTCCCTAGGACAGGTCCAATATCCCACTCCAAGAAACATGCGAGTTCCGATGGAAACGAGAATAAGAGCCAATTTTTTTTTTTTCATGAATTACTAACAAATTTTTCGTCTATAATTCATCAAAAAACTTCGAGCCAAATGGTGAGGGATATGGCACGCATGTTCCTGATGGATTTTTTAGTCCTAATTTGATTTTTTTTCAAAAATTGATTTTACCGATGAAAAAATATGTAGGTAATTATTTTAAAACATTTTTTTTATGAAAATTAACTTTACCGGCGAAATTAATCATAAAAAATCTACAAAAACCGCCAATACTTATTGTTAATTAAACATTTTGTTTAGCCATAATTACCGGTAAAAAAATTCACAGGTAATTTGAAAATTCGTCGGTAAACCTAAGAGATAAAGGGTTCCTCCTTCCCCCTCATTCTCTCTATTCTCTTCTCTCTCTCTCTCATGGTTGCTCTCTCCCAACACCATTCCGAAGCTCACTTTGCCACCGGAGGAGGGTTAATGAGCAAAAGTGCCTTCCCCCTCATTCTCTCTCTTCTCTTCTTTCTCTCATGGCCGTTCTATCTACCACTGTTCGAAAGCTCATCGACACTGTTCAAAGTAGGTTGACCAACAGGAGCGTCTCCTCTTCATTGTCAAGGTAATAATCAATTAGTGCACTTTGTGAATTGAAATACAAGATCTAATAGGGGATACAAGATTTCTTCATCATTTCTAACAATTGTGCAACTGAAATACAAGATCACTCAACACTTTAACTATTGTCTGATGGGGAAGGAAAGAATGGGCCAAGGAGAATTCTAATATTAAGGAAGCAATTGTAACTCTGAGATGACTACCATATTGTCTTGAATTTATAAGCAACCACTTTCATTTGTAAGTTTTTGGGTATATTCATGGTAAATACTAGGTTTTGCCACCCTATTTTGAATCGTTTCTTTTCATTAGCTTGGCAGACTTTGGTAAAATTAAAAAAGGAAAGGAAAGGATTTATGGTGTTATGCTATCAATGCTGCTCTATTATGAACCTCTGGATTAATTTAAAAATTTCAAATGTTAGTCCTACAAGCTTAATATTTCCAATAGGATGGTAGTTGCATTGAAATCTTATTGAAAAAAGATGGCCTTTTAGCTTTAGATTTTGGGCACAAATAGGATTGTATTGGTTTTGATATATATTGGCTACAAAACAAAACCAACCTTAGGGAATTAAGTCTACTTTTGCCCAATGTCCTTAAGAATACAAACACTATTGTAGCTGGTAAAAATAACATAAATCCATAAGTGAACATTTTCCAACAATTTAAAAGTTCTTATTTCGACTAACCATTCTATTTTTGTAGGAAGATGATTAGAGCACATAAATATATTTTGGGCAGTGAAATTATTCTACCTTTTCTTTATACAGGCATTCATTAATGTTCTCTTGCATAGATTCCTTAATGTTCTCAAGGTGCTCCTTCTCCCCTCAAGATCAAAACGCAAATCCTCCTTTTCCTTTATGGACTTCTCTAAATCAAAAGCAAGATCCTCACCACCGAAGAAGGGCCATGTCATGAAGCAGAGAGTTGACCCCGCTGAAGCTGGCTCTGGAGAACGGAGCTCTCAAGTTGTCGACGCGTCCCTTCTAAGTAGAGTTGCTTATTGATAAACTGGAGAAAGGAAAATTTTCGAGAATAAGGTAGCTCCTTTCCATTTTCCTAGAATCAATGTCTCTTTCCTTGCTTCACTTGCATTAGAATCGGATCCCAATACCTTGACATCAAGAGAAGAAGATCCTTGCCTAGAAGGCTCTTTCCCTTCTTGGGGGAAGTACGGACCTCCAAGCTCTCTTTCTTCGTATCAGGCTGGTTGAACTGAGTCAAGGGAGTGGAACTTGATGCCTCTAGACTCTGGCTTTGAGCTAAGCTTCTCGCATTAATCTTCAACACCTAGGATCACCAGGCTCTAACATTGGAATGCGATGCCATGTCACCTGAAAAAGAGAAAGACAACATTAAGCCAGGCACAGCAAAATATTGAAAACAAGACAAGAATAGCCGATGTTAAACCGAAATATCCTTTAACTGCTTCAAGAGTTGAATGAAAATCCTTTTTACTGATAGGATTCGACCTCCAAGACCTCAAGAAAAACTCTACAATGGTCCGTTCGAGAGAGTCAAGAGTCCTCGATAAGTTTTGGAGACCGCGTGCCAAAGTCCAAAAATAAAGGAACCCAGAACCTTCTACCCGGCCTACAAAGAAAGGCGGGTGGTGCAAAACTCCCTGAACCTTAAAATAAAACTCCTTGAAATGATGAAGTGAGTCTTTGTAGGCTTCAAAGACTTTCTTATTCACTTGACCTCAAAATGAGATCCAAGAACCGCTAGTGGTTCGGTAAACACGAATAGATAAAGAAAAACTTTGGGGAAAGGAGGAATCCAAGATAGTCACACACTATCTCAAAACCTGAATCATGACCCAAATGTTCGGGTGCAGGTGAGAGGGGGCAACATTGATTTCACAAAGGATTGAGATCTGGAAATCTAAGAAGGAACACAGACACCCAACTTTTCAAAAATGTCGTACATCCACATGTATTTGAAATCATCATCCCCTAGTCGAGTGCAAACCCTCTCATCAGCTAGCCGCCTCAAGGGAATACCTAGGCTTGTCTTCGGGATCGAGCATATTTGAGTATCATGGTGCAAAGCGAAAAGATAATCTTTCTATTTAACGAAGGTGTCCCCAAATCTTCATTTGAGAAGTGATGGAGATAATCTCCAACAAAGGATGGCGGAGGTCAAGGACTTTTAGAACCTTTACCTTACGTTTTCCCGTAACTTACAAAGGGGAAACCACCACAATCTAAGCACGAAACTCAGAAAGAAAAACATGAAGGCAAGAAACTCAACAAGAAAATCAAGCACCTTAAAGCGGTTCCCTCTCTAAATCCCGAATCTATCACATCATTTGGTGGCGGTGGCAAACCACAAAACACAGGAAACGGTGGCGTTCCTAGAAGTGAGTAGCCCCATCCTTACACATTGAGGTGGCTCCACCTCTCTTTCGACAATACATGGTGGAGCCGCCTCGCTTTAAACCAAACACGCGGCATTGGCGAAGGAAAAACCAACACCGCCATGGGAGCACTAAAGGCAAGCAACACAGAGCATCAACAACTACCGAAACAAAGGGATTAGAGAAATTAGAGAAAAGAAAGATGAAAAAGTAACTTACTTAGAATTAGTAGGAAGGCGAATCTCCTAATGCTTGAAGAAGAACTCTTAAAGTATGGCTTCTCACTGAATATCTACAAGTAGAAAAAGGGAAAACAAAACAAATGTTGAAGAAAGAAGGAAAAGAAGAGGGGGAGAAGAAAAAGAGGCAAACAAGGTGGCTCCCTTTGTGGAAAAAGAGGCAAACTTAGGCCAGCCTAGACATTTTGTGGAAATAATGGAGAAGTGAAAAATTCAAAGAGAAGTCTTTGAGGGCTAAGGCGAGTAGAGCATCACAAAAGGGTGGCTCCCTTCATTGTGGTGGTTCTACTATTATAAGTATATGCATCAGGATGGTTTAGTCATTATTTTAAAATTTTTTTATTTGCTCTTGTTAAATTTATATTTTCACTTATTAATGTTTTGCGTGTTTAACTTGAAATGCAAACCAATGAGCTGAAGAGACCACTTACATAGAGTTAGTTGTTCAGAAAACTCACACGAGCAAGACAAAAAAGACATGGGTCAATCCTTGCTCAAAGAATGTTTGGGTATATATGTTCTGACCACTTATTGTTTATTATATATTTGATTTATTATTTCATATATTTGATAGAAGTTTAATTAAATTTATTTTGTTATAACATGCCTATGAGCGGCACTATTAAGAGGCCACGACCAGCCAAAGTAGAAGGTAAGGCTAGTGAGACGCTCACGATTGATGAGGACTAGTCATGGCAAGAGGTAGTCGGTGATCTTTACTAGAACTTGGACTACGGCATGGGGTCATTTTATGCGAGTAGTTTGTCTTCTGCCTTTGTCACTAAAGCATCTCAGGCACTAAGTCCATTGCCGATGATGATGAGGTCCACGAGCAAGTTCACTTGTTCAACATAAAACTTCATCGTATACAAGAAAATGACGTGGAGACTTAGTGCCAGTGCAGGAGATGGAAAAGAAGATAGAGGACAATTAAGAAAATGGCCATGGAGACGAGAATAAAAGCAGATGATGTCTTTGTGGAAGAAGATGAGGACAGCTCTGATGTATCTCCAACTTCGATGATGATGATGATGATGATGATAGTGATGACTTCTTCTGATTAGAGTTATTATTTTTTATTTATTATATGTTGATTTTTTTATATTTATGATTGTAGACTTTCTTACATTTGGATTCATTTTACATTTTCAATTTAAATTCGTTGCTTTTATTATTTATTAAGTATATTTTTTTATAATCTTTTATTATTAAATATATTAATAATTAGCATTAAATAAAAAATTAGCTCTTAAATAATTAGGTAATATAAGAATTGTTGTATATTAATTAAAAAAATAATTATCAATGAATTTTTAGTCGGTAAAATTTTTTAAACATAAAAAGATTGAAAATTTTAAAAATTACAAATTCATCAATAAAATTAAAATGAAAAATAAAAAATTCAAAATTTAAAATTTAAAAATTATTGATGGATAATCCGTAGTAAAATTAAAACAAAAAATTAAAATTTAAAAATTACGGATTTTTTCATTGGTAAATTGAAAAAATCTGCGAAAATAATAAATCACTGATGAATTTGTTAATGAATTTTTTTAGCTCATCATTGACAGATTATTTTTCTTAAATCTCCATTAAATCCGTTGATAATACTTTTCGATGACGTTATTTCCGTTGACAAACCCATCGGTAATAAAATTTTCCATTGATAACCTAAAATATCCATCGATAAAATCCACTGACAGGAGTTTTTTTTGTAGTGTCCATAGCACCTTATAGGATGTCATTGGCAGAGTTAGTAGAGCTTAAGACTTAGTTGGAGGAGTTAGTGAAAAGGTTCATGAGACCAAGTGCTTCTCCTCAGGGAGCACTGAAACCGTTTGTGAAAAAGAAAGATAAGAGTATTTGTTAATATGTGTGTGGACTATGGGTAGTTAAACAAGGTAATAGTGAAGAACAAGTATCCTCTTCATAGGATTGATGATCTTATGGATCAGTTAAGAGGAACAACGGTGCTTTCAAAGATCGATCTGAGGTCTATGTACCATCAGATCCTTGTGAGAGAGGAGGATATGCCCAAGACCACATTTAGGACAAGGTATGAACACTATGAGTTTATAGTCATGTCCTTTGGGTTGACTAATACCTCTAGTGTTTATGGATTATATGAGGGATATTCAGCTTTACCTGGACTAACTTGTGGTGGTTTTCATAAATGACATTCTCATCTATTCCAGGACATTAAAGGAAAAGTCACCTTAGGAAGGTTTTAGATATTTTGAGACAGAAGAAACCTTATGCCAAGTTGTCCAAGTGCGAGTTTTGGCTAGAGGAAGTGAAGTTCTTAGGCCATGTGGTGTCTAGTGGTGGGATTGCGGTGGATCTGAGTAAGATTGAGGTTGAGCTTAGAGTGACCTACTCCTGTGACCGAGATCCGTAGCTTTTTAGGCTAGCCCAGATACTATCATAGGTTTATTTAGAGTTTTTCCCAAATTGCCTTACCCTTAACTAAGTTTACCTGGAAGGAAGTCGTGTTTGTTTGGACTGATAAGTATGAGGCAAGCTTTCTAGAGTTAAAAGACAAGTTGACTTATACCCCTGTGTTAGTTTTACCTAACCTGAGAACCTTTGAGGTGTATTGTGATGCTTTCGGACGAGGTTTGGGATGTGTGCTCATGCAACACTAGAAGGTTGTGGCTTATGCTTAATGACAATTGAAGCTGCATGAGCTTAACTATCCAACCTATTATTTGAAGTTAGCTACTGTGTGTTTGCATTAAAGTCTTGGAGGCACTATCTGTATGGTGTAAGGTTTAAGGTCTTTTCTAATCACAAGAGCTTGAAGTATCCGTTTGATTAGAAAGAATTCAATATAAAACAGAGGAGGTGGATAGAGCTCCTGAAGGATTTGGATTAAATTATCACCATAGGAAAGAGAATGTAGTGGCAGATTCCCTTAGAGAAAATCACTACATGTGTCTCATATGATGGTGAAAGATTTTAGCTGAAGAGGAGTTTAGAGACCTAAAACTTGGAGTTTCCCTTACCCCCACTAGCATAAGGACGTGCTAGATCCATGTGATGAACAATTTTGAGATGTAAGTTGCTTAGGGTTATAAGGAAGACAATGAGTTTAAAGCGCTAGTGAATAGTATATAAGAGAAGAAGATGAAGGGCTTTGAGTTAGGGATTAACGGACTATGGAGGTATGAGGGGAGAATTTACATACCAGCAAGTGGTGAACTCTGGAGGAGTATCCTAGAAGAGGATCATAAAAGCCACTTCACTATTCATCCAGGAGCGACAGAGATGTATCACGACTTGAAACAAATGTTTTGGTAACCAGGGTTAAAGAAGGAAGTAGCAAATTAGATGAGTAGGTGTCTTGTATGCCATAGGGTTAAGATAGACCATCAATGGCCTTTGGGTTTGTTGCAACCGCTACCTATTGTTGTTTGGAAGTTGGAGGACATATCCATGGACTTTGTTACTAGTATACCAAGGACCTAGATGGGTCATGATTTTATATGGCTGATTGTGGGCTGATTGACTAAGTTTGCCCACTTCATACCATTAGAGTCACATATCCATTGGTGAGGTTAGTAGGTTGTATGTTGATAGGATAGTGAGGTTGTATGGAGTGCCTTCAACAATAGCCTCGGATCGAGATCTGAGATTTATGTCGTAGTCTTAAGGAGCCTTGTAAAAGACCTTTGGGACAAGGTTTATGTCGAGTCTGGATTAATGATAGTCTATCTAGGATGGATGATGATCTTCAAATAATGTTGATACTTTGATGATTACAATTCAGATTGATGATGATGTGTTTGATATTATCATGAGTGATCACTTTCTCAAATAGTCATGCCACTTTCTTGAAGTCACGGACCATTTTCTGAAGGTCCAAACTTATTTTTTGATGCTTTAACTTGTTTTCTTAAGTCTCTTACATATTGTAATTCACTTTTTAACAGTTTTACACATTTTTAAAATTTGAATATCTTTGAATGAGATTTTAATCATTTTAAAATATTATATTGTGAAAAATATATCAATAATTGAATTATATTTATGTAAAAAATATCCTGTTAAGTAGTATAAACACTCAAACAAACCACTAGCCTTTTTTACAAAATATTTTAACAAAATTTACTTTGTTGTCATTCAAAACATAAACTATAATAGTTTTCTCAAGGATTTTGAAGTTAACAATAGGGGCTCAACGCCTCCACGTATAACAATATATATACTCTTTTACTCTTCAGGTGCCTCATCATCACTCTCTTAGAGATTGGAGTAATACCATTATGGATTTCCAGGTAAGAACATAATTCGAATAATGATGTACGCATATTATGTTCTTACCTGAAATTCCGATAATGGTAAGATTACTCCAATCTCTAAGAGCGATGATGAGGTACCTGAAAAGAGTAGTATATATATATATATATATATATATATATATATATATATATATATATTGTTTAAACTTTGCAAAACATGCTAGTCGCACTAAGGGATCAATTTCCAAGTGATGGGGACAAATCACATTTTATTCTTATTTCTTCTTTTAGGCTTGTGCTGAAGTACCTATGAATCAAAGTTATGAGCTTGATATTTTTGGTACGTAGTTATGAACTATGATTATAAGGTACGGGGTGCAACTTAACCAAATTTTATATTTTGTGTGTTTACCCTTAACTAAGTTGATTGACTAGATATAGTTGTTGAGGCTATAATAATTTGCATATAGAAATTAGAGAAAATTACACTAATCTCTTGAAAATTAGAGTAAGTATACTTGACAATCCTCTATTTTTAAAATTTATCACAAGATTCTTAAAATTCATTAAAATTACACTGGTTTCCCTATAATAATTGATTCATTATTTTACGTGACAAAAAATTAACAAATGGTATGTACATGATTGTTATAGAATAAATTGCAAAACTTGATAATATTTTACGTACAAAAAGATTGAAATACTATTTTTTAATTATATGAGGGTAAAGCTTATAATTATAACTTATGATAAGCCGGTATTTAATAAATCAATATGCCCATTATTGTCAATAATTATAATTTTATCATTAATAATTATACACATATCACATATTATTTTGTTTGTCACTTAAATTAAAGAACTAATAGTTAAGGGAAAGTCTACGTAACTTTAGTAAATTTTAGAGACCTCTAGTGATAATTTAACAAATATATAAGAAGGATGTCAGGTGCACTTGCACTAAATCTCAATAGATGTCATAATTTATCTAAAAAATTATCATGTTAACTTTCGAAGTTCATACATTTTTTAGATAACAATGTGATCCTAATACCTATCAATTTCAAATACCTAAATACCATTATCACAAAATACATGAAACTGAGATTGATTAACTATTCAAGAAGAAATTGATTAATCCGAAATTGATAAATAATAAAGGGGTGCAAATCGTTGATGCAAGCCCTTTATTTAACATGCAATAAAAGTAGAAGTTGCTCGGATCCTACTAGCATGACAGCAATTGTTATTTCTGTAAACAAAAAGTCAAAAAATATAATGCCATACAGTCCAATTCTTGAGCCTTATGTATTAAGTAATTGTCTTTTCATATAAGACTCTGTAAACCAAAGCCCAGATCACATTCTAATGCATAGGATAGCGACACAAAGGACAAAAATGACTAGTTTGCAGCCACTGCACAATACAATGGTGATGAAACCCATGACCACAGGGCAATGGCGTGAACAGCACATCATCACATTCATCATCATCATGAAAATCTTCGATGCATACGCAACACCGTTTTGGAATCTTGTACGTTTTCAGAGACTGGATTGCTTCGTTAGATGCTGGAACCGTTACAACGTTGTCGTGCATGGACTCTTCCATAACCTCAAGCACGAGTTCCTCATCGTCACAGGGAACCTCCTCCACTACAATCTCCAGATCCAGAGGGAACAATCGGCCCTTCAAATTCAACGGTTTCTCAGATTCAGTGCCAAGATCAGAAGCAGGACCCTCGGGTTCGAAAGAGGGAAATAGTCGCTGAACCTGAAGCATGATTGCTGGAGTTATTTGATCGAGGCATTCGAGGGTCAAGTACGGTGGGGCGATAAGCCTCTCCTTGAAATCTTGGGTATCTCTGAAGAAGTGCTTGCAAGATGTGATTACGTGGGTTTGGAATAAGGTCGTTGCGTCGCTACGAGGATCACTCGGGGTTGATCCAACTGAAGGGCGTCCAAATTTCTTGACAGTGACTTGAAACATGAAGTAATCGGTGGATTTCAGATCTGTTGGGGATTCGTGTTCTTGGTAGTGACTTGGCTGAGACTTATTGACACGGAGATAATAGGTTACCAAAACTGATTCTGCCATGGCGAAGGGGAAGAAGACGCTTACAATTTTGAGGTAAAAAGGGTTTCTTTCTTTTGATTGTTTGGGGTGCTATTTATAATTGGGTTTTGACTCGTGGGTGGGAGCTTTATAATCAACTTGGAGGATTTTTCGAACCAAAAGAAATCTTCCGAAGAATCTAAACTGATAACACTTGAAAAAGAAGGGAAAAAAAAAAAAGAGAAAAGATGTTTGAACCCTAAATATTGGGTACACCCAAGAGATCTAGAGAGGATAGAGAAAAGATGAAAGAGATAAAAAGTAGGAGATAAGTCATATTTTTATCTTAAGGGTATTGGATATCTACTATATATCTAACCAAATCTTTAGGAAAAAATAATTTGTATAATATTTATTTTCTCTTTTGATAAAAAATATAAGAATGGCTGCACTCAAAAACAGAAGTGAGGTTTGCTAGATTTCAAAGATTAAATCTTGTTCCTTCTTTTTTTTTTTTAGTTATTAACAATTCTCTTTCTCGTCATACATAGGGTTAAGAAACTTAAAATTCAAGTAAACTCGTAAAAATCTCTTTAAATTGGAATCGTAAACCTTTTATGAAAATTAATAACATAGCTTCAACCCTCAAAACAGCTCTTTCTAAGAAATTTGGAGATTTAATAATCATGAATTTGGCTAATTAATATATATTTTTGTCTTTCTTTCATCAAAGAAAGGTTATTTATTTGGAAAATGTTAAAATTTAAATCTTAAACTCATAAGAGTTTATATATTTAAAAATAGGTAAAATGAATCTTTTGCTCTCTTTTCTGAATTTTGTTTTTCATCGTGATCACCTAATAAACTTTATGTTTATTTTGATCCTCTAACTAATTCTTTTTTTTTTTTTGGTTTTTAGTCCTCAAACTCCTGATCATTTAAAAGTATAATTTAGAAAACGTAACTTGGCAACCAAAAATAATAGGAAAAAATGTAATGATTTGTTAAATAGTAAATTTTCCATTAAAAATAAAAAAAATTTATTACTTAAATTTAAAATGATTTATTAGGAAATTTATCTGTCATTAAAGATAATAGTTATAGAAGTGAAATGAAGGAATGGTCAAACTCAGTAACAGTAATGACCTATATTAAATAGCTAAGAATTACATGAAGAAGATAACAATTCAAAACAGCCAGATACATTTCTAACAACTAGATAAGTGACATTTGAATTTTAAACACTAGTTAAACTCCCCCTCGGCAAACTAGCTAGGTGTGGCCAATCAAAGTCCTAGTTTGGCTCATATATCATGAAACAGTATTTGAGACAGGGATAGGTAAAAATGTCAATCATTATTTGATTGGATGATGGAATATATCGCGTGACAAGAGTTTGATTGTAACTAAACATGCATGTACATATTCTTTTTGGTATTAGTGTAACTAACTATGCATGTACATATTCAACTTTATATTGCGTCAATATTGAATTAGGAATAACTCTTCTTATCTCCTTACATAACTGCATTTAATATTACTTTAAATTTAAAGCTTGCAAATTCACAATAGGCAAAAAAATATAAAATTGTATGTAAATATGTTTGCAAACGAAAATATACATATTTGTTATGAAATATTATTTGATATAGATGTTCATCCTTAACTGATTCAGTTAAGATTTAACTGATTGGATAGAATTATTGCGATCATATTTGATCTTATATCACTCACCTTTTAGTTACAAATAGCTCTTTTGGTTGCTCAATATATGGCACCTTTAAAATTATCAATAATACTATTCTTTCACTTCTCCATTATTCTCTATATTATTATTGTTTTACAATACTTTATTAGAACGACTTTGCTCTTAAAGTGAAAAAGCTCATTAATACAGTGTAAACACGATTCCTTCTTCTAGGATTCTTGGTTTAATATGGAAATTGGAAGAGCATTAGATACACGCCACAATTCTTTTCCTGGTGCCACTTACACTTATGGAGACACTTGTTCTTGATTGGTTTTTCTTTCCACTATATTATTATTATAGCATCAATGTACGATGGTGAATAGAAAGGCTTGAGATAAGATATCTTAACCATATTTATCTTGAATATTATATGTTGAGATTTATTTTTACTCAATGGGTTTTGAGACCAATAAACAAGATGTTGCATCCTATAAATGAATGGCAATCATTTCTAAAAGTGAATGAGAATTATTCCCAGGAGTGAATAAGAATTATACAAAAAAAGGATAATCATTCCCTGAAGTGAATGCATCCTTATTATTCAAAATTATCCGAAAAATATAATTGATTTATTTCTCTATTTAAGAAGATTTATATTCCAGGAAGTGAATATGTCAAAAGATCATTCCATAAAGTGAATGAATCTATTATTCACATCACCTAAAGTGTGTGACATTATGCTTCATAGAAGTAACATTTTCACATTTATATTCCTCGAAATGAATGTATCTCAAGGATAATTTTGAGTATTTGCAATATATTATTTTTCAGTTTTGAGTATTTATATTAAGTACTTATATTCTCCTAAAGAGAATAATATAATGAGTTTATTTATTTTTTTCTTTACTACCTTTATAAAGGACTATGTCTAAATATTTTTAAAAGATCCTGTTAATCTTTTTGATAAAATACAAAGAAAAGGTGTGACCATAAAAAAATGGTAATATTTTTTAAATCCTATTACGATAGCACTTGCAGTTGCATTAATATATTAATGATAAATATATGTTGAAAAATATTCTTGAATTTTAATGTCTCAAATGTGCTTCTTGAGTAGCATTGTCACAAAAGGCTTTAAAATATATCAAATAATGAGTTGTTCATGAAAAAAAAATTCATGAAACTTGCCTAGTTCTACTCTATTTCCTGAAGTAAATGTGACAAAAAAAATTATAACCCCAAAAGTGATTAAATTTCTTAAGTGAATGTGATAAATATTATCGTTATGGCATCAAAGTAAATTTGGTACGTTAAGATATTTGTTTGATCTTTATTAAGTGTCATTAAATGAGAATGGAAAAAGAGAGTGTTAATACTATTATTGATAGTACCAATATGATTGAAGGCTCCAGAAGAGCTATTATTTTGTTCCTTGGGGAACAAAGTTCATCATAAATGATGCATTGTTTTTCTAGCAAGTAGCAAAGAAACTTACTGAGTTTCAAGGATATTCACCGAAATGGATATTACATTGAGACAATAAATAAGGGAAATAATGAGTATCTCTATATTACAACTTGTGATTTAAACAAGAAAGTTGTGCTAGAAAAATTACATTTGCTTTGTTCTAGTCCATATTATACTAATATTAGTGCAATTAAATCGCATGCTATCATAAACTAGAAGTTTACTTGACCAAATGATTTTAACATTTGGCATGACCGTTGGGACATGCTGGAACAATAATGATATGAAGGATTATGGAAAATTCACAAGGGCATTTGTTGAAGAACCAAAAGATTCTTCAATCTAAGGAGTTTTCTTGTGCTGTGTTCTAAAGGAAAATTAATTATATGGGCCTCAATAACAGATAATATATATGGACGAATTCATTCACCTTGTGGACCTTTTAGATATTTCATGGTCATAATTGGTGAATCCATGAGATGGTCATGTGTTCTTATTATCATCTTGCAACTTGGCATTTGCTAGATAACTTGCACAAATTATTCTCCAGAGAGCACAATTTCTGGAAAATCCAATCAAAACAAATTGCCTTGATAATGCTGATGAATTACTTTTCAATCACTTAATGCTTATTGTATGGCCAGTGGTACAAATGTTGAACATCTAGTAGCTCATGTTTGTAACGCCCCCTAACTTTCAACACAATACGCTTAAGACGCATAATGGTTAATCGTTAGTTGTTACTTTTTCATCTAAAACTTTACTTGATTTTTAAACTTTGAAAGTAAGTTTATGGAAAATGACCCATTTTTTTAGAGAGACCAAACTATGAGCCATTCGTATAAATTATAGCATATAAATATTCATCATATAATATGTAATAATAGTACATCTCATCAGCATATTCTTAACCATCCATCACATGACATACATGCAAATCAACAACAAAGCATATCATAAACTGAAAACATCAACATAGCATAACATTAACTGGAATTATCATATCGTATAATAATAACAATATAGAGACATTCCACTAGTATAACATAATAGATGGATCGATCCCTACCAATAGTGTTTGAGCATACAATAATTCAAAAGCTATGCATAACTATGATGTAGCCAAACACATCATGGGTGCATGTCCTCTAAAACTAACTTATGAATGTGCATGAAGATGAGACCATCCCTAAGCGAATGCAAGCAGAAGGACTATATCCCCGCTTCCATTATGCCACTCTGATCCACACCATAGTACAACTCCCACGCTGGCATCTCAGTAGTCCAAGGACATCACCATCAACCTTGTCTGAAGACAAGATGAAAGAAAGAGAGGGAGTAAGAAACTTATACAAGAATCTCAGTAAGGTTTTTCGTCTCCACACATGTGTCATCATCATTGTCTAGAAACCTTGGGTTTCATTATGAAAACAATTGACATAATAAAGTTCATTTATTAAGTTCCAAATACCATTAGCCGAGGCCCTATCTTTTAGTATGAATCTTAATGTCATGAACACCATACCATATTATGAATGCATGTCAATACCTTATGCAACATATCATACAAATCTTAGTAAATTATCATAGCATAAGGAACACAAAACATGATAGCATAACCTTTCCTCTTTCTTTCTTAGGTCACTTAACTTTCTTATTCTTTTCTAAGGGCCAGCCTAATACTCTCTCCTCTTGAGAGTTCTAGGTTATGAGCTCATACCTAACTAGTCATCATTATTCTACACTTATCCTCTCGACAAGCTAATTCTCAACTCCAAGAGTGATAGGGGCATAGAATCACCTTTCATAACCATTAATTCCTGAAGTCTAAAGGATCACCTTTTTGGGTCACCTCCCATAATCATTAATTCCTGGAGTCAAGGATCCCTTATTAGATCACTTCTCATAACCATTAATTCTGAGTTAAGGATCATTTCCATGATGCCTTATGTCACCTTTAATCTTAGCATGTCATTTAGAGATGCAAACATGAGCATATAAACATGGCCATCATCATAACTTATCATTCAACATTTCATGCTCACAATTTCATAATTTTTTTAAGTCCACAAATTTAAAATCCACCAGCATAACAACTAGGAATGAAGTTTCCCCAAATTTGCTTCATGCCATGGAACATTCAACCATGCATGCATCTCAATTATAATCACAACATGCCACAATTCATCATGTATTTGATCACATAAGCATGCATCACATTCTTTGCATATATCCATAAACATGTTAGTATCAATGTCTCATTGAAAAGTAAACATGCTCCTATCCAGGATGCCAGAAATCAAGTAAGCTAATGCATATGCTATGCTCAATAGGATATATTCAACTTAATGGAAATCATTACTTGCATAATTCAAGAATCAAGCATAGATAGTCATCAATACATAATCTTGCACAATTATTTCAAGTCATATAGTTTCCAAACAATTCATATGAACATAGCCTTCAATATATCATCACATCAATATCACCAAGTTATTGATAGTTACACTTTATTCCTAAGAAGGGTAAAAATTAATTTCTAAAAGTTTATAGGTCAAAGTGTAAATATCTCATTCAACACGTTTTAATAATGATCCTCAAACTTAATTTACACTTTTATGAGACCCATACCATTTAGAAATCATTTAAATTCATCATAAAAATCATTTTGGGTCATTGGCTAAATTTTGTTAGATTTTAGGGGTCAAAGTGCAAAAATTCCACTTTTTGACACCTAGTAAGTGTCAATGCTTCTAAAAATTATTCTTAACATCATAAATGGTATTTTGAACCATGAACGCATTCAAAATCATTATTAACTCTAATTAAACCCATTTGGCCTAAATTCCATAATGAGAAGTTTAAGACAAATTTCTGCATTTTACAAGTCTAACCTAACACTTGCAATTATCTTTTAAGTACCTAAGACACCAAAAATGATTTTTACAACAATTATCAGTATTTTTTAAGCACGTGAAAAGTAAAGTCCTGGATATTATAAATTCAAAAGCTTTGGAAATTACATTTTTGACCCTTTCTAGTTATTGGTTTTTCCCAAGATGCTAAAAATAAATTTTACAATAATTATTAATAATTTTTATACATGTGAACAACACACCTACAATGATGAACAGTGTCCAATAGTACCAAAAATTAAAATTACAAAGGCTTTAGAAATTACATTTTTGACCCTTTCTAATTACTAGTTTTTCCCAAATGCCATTCTAAGACATCAAAGACATATGAAACAATTTTTAACACATTTTTGACCACATGAACAGTGCCAAATAGTGTCCTTCAGTGTCAAATAGTGCCAAAATTAAAATTACCAAAAATTTTGGAAATTGCATTTTTAACCTTTTTTAATTACTAGTTTTTCTCAAAAACTATTCTAAGACACTTAAAGCACATGAAATCATTTTGTCCCTCTTAGAAATTAATTATTACCATTTAAATCAGTAGCAAAACTTAAAATTTCATAAATGAGGTTTTACTTATTTAAAAATAACATTTTTTCTCTTTTGAATTTCTATCTCTTTCAAAATTCCTTTGTACACTCAAAATACAAGATTCAAGTCTTAAAATAAAATAAAACCAACTTCAAATCCAAGATTACTACATGGTTGAAATGTATATGTGAATATGTGTCCATGATCAAAATTTCCATTTAAGACCAAAAGGGCAAGTCTTGAGCTTTAGAGACATAGGTGATGAATAGAATCATAAACATGTCATGCAATCTTATTTTAAGTTTTTAACATTATAAGGTGACAACTTGAAAATATAAATATAATGTGCAAAACTTGAAATTTAAACATGAGATGCAAACCCATTTTTAAGTCTTAAAGATTATAAGGTGAAAACTTGAAATATAAACATGAAATGCAAGACTTGGAATATAAACATGAAAATGCAAGTTTATTTTTAAGTCTTTAAGGTTAAAAGGTGACAACTTGGAACATAAACATGATATGCAATACATTGAAATATAAACATGGAGATGAAAAACTTGAAACATAAACATGAATGCAAGTTCATTTTTACATCTTATTAAAGCTCAAAAACTCAAGACTTTACATAGTGAGACTTGCAACCCCATTAATATTAACAAAATGAAAATGAGCTTTAGAGTCCTTCATTCCATAGTTCAAAGAACCTCATTTCTTGGACTCACCATCAAGCTAAAAATAAGGAAATCAAATGAGCATTCTTTCTTTCTTTTTTTTTTTTTTTGAAACCAAAGATCAAACCTCAAGCTTTAGATGTCATACACATGATGGTCTCACAACCATCATCAAGGACACTCATCATCAAGCTATGGCTTTGATCATCACAAAAGAAAAGAAAAGAGTAGAAATGAAAAGAAAACTCAAGAATAAAATCCTTACCAAGTGTGCTTCTTGGTTGAAAATGAAAATGCTTGATCTTTTGTAAAGAAAAGAGAAGAAAAATCTTCCCTTGGAGCAAGGGTATGTTTTGGCCAAAGCAAGAGATAGGAGGAAGGATTTTTGTGTTGGTTTGTTATATAGAAATGAAAGCTTATGTGTCTTGGGGAAGATTTATAGCGGTGGTGTGTTTTGTTTGAGTTTGGAGCTTGGATATGGAGTAACAATGGTGGTTCTTTTAAAGTGAAGAAGAGGAGGAAGAAGAAAGCTCAAGATGGAGAGAATGCATTTTTTTGACATAACTTGGTGAAAAAGTTTGGCCAAAATAGTTGGTGGTAAGGATGAGAATGTATGAGAGTGAGAGTGTTTGAAAAAAAATAACATATGAGAGGAAAATGAGGCTATTTGGTTGTTGCCTTTGAGGGGGATTAGGTGAGATATTTTTGTGTTTCATGAGTGTTAAGGTTAGGATTAAGGGTAGTTTAATTAGGGTAATGGTTAGAAATTGATAATTAGGTGTTTAAGACTTTTAAGACAAGGTTAGGGAGTTGTCTTGCATGATTAATTGGGCTAAACTTGATTAATTCAAAATTCAAATGCCAACATGTCCCTAATCTTATGGAAAAAGGAAGAGAATGTACCACTTGTCTCCTACTTTTGATTTTGTGTCTCATAAAATACTTTTATCTTTTTCTCACTAATCTTTGATTAGGAATGTGATTAAATTTCTTTAACTAATATTGGGCCTTAATTAACACCAAATAATTATTTTTACCCCAAATTAATTTATAAAAAAAATTAATCTTTAATTAGAGTCTAATGTTACCTATATTCCCTTAATTACTTAATTAAGCTTAATTAGCACTAACTAAGGGGTAAAATAGTAATTTTACACAAAAATTCCCGGACTCACCAAACATCATATCCCCTCAAATTAAAATATCCAACTCCCTGGATAATTGGTTCCAATATCACTTAATCCCGTTAATTATTCATGGGCATTTTAGTAATTTTGTGCATAGGAGAAACCAGGAATTGATATTTTCACATATTGCCATTCAAAACACATCTAGTTTCCTTCAAACATCAAACTAACCCCTTGAGGATAGCTGGTCCCCTTTATTTCGGTGAAAATGACCTTAGGGACATTTTAGTCATTTTGCACATGGGAAATCAAGAATTACGATTTTTCCAGATTACTATCTAAACCACATATATTCTGTTCTACTATTAGATTACCCTTTTGAGGATAGCCTGAATTGGCTTCCCTTTATTCTCATGCAAAAATGACCCTAGGAGATTTTGGTCATTTTGCAGAGGAAAAATAGGGCGTTACAATGTTCATACAAAAATGGGCTAGCTGAATCATTTATAAAATGTCTCCAAATGATTGCTAGACCATTTCTTATGAGAACAAATCTCCCAATTTCTTCTTGGGGACTTGTTTTACATGCTACAACATTTATTTGTTTAAGGTTTAATAGTTTCCATAAATTCTCCCATCTACAATTAGCTTTTGGCCAGAACCAAGCACATCCCATTTAAGAGTTTTTGGATATACAATATATGTCCCAATTGCCCCACCTTATTATACCAAAATGGGACCCTAAGGAAATTGGGAATATATGTTCCTCTATAGTAAAGTGTCTTGAAATACAAATAGGAGATATATTTAATACTCAATTTGCTAATTGCCATTTTGATGAAGTATTATTTCCAACACTAGGGAGAAAAAAAACCTGGAAAAGGAGCTAAATTAGAATGCATAATCTTTTATTCATTAGATTCTCAATCAAGGCAATGTGAACTTGTTGTTCAAAAAATTATACATTGCAAAGAATAGCAGATGAATTGCTAGATGCATTTAATGATACAAAAAGGATAATTAAATCCTATATATAAGCTAAAAATGCCTCAATTTAAATTGATGTCCATGCAGGATAATCGGTCAATGAAACATTCACATGTTAGAAGCGTGGTAAACTAGCCAATTCCAAAAGATAAAAATCCTCAAAAAGAAAAAGACATATGATGTTATAGAGATAAGGGTTTCTCTTCATGTAGAAGATGATAGAGACATAGTAAGGACATTTGTAATAGTCAAAATTCTAACATAATCAAAATGTTAAAGACATCCAGATACCTGAAAATAGTCAAAATATTGAAAATAATGAGATCTTAGTAAACTATGTGTCTAGAAATAGATGAACTGAGAAATTGTTATCGACAACATATTTGCATATAATGTAGCACTAGATATTATGCATGAGAATAAAGATCTCGAACTAAGAAATATCAAAGAATGTCAACATTGAGATGCTTAGCCAAAATAGAAAGAAGCCATGTAAGCTAAATTCGACTCACTTTCAAAACGTAAAGTCTTGTGTAACATCCTCCCAAGTACAACCCCATCCTTAAGTATGACATCGTACTTGAGAGTTGTTACTCATTAATTAGTGGACCTTTCTTAAGTATCTATAGCAAGCTTGATTAACATAGGTAATAACTAAGCACAATTCTATTAAAATATATAACAAAAGAACACAACATTCATTGAGTACATAGTTGAGTACAAAAGGAAATCTCTATGAGCTTTAGTACATATCAGTTCTCTAGTATAGTTACATACATATCCATTCCAATAAATATCACATAATAAAAGCATTAGCTACTACATTATTTTAATTCCGAGTCCTTTAACGTAAAGCATCATAATCCTTTGGCTTAACCTGGAGGCAACACAAAAACACAAACACATTAGAATTACACAATTTTGATCCAAACATATATGAAAAATCTATGTCATTAAATCATCGCCCAAGCCATTCGGTTTATCAAGAAAATGTGATCATACAATAAAAACTAAAGATTCATTTTAAGGTTCTAAAATCATTCCGCTGGGTAGCTTTTAATAATCAACCACTTAGAGCACATATATCATAATGTTTCAACAAATAATAAATCATCCCAAGGCAGCCAATTCCTGTAAGATGAGTATGCATATAATACACATAGTGAATTATCTCAATGTGGCATAGTTCCACTTATGGCCATAGAAATAGAGTCAATGCATTTTTCTTTTTTCATTGACATAGGAAAGACTAATTATACCCAACAGGTATTTGCTTGATAACTCCACAATAGATAGTTTATACCAAATGGTATTTAGTGGATCATACCACACAAAGGAAATAGACCTTATCACTGAGCTCATTCCTATATGTGATAATTGAACTTCATTTTTTTCCATTTCCGAATCACACACAGATCTATTCCTAGTCTACGTCTACCAACTATAAATTTGGAGATTCCTCTTTTCTTTCCCCCTCATTCAACCTAAGTTTTGTTTTTGTTTGGTCCATATGTCAGAACATGCACGAGTAAAGTTTGTACATTCTTTTTCTTTCCAAATGCATGCATAAAGCACATAAAGGTATTTATTCATAATATAATTTCTATCATGCCTCATAAACCACTCTTTAATTCCTCTAGCATGCATTTTTGTGTCACAAGTCACATGGCCAAACATTCAATATCAAGTATTCATGTCATCCTGGAACAAAAAATGCCATTATTTCACCAATTCAAAGCATTGTTGCATTTCTAGCATAATGGCAGATTTCAAATGTTTATAGCATAAATTATTTGTATATAAAACAATCAATTCAGAGGCTATAAAAATTCTCAATGACACTTAATGTGTCTAAGAGATCCTGTAAAATTTTCATAGCAATCGGAATTCTCTAACTTGGAACTAAATTATACAAATTCAGATGGTTGAAGGCCACTTATCCACAGCCCAAACAGAGTTCTTATAATTTTTAACCCCAACAAATGGCTGAATCAATTCACAATAAAATTTACAGTGACACTTCAGTATGTTGTTAACTTTGTATAAAAATTTCAAAGGCTCATTCAATCATTTGGTATGGTAATAAATCGGATAATCTTATTGCTTCAGTTTTCAACAATCCAAATAGCATTAGTCTCATTTTCAAATTATTTTTTTGAGGCAGTAAACCTTAAAATCAACACCCAAGAAAATTCATTAGTTGGTTTAAGATGTTAACTTAAACATATAATTTTTATAGATCATGAAACTACCCACAAATATAGTAGAAAATTCGTGCACAACTCCTACCTCAGGAAAACGAAAATCTAGCAAGCAAAGACCAAAATTCCTTTTGACAAAAATGATTTTTAACCTCATCTAAACACTCCACCAAAATTCATGCATCAATATCAACATAGTATCAATCAATATAACTAGAAATTTTGGACCTAGCTCAACGAAAACAGATTAGAATAAATTTGAGAAAAACGGCAAAGAAACCTCTACTTTTAGTGAGCTAATGACTCCTTGGCCCCAAGGTACTCTAGGATTGCCTTCTTGCTCCCCAAAGCTCCCCAAATCAATCCAAACTCCTTCTTAACTTAGTGAAGGTGAAGTAGCAAGGTAAGGTTTGATGAGAAATAGAAATTTTATTCGGTTAGATTTATAGAGATTGAAGTGTAGAACAAGTTTTGTAAAGGAATTTAGAGTTTTAACAACTCTAGCTTAGGGTTTATAGGCTTAGAACTCAAGATCAAGCTCTTGAAGATGAAAAAGTGGTTGGTTCTCTTCCTCCTTGCTAGCTGAAAATGGTGGCTTCAAGAATAAGTTTGGTAGCTTTTAAATGAACTTTTATGAGGTTGTATGAATAATGTAATATAAAATCTAATTCTTTCTAAAAATAAAAGATATGGATGGCTAGGATTTAATCTTGCTTTCCAAGATTAAATCTTACCCTTACACTTGGGTGGAAAGGATAAACATTATCCTTTTATAAATATTAAACTATCTTTCTGTTAGAAATCGCACAGAAATCTCACGAACAGGTAAACACAGGATTTAGATGAATATCCAAAAATTAAATTCAGGTATAAAATTCTCTTTACTAACTATTTCTAACCTCAACCCTCTCTTTTCTCTTCAAAATCCTGTCCTGGATTTGGGTTTCTTTGAAGGGCCGGAGACCCGCATGGTTACTATTCCCGGCCTGAAATTTGTTTTTTTGCCGTTCGTTGGGCCACCCTCATCATTGCTAAACTGTTAGATTATTGAAATTATGAGTAATAAAGCTCAAATTAATTTTTAAATAATTTTGGAGTGTTATATTACATGTAACGCTTGGGACGAGGAGGGAGTGATTCCGGGAAGGCACGGACAAGGAGCGGCTCCTCCAAGTAGAGGGTTACATCAATGAACCGATTACACACTCAAATGAGAGGGATCCTAAGTCTATAGGTATGAGACTATACAGTTAAGGAGGCTTATACGAATTGATTGGTACTACCTATGCCACAAAGATGTATCTTTCTTTTTGGTAGGCCATCATGAAAGAACTCCATAGTTAAGCGTGTTTGACTTGGGGTAATTTTGGGATAGGTGACCTCCTGGAAGTTTTCCCAGGAAGCGTGTGAGTGAGGACAAAGCACGCTGAAAAGACCGTGTTGGTTTGTGGGGAAGTTCAATCCATAAAGCTATAGGGATGTTACAAATGGTATCAAGCCTCACCTCTCCTAGTACGGTGTGGTTCGGGGACGAACCAAGCGGAAGCTGGTGGGCATGTAACGCTTGGGGAGAGGCGGGAGTGATCGTCGATCGAAGGCACAAACAAGGAGCGGCTCCCCTCCAAGTGGAGGGGTACATCAATGAACCGATTACACCTGAATGAAAGGGATTCTAAGTCTGTATAGGTATGGGACTATAGTTAAGGAGGGCTTATATGAATTGATTGGTACTACCTATGCCATAAAGATGCATCTTCTTTTCGGTAGGCCATCACGAAAGAACTCCCAAGTTAAGCATTCTGACTTGGGGTAATTTTGTGATGGATGACCTCCTGGAAGTTTTCCCAGGAAGCGTGTGAGTGAGGACAAAACATGCTGAAAACCGTGTTGGTTTATGGGGATCACATCAATCCATAAAGCGACAGGGGATGTTACACTTTGGACCTATAGTCTAAACACAGAAGGTATGAAAACTATAGGATATAAATGAGTATTTGTGAGAAAAAGAAACGAGAAAAATGAAGAAGTTGTATGCTATAAGGCTCGACTTGTAGTACAAGGCTTCTCACAAAGACTTGGTATAGATTACAATGAAATGTATTCCCTATAGTGGATGCAATAATGTTTTGCTATTTGATTAGCTTATCCGCACATAATAAGGTAAATATGCATATGATGGAGGTTGTCACATTATATCTATATGGTTCATTAGATAATGATATCTGCAAGAAAGTCCTTGATGGATTAAAGACAACAACATCATTTAATAAACGTCCTCAGTGAATATAATCAATCAAATTGCAAAAATCTATATATGGCCTAAAGCAATTTGGATGGATGTGGTATAATCTCAATGAGTATTTGATTAAGAAAGGGTTTGAGAATGGTGCTATTTGCCTCTGTGTTTACATAAAGAATTTTACATCTGGATTCATTAATTATAATTGCTATTCTTAAAAAGTTTGAGATTAAACATCTTGGAAAGACAAAATTTTGTCTTGGCTTAAGAGAGCACTTAACAAATGGATTATTCGTTTATCAATCAACTTACACAAAGAAAATCCTTCAGAGATTTTATATAGATAAATCACACCCATTAAGTACCCTGATGGTTGTAAGATCATTGTATGTGAAAAAGGATCCATTTCATCCTCAAGAAGGTAATGAAGAAGTTCTTGGTCCTAAAGTACCATATCTTAGTGCCATTAGAGCACTTATGTATTATGCTAATAATACATGACCTGATATATCATTTTGTCTCAATGTATTAGCAAGGTATAGTTCTTTTCCAACTAGAAGAAATTAGAATGGAATTAAACAAATCCTTCAATACCTTTGAGGAACAATTGATAGGGCTTATTTTATTCATATGAATCCAATTCACAATTGGTTATGCAAATCAGGATATTTATCAGATCCACATAAAGGTAGATCTCAACAGGTTACTTATTCACATATGGTGATACAACTATATCATGGAGATCTACAAAACAAACCTTAGCCACTACTTCTTCCAACCATGCAGAAATAATTGCAATACATGAAGTAAGTCATGAATGTTTCTAGCTAAGGGCAATGAATCAACATGTTCGAGAGTCATGCGGATTATCTTATAAGGAAGAAACTATAACAACTTTGTATGAGGACAACACGGCATGCATTGCTCAGCTTAAAAGTAGTTATATCAAAGGAGATAAAACAAAACATATTTCTTCAAAATTCTTTTTTATGCATGACCTTCAAAAGTAAGGACCAGCTAATGTCCAGCAAATTCCCTTAAGTGATAATCTAACAAATTTATTCATGAACTCACTTCCTACATCTTATTTTGAGAAACTAGTACACAAGATTAATGTGCCAATTGAAAGATCTTCAAGGATGCTCTTAAAAGAGGGAGACATATTGTATTCTTTTCCCTTAATAAAGGATTTTATCCCGATCGATTTTTCCTTGATAAAATTTTTAATGAGGCAAGTTCAAGCTCCCATGAGGATATTGTATCTCTTTCCTTCACTAAATTTTTTTTTCCCAATGGGTTTTATCTTATGAGGTATATCCCTGATAGATATCCAATGGGGAGTGTTATGAAACATTATTTGGAAATGAATGTCCTTATCCTTAACTGGTTTAGTTAAGATTTAATTTGATTGGATAGAATTTGTTATGATCTTATTTGATGTTATATCATTCACCTTTTGGTTATAAATAGCCATTTTGGGTGCTCAATGTATAGTATCTTTGAGATTATCAATAAGATTATTCTTTCTCTTGTTCTCCATTATTCTCTCTATTATTATTATTTTACAACAATATTGACACATAATGATAATGTATGTTATTCCACACTGAATAAAGGTGATCTCAAATATTATTCTAAACTTAGTGTAATAAAAAGTATTAATATAATAAAGTATACCTTGAATTTAATTAGGAGGCCAAAAAGTAAGTGGATATCTAAAATATTCTTTACTTCGTTGCATTTTATAGATAAAGTATGATTAGTGTATTTATTTTAAGAGTTTAATTTCTATACATTGGTGTAAAGCTTTTTTACACTAATATCCAACCAAACAATTCCATTTGCATTTACCATGTTATGCTATTTTTGTGCCTATAAATATTATACAATTTTATGATCCATCTATAAATTAAAGATGATTCTACATATGGATTCGTCTGTGTAGTATTGGAGGTTACATAGTTCACACAATAATTAATTTACTATCACCATGTGAAACTTATTTTCTGTTGCATTCTGCGAACAGGAAGTGTCAGTTATTAATCTTCCTTGTATATAAATAGGTTCATATATTCCCCAGGCAGCAGTCTTGTACAATTCACTTTTCACTTTCAATACAAACATACTTCACTCAAGAATTCTTTCTTCTAGTTCTCAAGTTTGTTTTCTTTTCTGGTTTTGAATTCATAAGATGGTATCAGAGCTCTCTCTTAAAGAGCTCTATTGTGCATCACCCTTTACTTCCCTATATCTCTATCAAGTTCTAGTTCTATAGTGCTTGTTCTTCCTTCCTTGCAAATGGAGATCCAAACAATGATCTTTCCAATGTGTAGTACATTCATCCAAGCGAGAATCCTAGCTTGGCTTTAGTTTTAGCACCTTTGATAGAGACACATTACCATTCTTGGAGTAGGGCTATGAAGATTGCTTTTATGTCAAAAAATAAGTTTTAGTTCTTCAATGGTTCCTTGCCGATTCCACCTTGAACGATAGAAATTATGCTGCTTGGAGAAGATGTAATTCGATCCTAATTTCTTGGATCTTGAGATTTGTTTTCTGACATTGCAGAATTTATTCTTATTGATAAGGCTATGAATGCCATCGATGTTTGGAATGACTTAAAGGAAAGATATGCAGAAGAGACATTTTGAGAGTTTTGCAAATTCAAGAAGAAATGACTTCTATCAATCAAGGAGAGAAAATTGTAAAAGCTTATCCTGAATTAAAAATGTTATGGGATGAATTGGATAAGTTTAAACCTTTGCCTCGTTGTGACTATGGAAATGATTGTATCTCATGCTACCATCAAGAAACAAAGGCAAAAGAATAAAGTACTTAGTTTCTTGAAAGGATTAGGAAATCAGTTCTCCAATATTAAATCCCAAACTTTTTTAATGGATCCCATTCCTACTATCAATAAAGTCTTTTCCTTAATCATACAACAAGAGACAACTTTCCTCCAATGTTGATTCCAAGATTATTGTGAATATTGCAGACAAAAATCTCATTTTCAACAAAGGTCCAAATAATTCCTACCAAGACAAGAGGAATTTCATTCAAAGAGGACAACTTCCTCCCTTTGCAAAGTTCTCCTCACCGTGGAAAAAGAGGTCACACAATTAAGACCTTAGGAAGTGTAGTTTCCCACTAGGCTTTCAATTCAAGAATCCTAGGAGATCATCACATTATGTCAATCTTGAAGAATTATAGGAATGGTCTAATGAACCTGTAGAGATCATAATGTAATCACAGGAATAATACTAAGACCTCTTTACTTTGCTTCGAAGCACAAAAAACCACTCTTCAATTCGTGTTTCTACTTCAAAAAATTTGAAACCACTTGGAACCTTTCCTACAATCTCAATGTATCACCTAATTTTGATCCTCTAAGTTCAGGTATCATGTTTAATACTTTGGCAAGGGTACATCACTTAGCATATATAAATAATATAGCACATGTGCATCACTAGATCCTAGACTTGGGGCCACTGATCACATTTCTGTCAATCACACATAATTTCTATTTACAAGAGAATTAAACTTGTATATGTAAATTATCAAATGGCAAATTGGTGGCTACTAAATACTCTGGAACAATACATTTTTCAGAATCCTTTTATCTGTTAGATGTATTATATATACCTGAATTTACTTGTAATTTAATTTTAGTAAGCAAATTGATCAAAGGATTAACTGCAAGCTAACATTTGATTTTGATAACCATTATCTTATACAAGATGTTCATACCGAAAAGAGGATTGGATCAACTAAGTTGGGGGCTTGTAACTTCTAGAAGAACCTATTGTTCCTGTTGAAAGAAAGTGGTCTACCTGCAACTCTACTCAAACTAGTAACTTTGACCTTTGGCACTTTAGACTAGGTCATTTGTCCAATGACGTACTCAACATGATTCATACTTGTAATCCTGCAATTTCCTTTAATAAGATGGATGTGTTTGAAACTTGCCATTTTGGTAAACAAAGGAAATTAGCCTTTCTTCTTAGGACATCCAAATTCGATTTATCTTTCCAATTAATACATGTTTATATTTGGGGGCCCTTTGGCACTCCTTATCTACAAGGTTATAAATACTTTCTCTACATTGTAGATGACTTCACTAGAAATACTTCGATTCTTTTTATGAAAAACAAAAGGGGAATCATAATAGCACCTAATTAATTTCTATCAACTAGTTTCAATACAATTCAATTGCAAAATTAAAACCTTAAGATTTGATAATAGTTTAGAGTTTAAAATGCCAAGTTTTAATGTAGAAAGAGGCATCATACACCAAACCACATGTGTTGAAACATCAAAACAAAATAGTACTATTGAAAGAAAGCATCAACACCTTTTAAATGTTCCTAGAACTTTAATGTTTCAAGCTGAATTGCCAAAAAAATTTTGGTCATTTGCTGTTGCTCCTGTGTATCTCATTAACAAAATACCTACACTAGTTCTAGGCAATTGCTCACCATTTGAGAAGCTATATAATAAAGCACCTAATTTCAACGATTTGAAAGTCTTTGGGTGCCTTTGTTTTTCTTCTATCATTCTAGCTAATAGGCATACATTTGATCCTAGAGCTCAAAAGCTATCTTCTTTGGATACAGCTCAAGCACCAAGGGTTATCAATTATATGATGTTAACAATAGAGAATTATTCCTATCAAGGAATGTCATATTTCATGAATCCATTTTCCCTTTCAAACACAACAGCCACAACTCTCTATTTCTGATAGCACTATCATTTCCCTTGTCTCCAATGATGATATATCCATTATACTTACACTAATCCACCAACATAGTTACCACAAAACAACATTCCTACCATTGATGATCAGATCAATCCTATTACCAAGGAACAAAATGCAGTAAAAAGGTCTACTAAACAGAGGCAAAGACCACAATACTTAGAAGATTATCACTACAACCTCTCCATGACATTGATTCCTCCATACCTTCCACTATCAAATATCCTTTATCTAATGTTCTTTCCTATTTTAACTTATCTTCTTCCCATAGAGCACACAATATGCCTCTTTCTCCCTAGGTCAAACCTAAAAGCTATAAAAGGCTATCAAACATCAAGCTAGAGAGAAGCTATGAACAATGAACTACAAGCTTTGAACAACACCAAAACATGGACTATTACTACTCTTCTTACTAAAAAGACCCCTATTGGAAGCAAATGCATGTATAAAATTAAACATAAAGTTGATGGATCCATAAAAAGATACAAAGCAAGGCTTGTAGCAAAGGCTACACATAATAAGAAGGTATAGATTAGCTTGATGCATTTTCTCTAGTGACCAAAATAACCACTCTGTGAATTCTCATTGCCATTGTAGCTTATTTCAATTGGCATTTGCATTAACTGGATGTAAATAATGCCTTTCTACATGGAGATTTACATGAAGAAGTATACATGACCTTACCCCCAGGACCCATTGCTTCTGATCCAAATTAACCAAGTGCATAAACTAGAGAAATCTCTATATGGCTTAAAATAAGCTGGTAGACAATGGAATGCAAAATTAACATCATATCTTTTTTCTTATGGATACACACAATCCCAATTCAATTGCTCATTGTTCATGAAGAAAGCTGGAACTTCCTTCATGGCACTACTAGTATATGTTGATGATGTGATTCTAGCACGCAATGACATTATAGAAATCAATAGGATCGAAACCTTCTTGGATGCCAATTTCAAAATTCAAGACCTTGGACCTTTGAAATTTTTTCTTGGTCTAGAAGTTGCTTGATCTTCTAAAGGAATACATATATGCCAAAGAAAATATGCTTTGGAAATTCTCTTGATGATGGCATGCTTGCTTATAAGCCTTATTCCACACCTATGGATAATAATTGCAAGGAACTCCCTACCATGATCTGGAGATTGAAGACTAGTAAGCCTTTTTTATTTTACTACTCCTAGAACTGATATTACCTATTTTGTACAAGAACTATGTTAATTTATAGTAAAACCAATGCATGATCATTATCAAGTTACCATGTGAGTATTGAGGTACCTCAAAGTTACTCCAAAAAGGGTTATTTTTCCCTGCTCAAAATTCTCTTATTCTGTCATGTTTTTCTAGCTCAATTGGGCTGGTTGCAAGGATTCTTGAAAGTCTATCATATTTTACTACACTTTCCTCAGATCAACATTAGTGTCTTGGAAATGTAAGAAACAAAACACAATAGCAATATCATCCTTTAAAGTTAAATACAGGGCATTGGCATCCCTTACTTGTGAAGTATAATGGCTAATCTATCTACTCAAAGACCTACAAATTGACTTTACTACTCTTGTTTCCCTATACGAGATAACCTCTCCACCATACACATAGGTAATAACCTAGTTTTCCATGAAAAAACTAAACATATCGAGATTGATTGTCATATTGTTAAAGAAAAAGTTCATTAGGTTATTATCTATAGGTTGAAAGTAGCACAAGAAGGAGGGGTTGGATCATGATTTACACTTCTTTTTACTTTCTAGAATACTAAACAAAGCCTATCAAGTTTTTCACTTGAAGGAAGCAGAAATATTTGTTAGTAAGGTTGAGAAAGTTACTTTCCAAACTAAGTAAAAAACTCAGAAGTTTTTTGAAGTTGTTTTCAACAAACATATAACAGATAAACACAAATGTTGAATGATAAAGAGATAAGGAGAGATAGAGAGATATTGCTCAGAGATTTTTATACTAGTTTAGCCAACACTATCACATCCAGTTCTCAACAACCTATTGAGTTCCACTAATAGCCCTTTCTCAACCTAGAGAAAGAGATAGTCTTTGGATAGTCTTTTCAAACTATATATAGTAAGTAGTATCCAATTTACTCTTACTCCTATTGTATTTTATATTTATTTTATATTTTAAAGTTATTATTATTATTATCATTATTATTATATTTCAAATTTAATATTTTAAATAATATTTAACTAAATCAAGTAATAGCTTTTTAAGTCCTTGTCACGTCAACAAACATTGGACAATTTAAGAAGCTTCAAAAGTTTTATTGAATAAAATGTTGAGCAACGTTCATATCTTGAATATCAATAATATATAGTTTTGAACAACCTATAATGCTTGACTAATTCAACGAGTTTTAATGCCCATTTCTTTGTGACCGTTTGGCAACATAAACATAGTATTGTTCTACTTTATAAGCATTTGGGACACAAAAGAGGACTAGCACAAAAAATTATTATTCACGATATATTTTTAGTTCCTTGAGCAGTCCATTCAAGTTGTTCCTGTGTAGTCTCACTAGTTCAAGTGTAAAGTTAATGAGAAGTAGCTGTTGTATCCTAAGGAGTATTAGCCGTAAAAACATCTGCATTGAGTAATTGACTCGTGGTGGTGAAATACTCTTAAACTCAATGCCTAACATGCCTCAGCCAATAATATTGATAAGCCACTTTATTCTATTTTAATTGTGTTATTTACTTGTCATGTTTAGCTTTATAATTTTTGTGACTTATGATTTACATTATGTAAAATCATTTCTTGTCTTATTTAATTTTATTTGTGTTATTCTAATTAATTTTTCCAACAATCTTAAGAGTAGTTCATTAAAACTTGAAGAACCCAATTCACATCTTATCTGTAAGTAGGGAGTAGAGTTTAGACGAATAAAGATTAGTTACATATAATTTTTTCAAAAAAAGAAAAATCCTTTGGTTGATTACTGTTGAATTGATTTTTGGTTACATACATAGGAGAATTGAATTTTATTCCTTTGAGCATTTCATTGCTTATAGAAGTAAGAGCTTTCTCTTCTTATGCCATGACATCATAATATATGTGTTTAAAGTTGAATTCTCATAGGATTAGCATTGGAGTTATGTGACTTGCTCTCTGCAATAGAATACAAAATATTAGACTTTTGTTTTAGTTTTAGTTCGTCAAGGTTTAGTCTATAATCATACTTTTATGCTTTGAACAACATGGTGCTATTAGGATGATTTTGACATGTTTTGTTGATGATTTTAATGGTGATTTATGTTCATAGGGTCTATTTCATGCGTTTATGTATTGTGGTGGCATCGTGAGGTTTTCTAATCAAGTGAGGCCATTTTTCTCCCCTTGTATTTAGGTTTTAAATATTTGGTCGTGGTGTTTTTGAGTTTAATCGAGGAAAAGACATAGAGAGTCAGAAGAGTCAAATTTGGTCAAGTTTAAGGGAGAATAAAAAATAAGTAGTAAATAATGGGACTACCAAATGGATATGTAAAAGTGTTTTACCCTCCTACAAAATTGTGGGGGATCATGAATTGCTATGCCAGACTAGTCTATATTATGGGAATATCCAAATGTACTTTTGAAGAGTACTTTCATGATAACTGGATCCTTTGATTTAGAAAAGAGTAAGCCCATAAGTGAATTTAATTCTCAACTGTTGTCACTTGGAAATCATCCAAGCAGATATGTATATGAGGTGAATTGTTTTGAGAGATCTCTTAATAAATTGTTTAAGGTCAGAAGAAGTATTTGGTGAATCCTTGACAAAACCACTGAGCAAAGCTAGTGAGCATGCATCGAGAGGGATGAGGCTTTAGCATAATTCACAATTGAGAGTTATGGTAACCGAACCTAAATTTGAGAATTCTTCAAAGATTAGGTTCATATGGGTAAAAATAAGTTACTTGTCAATTATTTAAACACTATCTAGTTTAGTCTATTTCTATGGTGCATAATAATATCTAGAAAGATGTGTGTGACTACAATGAAATAAAGGGTGAGTTTATACTCTTAATGAATCTATAGCTCATGAATGAGTGGTGTGCTTGATTGTAGTGTGTATTTGATAAATTCACCTATGTAAGTGGTTGAGGTGGGGTCACCTCTATGGGAACTTAGGCAAGCTCCCTAGAGCCACTCATGAAATCCAGGTAATAATGCAAGGCCAAAATGCACCATACCTGTTGAACAACTTTGGATGAGAAGATAGTGTGAGTAGTGGGATCAGTTGAATCACGTGCGAAATGAAGGTTTATAGAGGTTCTAATTTCACCAGCATTCCTATGGTTCCAATTTCATTTGCTCTAGGTACTAGTTCACAGTCCAAAAGATACTAGTACTTATGCATTGAGTTCTCATACTCATGGAACTATATTTAACTATAAAAATAATTTTAAAATATGTAGGGGATTGTTGTATTTTATATTTATTTTATATTTTAAAGTTATTATTATTATTATTATTATTATTATTATAATATTTCAAAGTTAATATTTTAAATAATATTTAACTAAATCAAGTAATAGTTTTTTAAGTCTTGTCACGTCAACGAATGTTGGACAATTTAAGAAGCTTCAAAAGTTTTATTGAATAAAACATTGAGCAACGTTCATATCTTGAATATCAATAATATATGGTTTTGAACAACCTAGAATGCTTGACTAATTCAATGAGTTTTAATGCCCATTCCTTTGTGACCATTTGGCAATGTAAACATTGAATTGTTTACTTTATAAGAAGCATTTGGGACACAAAAAGAGGACTAGCACAAAAATTATTATTCACGATATATCTTTTGTTCCTTGAGCAGTCCAATCGTGTTGTTCCTATGTAGTCTCACTAGTTAAAGTGCAGAGTTAGTGAGAAATGATTGTTGTATCTTAGGGAGTATTAGCCGTGAAGACCATCTGCATCGAGTAATTAACTCGTGGAGGCGAAATACTCTTAAGCTCGTGCCTAGCATGCCTCAGCCAATAATATTGATAAGCCACTTTATTCTATTTTAATTGTGTTATTTACTTGTCATATTTAGCTTTATGATTTTTGTGACTCATGATTTACATTATGTAAAATTATTTCTTGTTTTCTTTAACTTGATTTGTGTTATTCTAATCAATTTTTCCAACGCTCCAAGTAGTCTTTTTACTAGCCTCTTCAAACTAACCTCACATTGATAAGATTTTGGTTTGGTTACTACACTCCAACTAAAAATACACTTAAGTTTTCTAGGAATAAAATAGTGTATGAACTAAAAACTTGAATGACTTTTTTTTAAAAATTCTTCCAAAGAAGAAAATGTTATATAATGAAAGCTAGAAAGAAGATTTTTACAAAAACTAATTACAAGATGTAATGAACTTTCAAAAAAGAATGGGATTAGTGCAAAGGCTTTTCAGCAAGCCCTGGGCAAAAGTTTTTGTGAAAAAGTCTTTTTCTTGTATGAAAGACACCTCCTTTTATACTTGATTCTTTGAATTAGACCATTTCCCTATGATTTCCCTTCCTCTTGACATGTGTTGATATTCTTTTTGTGTCCCAGGAGTCCTTTAGAAGACTAGCTCGACTATGTTAAAGCCACTTTTATAGGTGCAGAATCTATCGTCAAATGTGATTCTAAATATAGCTTCAGAAACTGCTTTTTACTTTCTAGACGCGATTTTTGAACTTTTTGCTTCTAGAAGATAAGGTAGTTGACCAAGTACAAGAGTAATGTGTCACTATCAGTGCTTTTGAGAGTTGACTTTATTTGAATTTTGAATTTTTCCTCCATTTCTATAAAGTCAGCATGGTTTTTGAATACGCATGCTTTCTTGATGTACTTCCTTAGTTTCTTATCTTCTTGTTGATCTTCTTTGCTTCAATTTGAGCTTGATAGGGATCTTCCCATCATGATTGAAGACTATGATCATGACTTGCTTTAAGAAAATTGACTTCTTCATTGATATAACACTTTCTGAAAGCCTGAACCACTTTTTTAAGATCTGACCTTGGTTTCTAATGCTTGAAATTCCTTTCTCATGTATCTAACATACTTAAGTTCGCTTTTAGAACTATTTTTCAGATAATTAAAATTCTGAATCTCTTTGAAAGAGATTATGATAATGTTAAAACATGACATTGTGGAAAATATCTATTTGATTGAATTTCTATGTTACGAGAATGATTTGTTAAATGCTACAAAAACTCAAGTACAACATTAGTCCATTCTTCAAAACAAGTTAACAAAATTTGCTTTGTTGTTCACTTAAAACTCAAGCCATAAAGCTTTCTGAAAGGTTCTAGAGCTAACATTATCCACCTTCTTACAGTCACTAGTTCAAACCAAGCCGCTGACATTTTCATCAAACCCCTTCCTCTTAACTTCTTCCAACTTATCGTTCTAAGTTGGAAATGCTTGACATACATTCCTCAGCTTGTAGGGGTATTAGAGGTTACATATTTCACATAATAATTAATTTACTATCACCATGTGGAACAATAATTTTTCTATTGCATTCTATTAGAACAATAAGTGTCAGTTATTAATCTTCCTTGTATATAAATAGGTTCATATATTCCTTAGATAGCAAGTCTTATACAATTTACTTTTCACTTTTAATGCAAACATACTTCACTAAAGATTTCTCTCCACTTGTTCTCAAGTTTGTTTTCTTTTCTGGTTTTGAATTCATCAAGATGTAGCTTTGTAGAAAAATTTGTCCATCTATAATTGGCTAAAAAAGAATTGGGCAAACTTATCATATTTAGACAGATGTTTTTGTTCATAAAACTATAGATGAAAAAATTTGTCCGTAATAGACAAAAAAATAGTGCAAAATTTAGCTCATTACAAACATATTTTTCCATCTATAAAATTACAAACAAACAAATCCATCTGTAATATGCTAAAAAATAAAATAATACAAATAAAAAATACAAATCCGTTTGTAGTAATTGGAAAAAAAATGTTTTACTTTTCATCTAAAAATCCATCTATATTATTTTTTTTTAGAATGCAAACCTACGTTATTAATAATTAGGGCTATCTATTACTAATTATCATCACAATCAATAAATATTGAAAAATATATTAAATAAAAATATAAAATTCTAAATACAATTTAATAAATACATCATAGTAAATAAAGTAAAATGTCATAATAATAATATCACATACAAAATAACAAATTTTGAAGTAGAAGATAAATGATCACGAGTACTTAGTGTGCAATGAGCCACCTTTAGCAGATGCCTAGCCGCCTTATTCTTCAAGGAGAGGTTTTGAACACAACACTTTATGAACCTCTTTTATTTTAAATTACACAAAATTTTAAGGTTAATTTTTGCAAGTCTCCCTAATGTATGGGCATTCCCATACGTCTATTATGGTTACATTAGAAAAAGAAATTGAAAATTTTTGACAAGTCTCCCCTAATTTAATATTTTCCATTAAATCACTACACAAAAATCAGTAATTAATGACTGATTTTTTGGTCGCTAATTTCATGAAATCGGTTGCTAAACCTGGTAGTGATCGATTTAGTGACAAAAAGTAAAAGTTACTAAAATCATGGTGGCTAAAATATTAGCCAGCAAAATCGGTCACTAAATCTTGTGACCTATTTTCCTATCCATACGACCAATTTTAGTTGGTGGTTTGGTATGCTATTAGTGACTGAAATCGGTCACTAAATTTTGTGACTAATTTAGCAACCGATTTTTCCATCCATGCGACCAATTTTGGCTGGTGGTTTGGTGTGCTATTAGTGACTGATAAATCGATCACTAACTTTGTAACTGAATTTTGTGGTTGCTATGTGAAATTATTAGTGATAAATATCACTAATTTTGTGATTGATATATTGATCACTAATGTGTGATCCTTTAAAAAAATAAAAAAATTAAATGTTTAAAATCTCACTTTTAAAATTTAAATATATATCATCAAACAAGAAATTATATATCCATACACAAACAAACAAACTTAAAAATTGCCAATATACTTTAACAAGTAGTTAACATCATACAACAAAATAAGTTCAATCCAAATATTTTAAATTTTACAATAACATGAAGCCTATAATGTAAAATAAAAATAGAGATATGTATTAAAAACTCTTAGGACAATAAATTTTCAACATAGTCATAACTAATTCTTGCTTCCATGAGTCTTCAACAACTTACATTGAGTCTTGAACTACCTCCTTTGAATCCTTAATGGTTTGTATGGAGTCTTGAACAATTTCTATGGAGTTTTCCACTTCCTTGATTGAGCCTTCAACCCTCTCTATTGAGTCTTTCACTACCTCAATTGAGCTTGAGCCTTCAACCCTTTTTAATGAGTCTTTCACTTCCTCAATTGAGTCTTCAACCCTGTCAAGTGAGTCCTCTACTTCCTCGATTGAATCTTTAGCAAATAAAAAAGATACAACTTTGTAATTTCACAACACCAAAAACAAAAACAAAAAAGTATGTCTGGAGAGAAAGTTGTAAAATCACATTTATGCAAAAGAACCAAAACCAAGACAAATAAATGTTCAAATTGAGATCAAAATGTGACCAAACATTTCAATCCACATTAAAAACAAAACCCAATTTTGAGTCATGAGAATCACCCCTTCAACTCCACTGCCCATAAGCCTTGTGCTATTTGATAAGGGGCATTTATGTCATTTATCTTGCTTCCAAAACTTAGCTTTTTGTATGAGTTTTATTATGTTATTGATGCAATTAATAAGGATTATGATTTTTTTCCTCATTGTGTGATTTTAATAGAATTTTTGGCTTTTGTATTGATTTTGGAATAATTTATAATTACACCCTGTTGGGTTTAACTTGTCTTTTTTAGTATGGTTTTGAGCACATGAGTTTTGGATCAAGTGCAAATTGTCAAGAACAAGGTTGGAAACTATTAGGAAGGAGCTGGGAACAAAAAGGAAGAAAAACGTGGAAGCTTGCTCAGGTGAGTGCTTGCGCTCGGCAAAGTGACAACCATTAATTTTTTAGCCTCATCATTCTGGTCAGTGCACGATGACGATATATCAGCTCATTAATGTTTTTTGGCCCACTTTGCCCCATTTTTAGAGAACAGTATTTAAGTGATTGATACTGAACTTTTACCCTAGCTTTTGACTCATTTTTAGGCTGCCACTTTTAGTTGCTATTATTCTTTCTCTACATCTCTCCCATCTTCTCTCTACATCTTCTTCTTCTCTATTCTTCACTTTCTTAGGGATTCCATTAGTGAAGGTGCTTTGCCTTGGAGATTGTAGTAAAGATTATTGCTATTATTGTCAAGTTCTCTTTTACCTTCATTATTGTAATCCTCAGAGATGGAGGAGTAGATTTCTTTACTAGTGTAAGGGTTTCTGATGGATTCGGATGATGTTTAAGACGTCTTTTGATATTAAATGCATTTGTTTTCTTAATGTTCTGCAATTTCCATTCCTATAATTATTATGGTGATTGCTATAATATTTATTAGGATAACTAAATTGGCGATCGTCGTTTAGGGAAACCCTTTGGGCATAAATTAATAGATCTATTGGTTTATGTTTGAGGGAGAATATTAGAATTAACTTTCCATTGGTGGTTAGGCTATAGCAATTGGTTCATTAAATCAATGTGATTTTTAAATAAATTGAGATCTCGTTTATTAGTTATTTTCATTGGTTAAATTCTAGAGGTCAATTGATCAATAGTATAATTTCCAATATTTTATTAATAATAGCCACCAATGGGTTTAATATTTGATTAATGATAATTAATTTCCAATCCTAGGAATACCTTGCACTAGTGTCTTCTTCACTGTTGCCATTATCTCATTGTTATTATTTTTTAATTTCATTCTTCAAACCTACAATTTTCCCAACTAAGTATTGAAGCCTCCTTGAGAAATGACCTAGATTATGCCCTTTACTATATTTTTTGTGCAACTTAATATTAAAATAAATTTCTAATTTGAAGAGGTAGATAATAGCCTCCATTCACTATTCACACAATATTTGACATCAACTAGGTTATTGAGGTAATTGAATATGACATGACAATAAGAAAGAAAGGAAAGAGATTGACAGTTAAAAAAAACTACTTCAGACAAACCTTGCAATCTTCCTATATCAATGCTCTTATCACATAATTTCCTGCCACATTTACATTGAGCTAAATAGCAAAATCATACTTATGTCCAATTCATTTAGGGAAGACATAAGTTCAAATGTACAAAGTAGACCTACATAGAAAATTGTGCCAAAAAACCCCTACATAGTGAAAAAATCCCTCAAATTGCATTACATTAATCACCAACAGTGAAGAACAGAACTAAAATTGGCAAGTACTAATATGTTATATAAGAAATACTCAGAAATGGAATACATTATGATTGGAATTCCTCTTATGCTAACAAGTAACAACAGTTAGTTACACATCAGTATGCAGCTTTCAAATTATATCAAATCAGTCAAATGGATACACAACAAAGAAGGCAATAATTAAATCAATATGGAATAGAGAAGATAGAGTATGTCTTGTCATACATATATAATAATATAAGGAGAATGCATAAGCTAACATCACGACACATCAAATGCATGTTCAAGTACTAGTTTTCAAGTCTTCTAGATGTGTGGTTAGTAAGGAACTGAACCAAGTATTCAAATTACAGTTACCTACATAAGGGACATGTATAATTGACAAAAGGAAGTAAAAATTTGAGATTGAGCTGGCAAGAATTCAGGAATGTAAATCACATCCTCCTAGCATCATTTTCTTAGTTTCTAACTCCTTTTTGGCTGCCATGGTGTGTTCTAATTTGGGTAACTGTCACTAGAATTAGTGATCCTTTAATTTCCTACAATATATTGATAATCATGAATCCTCTTCATCATATACTTAATATATATATATATATATATATATATATATATATATATATATATATATATATATATATATATATATATATATGCTACCACTTTAAAACAACTATTGACAACAAAACAACTATGGTGGTAGCTATTACAATTATGATTACAAAACCAATCTAGATATGGTTCATATATACTACCTAATATGGGACTTCTTTTCATACATTGTCCAAAGCAAGACACTTGATTTCGAATTCCAACATATAAAGATGAGTTAAAAAAGTGTTGAAGAAGGTAATAATAGTATTTAGAAACCATAAGTTTATCTAAAATTATTGGTATAAGGCAAAAAATGACAAAAAGTGTTACAAAACAAATAGCCTATTTTGTTGGAGAGCCACAAAAGCTGAAGTATCATGGTAAACTTTCTCTTCACTAAGTTATTATAGACACATTTTTCTCTTATCCTAAACAACAAGAAAAATCTCTTTCAATGAGTCATCCTTCCTATAATTAATTTTTCCTTTTTGCCAAGATTAATTTCTTTCTTTCTTGTTCTTATATACGTTTCCTCCAAAAGCGCACTTTGTATTCTTCCCTTTTGCCCATCCTATTTGAGGAAATTAAATCATAAAGGAGAAAAACATAAGAATATAATTATAACTCTCCATCTTTAACATGGCAAGGCTAACAAACACAAGTGATAAATAGATAAAGAAAAAGTGGACCAAAAGACAATGAAAAAGGGTATACATGGTTTTTTGTTGGTTTTTTGTTTCTTTTTCAAAAAATTAATCTTTGCAAATCATGACTAGTATAAGACTAACCACAACCTCAAATACTTTGGTGTTATTAGTTTATTAACACTTATCCCTTCTACAATTTCACCCCCAATCAAAATAACAAGCAAAGGAGAAGGCAACAATATGAAAAATCACTTACAATAAAGAACATAACTGGAACTAATCAAAAAATACCAAACCGAGATTGACTACAACTAAACAGAGAGAGAGAGAAGGGCAAACCAATGGCTAGGCAGACTGGGCTAGGTAGAATGAAGGGTTGGTCGTAACACTGCAACGTTTGGTGGCTTGTGAACGCAAAGCTCGAACCATCGACGGTGGCAACGATGACTGGAATCTGACGATGGTTCTGAGTCGTTGATGGGGGGTTAATGATGATGGAGTGAAGAGCTGAGTAGGGAAAATGAAACATTGAAAGGTCAGTGATGGGAGTAGCTCATGGTGAGGGTGGCTCGTGATTGGGAGAATGAGGAAAGTATTAGGAGAGAAGAGGGTGATAGTGCTCGCCTTGGGAGAAAGAGGGTGAGGATAGTGGTTGGAGAGGAAAGGCAAATTAAAAATAGTGACCGATTTAGTGACTGAAATTTCTTATATTATGAATCCTTTTTTGCATAATAAATCAGTCACTAATTGATAATTTAGTGACTGAGTGCAAAATTCCTCATATAAGAAATTTCAGTCACTAAATCGATCACTATTTTAATTTAGTGACTAATTTATTGTGCAAAAGGGATTCCTAATATAAGAAATTTCAATCATTAAATCAGTTACTAATTGATAATTTAGTGACTGATTTTTTGTGTAAAAAGTGATTCCTAATATAAGAAATTTTAGTCACCAAATCGGTCACTATTTTTAATTTAGTGATTGATTTTTCTTATGAACAAGGATTTTAAGCATTAAATATTATTGGTCACTAAATTGGTCATTATTTTCATTTTGTGACCGATTTAACGACTAATTTTTTTCACCCTACTGCTAGCTCTGTAATCATTAATTCGGTCAAAAATCAGTCTCTATACCATACTTTTCTAGTAGTGACTATGTCTTCATAGTTCAATCAACAAGCCACATTTTCATTGGAATTAGACAAACAATTAATTACACAACAAAATAATTAATCTAACACATTACTCATCATCAATCCTAAAACTATTCCAGTGCACACCCTCTAATTTCTTCACAACATACATGTAACATCTGTCACATCTAGAGTCGCTACGTATAGCCATCCCCAAGATGAGTGTAACACCTGGAATGCAGATAATGTTTGCTTTGGGCCTGACTGGGCGCCTCTCACGGATTTGCTCTTCCCCCATCTCAAGGGAAATGCGTCTCATGGGGAGGTATCCATACCCTTATAAGACATGCTTCGTTCCTCTCCTCCCTGATGTAGGACTAATTTGAACTAATCCCATATTGGAGGGAGAACAAAGCATTCCTTATAAGTGTGTGGATACCTCCCCATGCAGATGTGTTTTCCCGTTGAGGGGAAGAACAAATTCGTGAGGAACGGCCCAGTTAGGCCCAAAAGCGGACAATATTAAGCATGCCGAGTGTTACACTCACACTGAGGATGGTGATACGTCACGTGCCCAGATATGATAGATATTTCAAATGGTATCAGAGCTAGTCCCATAATTGATGTGCTAACCAGAGCACATTAGCCCTTACAAGGAGAGGTGGAACTAGTCTCACATCGATTAGGGAGGGGAACGAAACATTCCTTATAAGAGTGCAGATACCTCCCCATGCAAATACATTTTCCCTGAGAGGGAGGAAGAGCAAAACCATGAGGGATGCCCAGTTAGGCCTTAAAGTGGACAATATTTGCATATGGGGTGTTACACTTACATTGGGGATGGCGATACGTAGCACCCGGAGATAAAAGATGTTACAATACATATCCTGAATCTCCACAAATACAATCAAACTCCATACCAAATAATAAAAATAAGTCGGAAAGACCTCTACACCCTTTCCCCAGTCATGCAATCTCCTATCCTAAAATTCTATCATAGAAATCATAAATCTCTATCCTATATACATATTAAATCATATAAATAATAAAGATTTCATTAGTAACTTATAAAGCAGTGCACAATAAATAATCAATAGCTTCTGGCATGCACCCAACCAAATCCTGAAAATCCAAAATGAACAAACACATTTAATTTTATCTTATTTTCCCTTGGCCCAAGTATCTTCTAGTCCAAGTTCTAGGGTTATTATTGCACCTATGAGCCCTGAAGTTACTATTCATGACTAACCTGGAATTTTTTTATTTGTCTGTTGGGTCATCTTCATTATCACTAAGTCTATCAAAATACTAAAATTCTCATTAATAAAGATTAAATTAATTTTTCAATAATTTGTCGTCAAAATTTCATACCTACAAATAGTTTTGGATGATCCTTCTTCATCTTTGATTCTAATTCCTATATATACTCCTCACTTCCGGCCTACCCTATGCCACATTCACTAATTGCATCAATTTATTCCTAAGCTACTTAACTTTTTTTTATCAATGATCTGAAACCAAAGTGTTTGGAATGTCTAGGTATCCCTTAATTGTATAGATTTGAGTTCTAGCACAAGACATGGATTCGAATGGTATTTCCTAAGTTGGGATACATGAAAGACATTGTGAAGGTTTGACAAATATGGGGGGTAAAGCTATCTAATTGGCAACTGACCAATTCATTAAAGAATTTGAAAATGACCTATGAATCAGGGTGATAACTTTTTAACTCTAGGGTTTTACCTACACCTGTGGGGGTGACTTTCAAGAATATATGTTCTACCTCTTGGAATCCAAAAGGTTTTCTTTGATTATCAGCATAACTCTTTTGACGACTTTGTGTAGTGAGAATCTTACTTCAAATTTTTAGAATTTATTCAGTAGTTTGATTGACAAGGTTAGGTCTTAACAAACTTGTTTTTCTTGGATTGTACTAGCATAAAGGAGATGGACATTTTCTTCAATACAAAGCTTCACATAGGGCCATGCCAATAATAGTGTGATGACTATTATTGTAAGAAAATTTGACCAATGGTAGTCACTTATCCCAACTTCCTTTTTGTTTGATTGCACATGCCTTTAGCATATCTTCCAAGGTTTGTATGGTCTGTCTTGTCCATTAGTTTGGGGATGCTAAGCGATACTCAAACAGAGTCTAGTTCCAAAAGCCTTTTAAAAAGCTCCCTAAAATCTTAAAGTGAACCTTGGGTCTCTGCTTAGAGATTATTGTAGAAGGAGCACATGTACAATTGCACTATCTCTGAATCTACAATAAGCTAACTTATCCGAGAATGGCTGGCCTTGATGTGTAAGTAATAAGGATTTGGTTAAATTGTCTACTATGACCCATATGGCATCATGACCTAACAATGTCCTTGGCAAACCCATTACAAAATCCATGGAGATACTTTTCTACTTCTATTTGAGGATTTCTAAAGGTTGCAATGTTTCTTCTGGCTTTTGCGTTCTATTTTAATTTTCTGATAAGTTAAACACTTCCTGACAAACTCCACTATATCTCTTTTCATCCTTGGCCGCCAAAATATCTTCTTAAGGTCTGCATACATCTTACTAGTTCCAAGATGTATGGTGAAATCACCTTCATGAGTTTATTCCAGAATCTTACTTATGAGATTGTCATTTGCAGGCACACATACCTTGTCTCTACCTTCACATAAATTGCTCTTCAGCAAACCCCTTAACTTTCCTATCTGAACCAATTTTAAAGTCTCTGTAACTTTGGGTCATTATATTGTGTATCCAAGATCTATTCCTTGAACTCACTTGTCACCTCTATCTGACTTAACATAACTCCTTGAGGGGTTATAGACATTCCTAAACTAATCTTCTTAAAGCTCTCTACTAGCTTCATCTTTTGATTATCCTTCGCCCTTCACTTAAAGATTTTCTACTTAATGCATTGGCAACAACATTAGCTTTTCCTTGATGATAATTTAAATTAAACTCATAGTCCTTGAGAAATTTCATCCATCTTCTTTGTTGCATATTCAAATCCTTATGATCAAAGAGATGCTTCAAACTTTTGTGATAAGAGAAAACATCAAACTTCACTCCATATAGATAATGTCACTAGATCTTTAGAGCAAAGACAACAGCTTAGTTTGAGGGCATGGGTTGGATAGTTTACTTTATGCAGCTTCAACTATCAAGAAGCATAAGGGACCACGTTACAATTCTGCATTAGCACACATCCTAAACCCTTGTTGGAAGCATTACAATAAACCTCAAACGACTCATGAAGATATGATAGTACTAACAATAGGGCTATGGTCAGCTTTTGCTTCAAGTTTTGGAAACTACTCTCATATTCTAGTGTCCACTTGAATGAAACATTCTTCCAGGTCAACTTAGTCAATGGTAAATCCATCTAAGAGAAACCTTTGATAAATTGCCTATAGTATCCAGCTAACCCTTGGAAACTTTGAATCTCTGTCAACATTGTTGGCCATTCCTAATAAAGTACTGATTCAATCTTACTTGGATCCACTAGATTCTTCCTTATGATACTACATGTCCTAGGAATTTGACCTCTTCCATCCAAAATTCACATTTTGATAGCTTGACATATAGTTTTCTTTTATTAGAATCTATAGCACGATCCTAAGATGTTCAGCATGCTCCTCCTAAGTCCTTAAATTGATAAGTATGTCATCTATGAAGATAACTACAAACTTATCCAAGCAAGGGCGGAAAATTCGGTTAATGGAATCCATGAATATAGCTGGAGCATTTGTCAGTCCAAAAGACATTACCGTATACTCGTAATGTCCATATCGAGTGATGGGTTGTATTTATGCACCCATTTTCCATCCTAACTCTGAATAATTTGCATTTAAATTGTATTTAATTGATGTTAAATTAGTGAATTTGCACTTTGTCCTCAACATGCATTATTGAATAATTTTGTAGCTATTAGCATAGTTTTTAATGAATTCTCATGCTTTGAAAGTTCTTTGCGTCTTTAATCTCTTCTTGGAGTGTTTCTTGGTAATAGGGACTTCCAGGTTGGTGTACTAGAGTAGAAAGGGACTAAGCACTGTTCACCGCAGGTGGTAAACAGAGAGCATATTGTTGAGGAGCACATGCAGGGATCGCAGGCATCATAAGCTCATGGGCTGCGTCAGTGGGCCCGATTACGCGTCTCCATTCGAAGCCATTGCAAGAAACACAAAAAAGAAAACGCACATGGACATAAGGGAGGCCTTTTGCGAGAGAACCACGTTTTGATTTTAGAATTTAGGTTTTTCTCTCACTAAAAAACTCTCTCTCTCCCTCTAGGTTTAGGGTTCACAACATTGTTGACTTCTAGTGTTTTATGAGTTGGAATTTACAACTTTTCTACAACTTTGATTGTGAAACTCTTCACATGGAGGAGTAATTTTCTTACCTGCACATAGGGTGAATGAAGATCGAAATTGTTCACGAGATTCTTGTGCCTTTCGCAAATTGTGGTTAGTTTTCTTTCCCTTTGTCAATTCTTTCAAATATTGATTACGTGGATTATCACAATTGTATTTTTGTTAGAATTGTCCTTGTGATGTGATGTTTATCCATTGGGTAAGGGTTTGGAATTGATTTCGTTTGAAATTAGGTTGCTATTATTGGTAGTCAAACTGGCATAGGTTCATAGGATCACGTTGGTGAATTACTAGTTCATATGTTAGCGAAAACCTTAGCGGGAGTATGATCGTATAACCGTTAAGTAGAATTATACCATTCTTATGTGTTGACATTTTAATGGAAGCAACTACCACCACATTTTATCTTTTGAATTAATAACTGAAAACGAATAATTTTAATCCAAATGAACCTTTGTGCAGTAATTTCTCTTATTAAAATTCTTCTCAATTTAATTTGCTATCAACAATTCTAAAAACCCCAATTTTCTAGAATCAATTACAACACCACATGAGATGACCTGGATTGCACCTTTCCTGCATTTTTGGTGCAATTATAACAAAAACTACTTTTTAATTTGTTACGTGGCGATATTCACATCAAATTTTGGCACCGTTGCTGAGGAAGTGGTGCTATTGATTCTTTTTCTTGTTTTTGATCAATTCTTTTATATATATATATATATACATTTATTTTTATTTTTATTTTATTTTAGTTTTTTATTTTTATTCTTTTGTTTATTAATTTTTGCTTCTCCTTATAAAAAAAAATTTCAGTCTTGTTTAATTTAAATTTTATTTTTTTTTCTTTGTTCCCTGTTGTATTTGGTTGTTGCCATAAATTAATTTTATGATCCGCTCCCTTCCTAATTTTCCTATACTACCTGATTAATTGGAGATTGAGAAAACCGCCAAAAGGCTTAGGAAGGCCGCAAGGAAAAGAGTTAATTTATTAGACAGTCCTTTTCTTCTGATACAACTAGGGACTTTGACAATAATTTTTCTCATTTTTCTCCTAAACGTTCTAATCCCGCTAGTGTTTTAGGTAACATGGGTGAAGTTAACAAAACGCTAAAGGAGCTTGCTGCCAAGAACTAAACTATCAACCATTAGGGATCATCTACCCGAACAGGGGGTGACTTTGAGCTAAAATCAGGACTCCTTCACCATCTCCCAAATTCCATGGGTTGTCTAGGAAGACCCACACAAACACCTGAAGCAGTTCCATGTTATTTGTGTGACGATGAAGCCTCAGGGTAACGGAGGACCAAATCAAGCTAAGGGCCTTCTCGTTTTCCTTTGAAGGAGCTGGCAAGGACTAGTTCTTTTACAACCCCCATGGACGGTTGCAGCTAGGCCAGCATGAAGCGTATACTCTTGGAGAAGTTCTTCCTAGCTTCCAGAGCGCTGCTATTCGAAAAGACATTTGTGGCATTCGGAGCTGGAGTGAGTCTCTCTATGAGTACAAGGAGAGGTTCAACGGTTGTGTGCCAGCTGCCCCTAGGATTAGAGCAGTCCTCATTCAGTATTTCTATGAGGGACTCCTGGTTATGGAGAGGAGCATGATTGATGCCTCAGGGGGGTGCCTTAGTTGACAAGACCCGTTGTAACTAGGCTTTTAATTGAGAACATGGCAGAGAACTCTAATAGTTTGGGTCTTGGTAGTAGCACCCATGAGGTTGGTGAAGTTCTTCATTGAGAGTAGCAGGGTAGAGAAGAAATTGGATGAGCTTACAAATTTCTGAAACAAATTGCACTAAACCAAGCTCCAGTTAAGGTAGTACAGGCATGTGGCATTTTCTCCTGCAAATCACACACTTCAAATATGTACCCTCATAGGAAGATCCTACCTCAGGGCAGCTGGTAACATATTTCCTGGTAGGCCTCAAAATTAAGGTGGATAGGGTTACAATCCATATAACAACACTTATAACCCCGACTGGAGAGATCACCCTAACTTTAGGTGGAATAGTACTCCTTAAGAGTTACAGAAGTATGTTCCACCACAGGAGAGGCAGCATAACCAGCCCATATTCCATCCACCACCTATCCTACACTTCCGCCCCCAGCAACCTCTAGCACTACCTGCACCTCGTGCCCCTTCAAAAGCACCATGGCAGGAGATGATGAAAATGATGATTGAGACACAAAGGAAATAGGAATAAGCCATGCAAGAAATTAGAAATGCAATTGTGAGGTTTGAGAACTCCCAATCCCAAGGGAAGTGCATCTACCATTCCTCACAGATAGTTCCCAAACCTAAGGGGAACATTTTTGCCATTACTTTGAGGTCTGGTAAGTTTTGCCTGAGGTTGCTGGTCCTTCAAAGCAGATTGTGGTTGAGAATCAAGAGGATGAGACAGCTCAACTAGAGGTGTAGCAAGATGAGCCTGCACCCTAGCAAAAGGAAACTTAAGAGCAGGTAACAAGACCTTTCATTGCCCTTCCCAGAGAGTAGCAAGACCCAAGAGGTCCAATAAGTTGGAATTGGAGAAAGACCTCTTGGAGACTTTTCAGAAGGTAGAAGTAAACATCCCTCTATTGGATGTAATTAGGAAGATTCCCAAGTATGCCAAGTTCTTGAAAGACCTATACACTAACAAGAGGAAGTTGAGGGGCAATGAAGTGGAGAGTGACCATGGGGATGAAAGTCTCCTCCTTTATTCAGTCAGGTCAGCTCCGTGAAGCACAAAGATCCATGTGCGTTCAATGTTCCCTGCACCATTGGTAACCTTTACATTGGACAAGCTTTGGCAGATCTTAGGGTGGCATTATTATTATGCCTTGTTTAGTATATGAGGCCTTGGGTAAGGGAGAGCTGACACCCACCAGATTGAGAGTTCAATTGGCCAACGGAGCATTTAAAGTCCTGATAGGATACTTGAGGACGTCCTTGTCCAGGTAAATAATTTAATTTTCCCAGTAGACTTTTATGTTTTGGCTATGGAGGATGATATCAATGCCACCAAGCACATATTAATCTTGGGGAGACCATTTTTAAAAACTACAAGAACCAAGATTGATGTGTATGCGGGTACTTTGTCATTTGAGTGTGGGGAAACGAAGACTCAGTTCTCTTATCTGATGCCATGAAACACCCACCTGAGGAGCATTTGTCTTTAGCATCGATGTCATTGACTCCTTGATTGATGAAGTATTTGATGGCTTGACTGAGAATTTTGATGAGTTGCTAGGATGGTACCCAAGTTTGAATGTCTTAACTGTGATGGTGCCACCAATTTATGCAGGGAGTATGCCACTATTGATGCGTCCTTGGTGGGCCAATTTTTTGAGAAAACTACAAAACTTTTGGTAGCTAATGCCACAAGCCCTATCATTGACATATTCAATAGCTGCACCCTATTTTAAGACTACTTTAATTTCTAAGCCTATATTATTTGTTTTTTCCACTAAATATGATGATTCTCGTTTTAGAATTGTCTAAGCTTACAGGAATAGGTACACAGTTGGTAGGGCCAGAATGAAGCCCCTCCCGACCATCTCAAGTATGCATTCTTGGGGAAGGTGAAACACTCGGTCATCATAACCAATGGCCTCTCTAAGATCCAAGAGGATAATTTAATTGTAGTTTTAAGGAGACACAAGAGGGCCATTAGCTGGACCTTGGATGACATTATAGGGATTAGCCCCTCCACTTACATGCACAAATATTTTTTAAGGAGGGAACTAAGCTAGTTAATAGCCACAATGCCGGCTGAACCCATTGATACTTGATGTGGTCAAGAAGGAGGTGACAAGGCTTTTACAGCCGGCATCATCTACCCTATTTCTGCAGTAAGTGGGTGTGCCCGGTAGGTGGTCCCCAGAGTCAGGGATAACTGTGGTGAAAAATGAAAAAGATGAGTTGGTTCCGAACCGGGTGCAAAATAGTTGGAGGGTTTGCATTGACTACCAGAGGCTTAATCAGGCCACCGGAAGACCACTACCCCCCTTTCATTGATCAGATGTTGGAAAGGTTGGTAGGGAAGTCTCACTACTGTTTCTGGATGGCTACATGGGGTATTTCCAGATTCACATTGCCCTAGAGGACTAGGAGAAGACCACCTTCATGTGCCTCTTTGGCACCTATGTTTAGGCGAATGCCTTTTGGGCTTTGCAAACAGGCTACTTTTCAGCTATGCATGATGAGCATCTTTTTTGACTTGTTGGAGGAGTGCATGGAGGTATTTATGGATGACTTTACTATTTTTTTTGTTCTTCTTTTGATTCTTGCCTGAATAGCTTAGCTAAAGTGCTATAGAGGTGTGTGGAGACTAACCTTGTTTTAAATTTTGAAAAGTGTCATTTTATGGTGGAACATGGTATAGTCTTAGGCCATGTAGTCTCTAGCAAGGGCATTACGTTGACCATACTAAAATAGAAGTTGTTACCTCTTTGCCTCACCCGCATATGTGCGGGAGATTCATTCTTTTCTTGGTCATGTAGGTTATTACAGGAGGTTCATCAAGGACTTCAGCAAGATTGCCCAACCTCTCACCTCCTTGTTGAAAAAGGATGCTGAATTTATTTTTGATGATAGGTGTAGGAAGGCATTTGAGAGGTTGAAGAAAGCCTTGACCACCACTCCATCAGCCACTTGACTGAGTCAGCCATTTGAGCTCATGTGCGATGCTTCTGATCAGTGCAGTGGGCTCTGTGCTTACATAGTGAATGGGTAAGGTTCCTCATGCTATTTACTGTGCTTTCATACCCTGGATGCTGCACAGTCCAACTACACTACCTGCGAGAAAGAGTTTCTAGCCATTGTTTTTGCTTTGGATAAATTTTGCTCTTATTGGCTAGGCTCTAAGGTGGTGGTGTACTCGAACTATGCAACCCTCAAGTACTTGTTAAAGAAACCAAAAGCCAAGCCTAGGCTCATTAGATGGATGCTACTACTCTAGGAATTTGATTTGGATATTAAAGATAAAAGTAGAGCTGAAAATTTAGTAGCAGACCATCTCAGCAGGCTTGAGCATCTTGACCTAGACAACAGACCTCTCAATGATAATTTTCCTTATGAACAGTTGATAAGTGTGTCTATTGTTCCATGATATGCTAACATTGTCAACTATTTGGTTGCTAGTATGGGTCCCTCATATTTTTCACCAGCTTATTTGTAAAGCTGAAAAGCGATGCTAAATATTATGTGTGGGATGACCCCTATCTTTGGAAAATTTGTAGCGACCAAGTAGTTAGACGATGTGTACCCTAGGAGGAATTGGAGTCCATACTCTGATTTTGTCACACTTATGCGAGTGGAGGTCACTTTGGACCCCAACGCCTAGAAAAGTATCAGACTCGGGTTTCTCCTTGCCCACTTTGTTTAAGGATGCCTATAATTTTTGCAAGTCTTGTGAACAGTGCCAAGAGGATAGGGAATATATCTTGGAGAAATGAGATGCCCAATAGCCCATACAATTTTGCGAAATTTTTTTATGTTTGGGGGATTGATTTTATGGGTCCTTTCCCTAGTTCCTTTGGCTATGTTTACATCCTTCTGGCTGTGGATTATGTGTCCAAGTAGGTGGAGGCAATTGCCACCCATTCTAATGATTCCTTTGAGTTGTCTCTTTTGTCCGTTCCCATATTTTCTATAGGTTTGGCATGGCTAGGGCCATTATAAGTGACCAGGGGACTCATTTCTTTAACGGAGCATGGAAGTTTTGCTTCGTAGATACGGGGTTGTTCATAAGGTATCCACTCCTTACCATCCCCAAACTAACAAGCAAGCTGGAGTGTCTAACTGGGAGATCAAGAGAATCCTGGAGAACTGAAGCCCAATCGAAAAGACTGGAGTGCAAGGTTAGATGATGCTCTATGCGCTTATGCACGGCCTACAAAACACCCATTGGGATGAGTCCCTTTAGGCTTGTGTTTGGAAAGGTCATTTGCCTGTGGAGATAATGCATCATGCATACTAGGCCGTTAAGCGTGCAACATGGATTTGGGAGAGGTAGGTAAAGCTTGGAAGTTGCAATTGCAAGAGTTGAAGGAGTTAAGATTTGAGGCCTATGAGAACTCTTACTTGTACAAGGAGAGAACTAAGGTGTTTCATGATTGGAACACCCTGGAAAGAGTTTCATAAGGGGCAACTGGTGCTCCTCTATAACTCCAGGTGAAGCTGATGCCTGGGAAGTTGAGGTCTCGATGGGATAGACCTTCAAGGTCACAAAAGTACATCCATTTAGTGCTGTGGAGATTGAGAACCCCAAGTCCAAGGTAATTTTTAAAGTCAATGGGCACCAACTGAAGGTTTACCATGGAGTTTCTATGGACCTTGGGGGTGAAGTGGAAGTTAAGCTAGCTCAAGCTATTTACCCTGCATAAGGGCCCTACACGTCCAACTTAGGGACGTTAAAGCAAAGTGCTGAGTGGGAGACAACCCAGTTGTTCATTTGGTGGTACTTTTAATTATTTGTTCCTATTTTATTTTATGTTGTTTTATATTTATTCTACTTGCATAGTGTACAAGTGTTTAGTGTAGATAAACAAAACCCCTTTGCAATAGAATTGGCACACTGGAGACAGCCCAGGTGGTCTATAACGCAGGCAGTCGGTAAAATTAACACTCACTGAGACGCCCAGTGGTCCCCACTGCCGAGGCGATCCATCAAAAAAAAAAGTGGGGGTTTGAGTGAAAGCACCGTTTCACTAAAGAAAGCAAGCGAACACATGCACGACCCAGGCGGTCCTTTCTACCTAGCGGTTTTCCATGAACCTGAGGCACTCTTTTAGTGAAAACTCATGTAGGCCTTACTCTTCACTCACGCACACACTCTCTCCTCTCTCACGGTTTTCTCTTCTTCAAGCCTAATCTTGCAATTTTCCCTCAATCTCTTCCAGGTTTGTGGTTCATTTTCATCTCTCCCTAATGCTCTCTGTCTCTTCTTTCTTGAGGGTTGCGATATTCATTATGGTGATTTTGTGGGTGGGTGAAGTTATGCATGCCATATGCTTGATGAAATGCCTCATTCAGTTCTTGTATCTTTTTGGTTAACTTTGGGCTTGCTTAGTGACTTTGAACTTCCTCTTCATTGGTGTTTTTCGTACTCTTATTGTCCTGAGTCACTAGTAAACCCTTTGTTGCATTTTGGCTGCCCTTTTACCCATTCAACACAAATTAGTATATTGGAATTTGAGGATTGTATGTTGTTATTGCCATTGCCTGTTATGCAACCCCCATTGCTTGCTGATTGCCATTATTTTTCCCTTTTGTTTGTTCCTTTTTATTTGATATTGGGTTTGTTTTATCTTTCATTTGAACCATATTCATGCATGCCCTTTTGTTTTCAGGTACCATGGCTTCAGGGCTAAGAGTAGAGGAAAGTGACCTTGGGTGTTGGGCACTTCATCACCTATTGCTAGGCCCACCAATGACACTTTCGCTTGGAGTTTCAAGGTGGAGGATAAATATGAGACAACTATAAAGAAGCACCCCTCCTTCCTGTGTGGAAATTTGATTTTTCTAGGCACGAAACCCAAAGTGTTGTAGTTATTGAGACCAATGAAGAACATCACTGGGGTTTCTTTTCAGGCGCCAGGGGCCACCAACCTCACTATTGTTCGAGAGTTCTATGCTAACTGGGATCATGTGGGGCTGGATGAGATATATGTTCAGGTCAGTGACTCCAGTGACCCCCAGGCCATAGGGGAAGCACTAGATTCTAGCCCTTCCTGAAGATAATGCTCCAGATGAATAGTTTCAGCTTCTCAGGAGGAGGTTAATATGGGCAATGTCGTCCACTACATTTGGCGCCCAAATGCCTTCTAGGAATTCAATTCACATTCAAAGATCATTGGCTTGAAGAGTTCCCACTTACTTTTGAGTCCTGGACGTGGATGAGGTTAGCTCTCTCCTATATCCTACCATGTGGACATACCTATCTCATCACTATGAGCAGGCACTCCTTGTATAATGCTTGATGGAAAGGAGGCACATTTATATTCCAGTATCATTCGGGCACATGTCTCGGATGCATGAGGGCAAGTCTTCCCAAGGGCTTCCTTATCCTTCTTGGTCACAAAAATGGCCTTTGCGGAACAGGTGCCCACCTTACCAGGTGACGAGTTTGGCGTACCTAGCCGGTGATTGCAGTTAAGAAGATGTCTCCGTAGACACATGTAGGAGTTAAGATGGAGGAGCTCAGACGGCCCATCCAACCCTATGTAGGCTATTCTTGCCCGCCTTGACTCTCAGAGTGGAGCTTAGGGCCCACGTGGCCCACGTCACTCAGTCCATCCAGGCCTCTGAGGAGTGTATTACGGTGTATCACCCATCTTGAGATGAGGATCCAAGGTATTGATTCTCCTCCGAGCATGAACAAACACCCCCGCCTCCTCTCAGGCGACCACCCTAGCTCGTCCGCACCACCCGCTAGGCGTTCTGCACCGCGTGCCGACTCTAATTTTGATTTTAGGGAGGACAACCTTAACATGGAGTTCAGTGAAGGTGAGAACTAAGACGAGGATGATTCACTGTACCTAGTTGGCATTGAGGACAATGCCTTTTTTGTATGTAGGGGAGGGGTTACTCTGTGGACTTTCTTTTTCATTGTACTTTTCATTATCTTTCCTTGTACTTTTCTTTATGTTGTCCCTTTTGTCATGCATTGCATTTTTGCATTTAAAAAAAAAGTGGGAGTTAGTTAGTTGATGGTTGAACAATGCTTGCACTTTATAATTATTTGTTTTAATCTCCATGGTGTACTGGTTAATCTGATGATCACATGAGCAATGCAATGGAATCTAACTTGTTTGGCTAGTTAAATTTTTACCTGTGAGCTTTAGGACTTGAATGTGATAGCATTGCTATAATCACTAGGAATTATTGATGTGTGTGCACTCACTCGAAATGAATCCTAGAACTTGCCTATTCTTGGTTAAAGCTTTTTCTACACATTGTTGGCATGTTGATGATTGAGGCATTTATTCTTTTCACCTACTTGACCATACAGCCTACCTGGCATGAATGTATCCCTTGCTTACCCCATTTGAGCTGATTTTCCTATCTTTTTGTTGGTTAGCACAATACAAGCCTGAGTGAAAAACAATGAGAAAACACCCAACTAGGACGTGTGAGAGTTAGGTGTGAGCTAGTTGTGCAAAAATATAAGTGTGGGGAAACCATTGCTAAAGAATTGGAAGGGAAAGAACTAACCTATGAAAGGAAACAATGTGTGGATTGGTGGAATTTCAAAATAGAAAAAAGGTCAATTCACAAAATTGAATTTCACTAATCCTTCATTGCAAATAATAGTTGGTTTCAAATTAGAAAATGCCATTGAAGCAAGGGACATGGAAGAGAATGTTGGAGGTTTTGGTTTCTCACATAATTCCTGTTTTATACCTTGCTCTTATAGGAACTGAGTTAGCTCATCTCTCCCTATTTTCTCCCACCTCTACCTAAGCCCAAGTACCACCTTGAACAAGACCTCTTGAAATATGCCCAGACATGTGTTTGACCCGTGGTGACTAGAAGAAAAGGCAAGCTTATGGGAGAAGTTCCCTGTTGGGTGCTAGAGTGCATTATTGAAAACATACACTTAAGTGAAAAGTGATACACAATTTCCTTGTGAGATTAACTTTGTCATACTCATTTAGTTCATTCTTGCCATGTGTTATTTAGACTAAGCCAGTAATATCATTGGATTTCAACTTCTTTGATTTTTTTGGCTATGGTTCAACCATATCTAGCTAATTCCCTAATTGAGTAAAATCTTGCATCTCATTTGTTTATCATGCATCCTGCATTATGAGGAGTAGTAGCATCCTACATTTCACTCTTGTTGCTTCATCTAGTCTCTTGCATGAGGACATGCAATTGTTTAAGTGTGGGAAATTTTGATGGGTTGTATTTATGCACCCATTTTCCGTCCTAACTTTGAATAATTTGCATTTGAATTGTATTTAATTGATGTTAAATTAGTGAATTTGCATTTTGTCCTCAACATGCATTATTGAATAATTTTGTAGCTATCAACATAGTTTTTAATGAATTATCATGCTTTGAAAGTTCTCTGTGTCTTTAATCTCTTTTTGGAGTATTGCTTGGTAACAGGACTTCTAGGTTGGTGCACTAGAGTAGAAAGTGGGACTTAGCAACAATGTTCACTGCCAGGCAATCCTTTACCACCCAGGAAGTAAACAGAAAGAGCATATTATTGAGGAGCACATCAGGACCACCCAAGCGGTCATAAGCTCATGGGCTACGTCATTGGGCTCAATTACGCGTCTTTATGCGAAGCCATTGCAAGAAACACAAAAAAAAAAGAGAACACACACGGACATGAAGGAGGCTTTTTGCGGAGAACCACGTTTTGATTTTAGAATTTAGGATTTTTTTCTCACTAAAAAACTCTCTCCCCTCTAGGTTTAGGGTTCACAACATTGTTGATTTCTAGTGTTTTATGAGTTAGCATTTATAGCTTTTCTATAACTTTGATTGTGAAACTTTTCCCATGGAGGAGTAATTTTCATATCGTGCACATGGGTGACTGAAGATTGAAATTGTTCACGAGATTCTTGTGCCTTTTAAATTGTGGTTGGTTTTTTTTTTTTGTCAACTTTTTCAAATATTGATTGTGTAGATTATCGTGATTGTATTTTTGTTAGAATTGTCCTTGTGATGTGATGTTTATCCATTGGGTAAGGGTTTGGAATTGATTTCATTTGAAATTAGGTTGCTATTATTGGTAGTAAACTGGCATAGGTTCATAGGATCACATTGGTGAATTACTAGTTCATATGTTAGCGAAAACGTTAGTGGGAGTACGATCGTATAACCGTTAAGTAGAATTATACCATTGTTATGTGTTAACATTTTAATGGAAGTAGCCACCACCGCATTTTATCTTTTGAATCAATGACTGAACAATTTTAATTAAAGGAACCTTTGTGTACGTAATTTCTCTTCTTAGAATTTTTCTCAATTTAATTTGCTGTCAACAATTCTAAAAACCCTAATTTTCTAGAATCAATTACAACACTTCCACATGACACGACTTGGATCGCACCCTTACTGCATTTTTGGTGTAATTAAGTAAAAAAAACTACTTTTTAATTTGTTGCGCGGCGACATTTGCATCATCGAGGTCTAATGCAGTCTTGGGAATGTCTTTATTTTGAACTTGAATATGGTGATATCCTAAAAGCAAATCAATCTTTAAGAATATAGTCGCCCTTGTAATTGATCCATGAGATTATCAATTCTTGGGAAAGAATACTTGTTTTTTATTGCCAATTTGTTTAATTGTCTGTAGTCAACACATAGTCTCATACCTCATCTTTTTTCTTCACCAGGAGAACGGGGCTCCTTTGGAGGCGCTTGATCTTATGAAATGTTTACCTAATAACTTTTTAATCTGTCTTTAATTTCGTCAACTCTAGAGGTGACATTCTGAAGGAGCAATTGAAATAGGACTCATTCCTTTACCAATTCAATGGAGAACTTGATCACTCTCTCAAGGGTAAACTTTGGGATATCATCTCCAAAAATATTTGGATGACCTTTCACTATAGGAATCTCACTCAATTCTTGTTTACCTTCAATCTCACTTGCAATAAGAGAACACATCTGTGATTCTAAGTTTTACTAGGGTTGGTTGTTAACAAGTTTAAATAAAAACACATAAGGGTCACAGAGGTAGAGGATAAAGTAGAAGAGAATACAATAGTTTTATTGGAATAGTTTAAGAAGATGCGATTGGATGAAAGCCATTCCATACCTTGGATTACATCTAAGCCATATAAAGGAAGTGAAATTAAAGTGGCTATAAACTTTCTATTACCTATCTGAAAAAGAAGGTTCATGCATATGTGACTAGTCCTAACAGGATTAGGAGTATAGGGGTTGATACAAGGAGCTTGTAGGGTAACTTAACACAGGTAATTGTGACTTATGTACACAATCATGAGATGTAAAATAATGAGTAGCACCTGAATCAAACAGTACATTTAGGACATTACAATTTATTTCATACTTACCTTGGATCAGATCTTTAACTTGAAAAGCTCCTTTAGCACTCAGAGTAAAAATCCACCCTTGGCATTGTGGCCTGGAGGTAGGTTGTTGATTCTTGGCAGGACAACAATACACCTTGCATCTCAATTTTTCATAATCAAAGCAATTTGTCCTACCCAGCAAGGCCTATTCCTGTTATTCTTTTTGTATTTAAGGCATTCTTGCCATGCAATTGACCTCGCAGTTGCTATTGTTTTTCTTGGTTATTATTTGGTAGGAATATTCCCCTGGACTAGTCAATAGGCTTAAACCTTGGACCATGTGGTGCCAATCCCTTCCTAGAGTTGTTTTTTGCAAACTTGAAATTTGTCAACTTGCTATAGATTTCTTTGAACGTCGACACTTATTTACTAAAATGGTAAAATCTCTAATTTCCAAGATCCATTGCCTCAATATGTTCATATAAACCTCCTTCATATTTCATGCACTTTCAAGCTTCATCAGATCACACTGATAGATAGCAGAAAATTTGTAAAGCTCCTCAAACTTCACAATGTACTCTGTCATACTCATGGGTGCCTGCTTAAGTACCATGAACTCCAGCTCATTTTTATTTCTCAGAAGTAGGAAAATATTTATGATAAAAGGCCTACTTCAAAATATCCTAGGTAACTTTGTTCAGAGAGGTTTCAAACAATCTGTTGGTGCTAACCCACAGAATTCTGCATCCGCTCCAACATATAGTAAAGACCACTTTCTAATTCTCCAAACAAATAAGTCCGATAAAATCTTTTCCGTTGCTTTAATCCATTCTTCTACTTTGTTTGGATTGAAAACTACTGAAATATAGAGCGCTTGCCCTTTTGAATTTAGCAAATTTTTGGTATTCATATCCACTTTTACTTCCTTAACATTTAAGTGGTTTTCACTCATCACTACGATCTAGTTTTTCCATTAGTTAACCACTACAGCTTGTTCTCTCATATTCCTAGCCACTTCATGATAAGTACTAATTATCCTAGTTTCTCCTTCACACTACTCCTTATGCCAATTTGAAACCATCGATTCATGTGACACCAGACAAGAAATATTGAGTTGATCAGGCTCAATACTAAGCTACAATGTGACAACAACCCACAACATTCACAACCAGTAGTCACATATACTAGATTACAATGCATGCCATTCACTAAGGAAGCTCAATTGGTTTAATCATTATGCTTTATTAGGAGAGCATGGCTTTGATACCGTAATGTAACATCCTCTTAACTACCATGTGTTACTCGAGTATTAACATAATAATTAGAAGAATGTCACTTGTATTACCTACCTTACACTAGTCGAGTATCACATAAATGTTTGAGTTTTATCCATTATCGTCTAAGATAGTCCCCTATAGTGCATACTAGTCATAGGGTATATAAGAATAAAGTAAAATAAACGTAGCGTCAGCAAACTAAAGTACTAATGTTGGCCATCAGATGCCCACCAATATATACATCATGTGGAACTTTAGTAGCAGGTAACCCAATAAAAGAAATAGTCATATACAGTCATCCTGAAAACAAAGTCAAACTACTAGTAGAACTACTCAGAAGCCAACCCCAAAATATAGCACAAGTCATGATACAACCTGCTCTACCTTAAGACTCAACAAAAAGTACATAAATACATAAAAGGTATTAAGATAAATAAGCAAAGCTATCAGGTACTCAAGTCACTAAGCTATATGATAGGTATCTACAAATAGTGGAGGTTCCTAAGTATCTCGTAAATCCTTTAAAGGAAATCTTTGCCATTAGGATAATGACATCACCTCCAAGTAGAGCACCAAAGTTAGTAGAGGAGTTGGATTTGGACAAGGATGACTGTGATGGAGTGTTCCTTACAAGGGGTGTTGGCGATGCAAGCAAGCATACAAAAACAATTGCGTGTGTTAAGTGTAGACGCACACCATCATATGGGAACTCAGGATCAAAGAAGGCACAAAAAAAGACTAGGCAAATGAGCAGCTGAGAAATATGTACACTCGGATCGGTAGTGGGCCATGAGAAAGAGAAATTGTAAAACTAGATCATAATGCCACTCCACTGTGGCTTATTAGTAAAGATCACCAAAGATGACATTTCCAGAATCTAAAGACAACACAAAGTACATATACATATAAGGATGAGAATATTATATAATTCTCAGGAGTACACTCCATCATACATAAACATAGTAACAATATTAATTTCAATCATAAGAATATATGTAAAACAAATATGGAATCAATAAATCATCATATAATTCTCTTGTGATGAAAGAACTCAGCACTATGCTTTCTCTTTTTCCTTCAATATAGGGGAGACTTAATTTATACCAATTGGTATCAGTGGATAACACTACATCTAGAAAATAGGCTGCTACTGGACTATTCTCATTCCTATACGTGATCATCAAATTTTCTTTTTCCACTTCTAAATTTCACAGATCTATTCCTAGTCGGTGACATTTACCTACTCACATTATCTCAATGGAAATTCTTCTCTTTGTCTTCCCCTTTATTTGACATAAGTCTTTTCTCTTTTTACCTACATGCACAATTAAGTTCATACATCCTCTTTTATCACATGTGTACATATATTCTTTTCTCTTCCAAATGCATGCATTAGTCACATATAGGTATTCTTCCACAAACAATTTCAATTATGCCTCATAAACCAATCTTTAAACTATTCGGCATGCACTAATACATATCACAAGTCTCATATTCAAGTATTCACATTACACTAGACCCAAATACCATTATAAAATCAATTTAAAGGCATTTGTTCACTTTCAGAACAATAGCCATATTTCACATCTCAGTATTGCATTTAATTTGCATACCAAACAGTGGAAAACAAAGCTACAAAAATTCACCAAGATATCCTAATGTGTTCACAAGGTCCTGTACAAATTTATGGTCAAAACAAGGTCTCTAGCCATATTAGAAAAATGATGCAAATTTGGTGGTCAATAACCACCTATATTCAGCCAATAGTCAGAATTCCTAATTTTTCTACCATAGCAAATGAACTTAATGATATATAGAAAAATTCATGGTTAGACCTCAAGATGTTTAAAACAAGCTGTAAAATTTTCAAAGCTAAATTCAATAATTTGGTATAGTAATAAAATTATATAAATTTAGAGCTTCAAAACTAGATGTTGAGATAGCAACTATAATAGCCTCAATTTTTTATTTTTTAAAAATAGTAAAAGACCTTAAATGGACATAAGAAAAATCATGGAGTTATCTTGATAAGTTAACTTCATCATAAAAAGATCCAGCTCAAAAATGTCTTTCTCTGAGAAAATTTGAGATACAAACACTGCTTGTGAAAAACCAAATTTCCAATTGCATAGTTTAAAACTTGTTTGACAAAATTTATTTTCTAAAAATATCAAACTACTCTATACATGCAAACATATCATAACCAAAAATATTAGATACAACTTAAGTATTTCAAAAAAAAAATTGGAAAGGAAAAGGTCACAAAAACCTTACACTTGAACTTTTTTAAGGCTTTTTGCCTAAGATAATCTCCCCAAAATGATTTTATCTTCACTCCAAGCTCTTCTAAACGTCCTTAATCTTTCTTTCAGCAGTGGCATATGATGGATCAACGTGGAATATGGTGATGAATCAAAATTCTAATCGGTTAGTGTTGAATTGAAGGATATGAAGAGTTGATGAAGTTTGGTGAAGGAAGCTTGTGATTTTAGAGGCTTTAAGCTAGGGTTTTGGGACCTTGGAACTAGGGTTAGGGTTTGGAAAAAAGAACATGGAGGCCGTGTTTTTGAGGGGTTGTTGGCCAAAATGATAAAGGAGATATAAGGGTGGTTGTGTTATTCTCATCTTAGGTTAGGTGTAGTACTTATCTTGTTTTCTTTCTCTTTAAAAAAAATGAAGTGGATGGCTAGGATTTGGTCTAGTTACTCAAGATTAAATCTTGGCTATCCACTGGGCTTAAGATAAAAGGCTCACTACAACTTGGTGAGGAAGTCATTTTTCAATGTAAAAACTACACACTGAAGTTTTATCGAATGAGTAAAACAAACCCAGGAAATCAAAATATTATTTGAAAATAATCTCAGGCCTGATACTTTATCCTATCTTTCCCTTGGCCCCGAGTATCCTGTCAGATTTTAGGGTTACTTACACCTACGAACCAATAAAGTTACTATCCATGCCCGGCCTAAAATTTTTTTATGCTCGTCCATTAGGTCATCCTCATTATCATTAAGTCTATCAAATACCAAAACTCTCATTAATAAAGTTTAAATTAACTTTTGAATAACTTTGGGGTGTTGCACCTTTAATGAAACATATTGTTTCAATAAAAGGATTACAAATAGATTTTTCTATCTATTATGCACGCATGAAATAGGAGCCTTATAAATCCATCTTTATGTTTTGTAAAAAACTATTTTTCCTTTCAGAATCCATATGTAATTTTCATCTGTAACAATTATGTGTCATGTGGCGCAAAGTTTCATGTCAACATTTACAAATAGATTATGTTACTTTGACCAAAAAAAAACTTTTCCCAATATAATTTTCGTTTTCCCTCTATAATTCTCTATAATAAAGACAAAACAAAATCTCAGTATTTTCCATTAGCATTCTGCATGTTTCTAGATTCAAACTATGAACCATAACTGTAGGAAAGTCTGTAACTTTAGCAAATTTTAGGGACCTTTGGTGATAATTTAACAAATACATGGGTGTTAAGGTGTAATTGCACTAAATCTCAGAGAAGTCGTACAATTTAGCATTTATATTATCTCAATGTGTAATTTAAATGTTTGTATCACCTATCTAATATATGTTTGGTATCACCTATTTTGGAAATTTTAAACACACTTATTTGAAAGAGAATCAAATAGAGAGTAGTAAGTGTAATAAAATTAATTAATAATAATTTAAAATGGTAATATTTACTTATTATAGTAAAAACTCAACCCACCATCTGCTAAACAAATAATATAGAGTGGATTCATTAAAATCTCATAATGGTTTCTATAATTAGGAAGATTCTCCAAATATTGGAGGAGTAAATTTACTTGAAACTATCGTATGCAAAAGTTTCCTTATTTCAACCTTTATAGTATTAATGTTATAGATTATAGATTATATATTGTAGATTTTGAGCTAGCTTGTGTGATGCACAAGATAATATAATTTTTTTAACAATTAATCAATGTCAAATATTAAAAAAAATTATCATAATTAAAATTAATTTAAGAAGGATTAAAAGTTATCATTATATATTAACACGAAGAAATAAGACATCATATGCTAAAAGTTGGGAACCATATACGATATATATGCTTCAACAAACAATTACACATTATAGATCTCTCCCTGAGTTAATATTCTCTCAACGCTATTCTTCCTAATTTCTGATTAGATTCAGCTTAGACTCATCTTATTAAACACCTGTCAACCCCTCTATTAAATCCACTTTCTAGAATTTGATTTAGATTATAGTGCTTCACCCTACTGCCAATTGATTATTGATAACTTGTGTTATTATCTTATTTTCCCACATTTGTTTGTTAATTAATTCAAATATTTTTGTTAAATCTTCTATTTGTTTTGGGTAAATTTAAATACTTTTGCTATTAGTGAGATTATCTTTTGATTTGCATTTAATTTGAGTTTTTTTTTATCTAATTGGTAGATATTCTCAAAGATTATTCTTTTGTTGTAGAACAAAAATAGCAAAATCACTAAACGATTTGAAGAAAAGATTTGAGAAAATTTGGATAAAGATTTAAAGAGATAAGAAGATTTGGTGCAAGATTTGGATGGAATTTGAGATATAAGAAGATAAGAAGGTTTGCATATAATCTAGAAGAAAATATGGAAAATTCAAATTCAGTTTAAGGATTAGTGCACCTTCCAATGGGTATGACTCCTAGGTTTATCATTTTCTTTTCTTTTCTTTTTTATTTGCTAAGTTTCTTTAGATATTAGGGAAATGGATTCTCATGGAATATTTGTGAGTTCAGATTTTGAGAAGGGGAAGGAAGGAAAGGGTTTATAGTATAAAGTTATACTACAAATCGTTCATTTCCATCCTATCCTTTCCCTTCAAAATCTCAACTTACAAACATACCCTTAGGAAACTAGTTTTGATCCTTTTTGTCATTGAATTTTATTTTGATTTATTTCTTATTTTCTAGTAATCTTAATGTTATTTTTGGCTTGAACACTCATTAACTTTTATATGATTTTATATTGTCAAAAGGAATTTTAGTTTATAAAATAAATCAAACTAAAATTTAACACAAGTTAAATATTCTAGAAATAAAAGTACTTATTGTGCAATCTTTGAAAATTCTTGTTCTTAATCCTTTGGATAAATTTAAAATAGTATAAGGAATTGATTATTGGTTTATCTTAAGAGGGTTTTAGTTTAAGGAATTGAGCTATAACTATTAATCATGAGTAATTTGATCAAAAATATTATTAGGTAAAGAAAATGACAATTTGGTAATGCAAAACCAAGAACTTTGATGAAATTAACCTCTAACATCGGTCTTCATATATATTGTTTCACATTTTATTTTTAATTCAAATCTCTTATTTATTCCAATTGCAATTTTTCTTGAATAGTAAAGTGCCAAATTGAATTGGTACTTGAGTTTTTAATTCTCGTGGGACGGCAATCTCTCCACTCACTTTTATTTTGAGACCCGGTGCACTTTTTTATTCAAGAGATTTTCATAAATTGGATATCAATTACTAGTCATCTTATTTTTCAAGAATATACTATTTTGTTTCCCGATTTATAAAAATGTCTATCTTTCACACCTTTATGCGAAGGTTAGAATCCTCCTCATTTTGTTTTGGACAAAAAAAAACACTCAATTCATGTAGTTTGAGTCAGGTTTAGGATGTGGGAAATCTCATAATTTTGATCTTCTAATTAATTGCGAAAAGTAACTTTCTAGCTCATTCTCATTCATCATCTCTCTTTTTCTCCAGCGCGGACACAAGTCGTCTGTCCTAGAAATGGTGTTGCGCTCCCTGTCAATCAAATAAAAATTGGAGATGTGGACCGGACAAATTTTTAGACGTATTAATTTATTTAAATAATTATGATTTTTTAAAGATAGGTTTATTCTCCAGCACTGAAGGGCTGCAATTGTCTTCCCTGTCGTCGCTCTAGCGCACACCTCACAGTGCTAAATGCAAATGGTGCTGATGTTACTCTTGGCTTCATTTAGAATTTTTTTAAACTCTTTTTCCAATCAACGTCCAATGAGAGATAGAAAGTGCCTAACAACCATGAATTTCTTCAATAAGAAAACCTCACCGAAACGTGCAATATCTTTCTTTTTTCCCTTATCCTGTCTCATACTTCCCCATTGTTTTAGTTTTCAATTTTTATTCTCTTTATGACTGACTTTTGGGATTCACATTAAAAATTGGGACTTTTTGTTTAAAATAATTAATTTCTACATTGTTTGGGTGCTGGAAAAAATTTGTTAGGAAGAAAAGAGGGACCTTCCACCATCTCTTGAATTGACCACCTGAAGTCCATGTAAGGGTTTGGCAAATTTCCTTCTTGTTGTCATCGTTAGTGACAACAGAGACAGAAGCATTTGGTGGCAGCAGAGGCACAATGGCAGTTAGGGGTGTGACAGGTGGCTACATCTTCCAAATAGTCAAGAGTATTTGGGAAGAGCTTTTTAATTTTTCCTATGACCGCTAAAGAAAGCAGAGGCAGCGCCTATAAGGGAAGAGAGAAGATGAATGAGAGAGAAACTTATTTTTAGCAATTAATTAGGATGATTAAAATTATAGATTATCCATACATAAACCTTCAATTATAAGAATTGGGCATTTTTGTTAAGACAAAATGTGCAGATGATCTCACATGAGATGTGATATATATATATATATATATAGAGAGAGAGAGAGAGAGGGATTAAGAGGAAATTTGAAGTTAAAGAATGAAATTTGAGTAATTGGATCTTACATTAATAGTCAAGATTAAAACATAAAGTTATTACTTTTTTAATTATGTGACTTTTTAATAACTTTTAATCATGACCATCCATATATAATTATACGACCAAATTTAATCCCTTACTAGATACATTCCCTACACACACACACATATATATATATATATATATATATATATAGATGATCCAAAGATATCTTTAAACCGCACACACAAAAAGAAAAAAGTAACAAGATGTAATAGAACTAATTGCGTGAGAGAGGAAGCCAATCCCATGTCGTTGGCTGGGGAATGCAACAAACAAAGCACTACACACCAATCCAATCCCAACAGGCAATGCCGCCATAATATCCTTGGCTTCCTCTGAAGGCTTTGGAACAAAGCAACTCACGACACTATTGTCAAAGAGTGCAATTGCAACAAAAACAAAAGGAAGTGAACGCGTGGAAGAAGTCAATGAACCTAACCCTATATTTAGCCGCCTCATCAATTGGAAGCCTCACCAATCCATCCATAACCCATAAGCCATTCAATGAGGCCAATCCATATCTAACTTTTCCCTTTCCATCCCTGAAGCTGTCAGTGAATGACAAAACAAAGCACGAGATGCTGCAAAAGGTTAAGAGGCCTATGGTCATGGCTTTGCTTGTCAAGGTATGGCATTGGCCTTGGTGCGTGAAACCTGGTACCAGAATCTGGAATATGAGGACAGTTCCCGTGGGAAGAAGATTGGCCAAATGTGATGTGCCTTTGAATGCCTTTCTTATGGTCTTTTGTCTCGGTGTTTTAGGCGTTTTCTGGGGTGGTGTAGGTGCGTTTTCCAATAAGGGTTGTTGAGTATCCACATGAACATCCATGAAACAAAGAAAACCCCCTTGTTTTCAACCTCGTTTGTGGATTTTGTCGGTTTGTTCTTGAAACTCGTATGCTTTTCTTGCCATTTGTTTGTATGTATTTATATAAGCATGAAAAATGAAAACTATTTATATAATGCAAATAAAAATGTTGGGTTATCAGTTTTGTGTTTGTGTTGAGGTTGTTGTTGTAGCTTGTTCTCAATGGACTATCTTTGGCATTAGAGGTTTGTTACCTCAACAAAATCATTTAAAATGTGTGATCAGTGCTTTAGTAACTGTTGTTGAACTGAATGTTATTGCGCTAGTTATCGTAAGAAATAGGTTACATGCATGATTTGCGAGGATAAAAGCAAAAAGGTTACAAGGTAAGAAGTTTTTTTTTATTCTATTAGAGGTATTTCAAGGTTTCGTTTAATTTGTGTATGGAGGTTATGCGTTCTGGTAAAGATTCGAATGCGTATTGCGCAGGCTAAAATACGAAAACGGTTGCTTAGCTAGCAGACTCGGCAATATCACCATAAATGATTGGGGGTGTAGTGCTCCTTCATTTAACCACTTTTTTAAGGTGTGGCTAAATCAATTCATCACATGGCTTTCTTCATAAAGCACCTTATAGGTAGGGTAAAAACAAATTAGGTAAGTCAAGCTTTACTCTTAATAAGTTGGGTCTGTGTTTCAACTCTTTGACCTAAGCACGACCTACTTTAAGTTTTTCTCAAGTCTAAACACCTGATAAAATTCTGATATGCAAGTCTATTTACAAAGCCTTTAAAAGATAGACAACATTGATTAGTTCAACCCATTGAATTGAAAGTCAGTCTAAATCAATATAACTACAACATAAACATTGAAAATTAAAGTTAAAAAAAAGGGATAAAACTCAACAAAATTTTTAACTTCTTTTAATATATTTTTATTAACCAATTGACTTTTTAATCGGTTCAACAACTTATTTGTTGCCCGAAACACACAACAATGGACATATAATCGTCAATATATATATTTTTTTAAATACACACTATCATATCATCACACTTTAAACCATAAGCGATGTGGAGCTAATTAATTTGCTTTCTTTTATGTACAACTGCATACACATTGCATGATAAATTGAGAATTTGTTTCATATTGGTTATTGGATGAAAAGTTGAGGTATAAGAATGTGTATAAAAAGGGCCAAATGACTAAAATATAGGCATGGTGCAATTATGAATTCTTTAATTCGAGCCTTTAGCATGTTTGAATTTGGATATATAAATGGATTAATTAAAGACAAGGCTATGAATGGCTATGCAGTTGCGAGTATGGTTTGAGAATCTTTTTTAATTATACTATTTTTATTCTTCAGTAATTTTTTTTATTTTTATTTTATAACACTAAATAATTATATATGCATATGTACTTATATTTGTGTTTTAGATATTTATATTTTACACAATATATATATATATATATATATAGAGAGATAGATAACAAGCTGACCAAATATAATTCAAAAGGTTTTCAAACCCATGGCTTTCGAACAAATCTAAGCCTGTTTTTATTTATAAATTGGTCAAGCCAAATAGAGGTAAGGACATAGACATCTAGTAGCCTGTCTAACCTATTTTCACCTCTAGTTGTAGGTAGGGTTGTTCAAATAAATTGGTTTGAACAAAACTGAACTATATCTAAACCAAACCTTATTGAAAAAATCGATTTTTCAAAATGCTTTTTGAACTAAATGTGTTTTTTGGTTTCAATTTGGTTCAACTATCCATATTCTAAAATTGTCCACTGTTGAAACCATATCCTTTCCTCATAACCACCTTTAATCGGCTATGAGACATAACCATGGACAATCGACATGTAGTGACTGACCTAGTGTCACCAGGAGCGAAATTGCGATCAATAGGTGATGCAGCCGCAATATAGCCGTTGCTTGGTGTCGCAACCACATTAGACCGCAATTGAGGTATGAGCTGAATCACAGGCAAATTTGCAATCTAACGGCATTGCGTCGCAACATAATGGAGTTGTAGTCGCATGAGTAACCGACCACAACAAACATGAAAATTAAATATCTAACCAATTTCTGCATTTCCATCCTCGCACAACATTAACCAACATGTAGTGGTGGAAGGTAGAGTGGAGATTGGAAAACGGAATGGCCACAGCATTCCGACAAAACCAAGAAGAAGCAAAGAAGGATAAAGGTTGGTTGAGGGATTAGACATGGAAAGAAAAGAGGATACAAAAAGAAAGGAAAAATAATGTTAAAGGAATGGCTTAAAACTCACAATTGAGGCATGATTATTCTGAAAAATTGAAAAACTGAAGTTGGGACTATTGTCTGTTAGTTCTTTCTAGAAGAAAATGAAGAAGAAAAGCACAAAGAAGCATAGTTTGGGCCATGTATGAGGCCACCAAGCATTGTTTGTAGAGACAACAATGATAGGGTTGTCCAAGTGTGGGCAACTAGAAAAGAATGGTGGCGACAAATCTAGCGGTGGTTGCTATGGAATTTCACGAGGAGGAAGATGCATGCAGAAGACAATTTGAACCAAAGCAACAATAAACTAGTTTATTGCTTCTTAACTGAATATTAACTAATGGGCAAGGAGTCTGCAATAGGATAGATTAGTTAGCAATGGCATGTGAGTTTGTTGGAGTAGTTAAATTCTCTTAGATTACTTTCACTAAAAGCTGTGTATAAGCTGTGCTATATAAAGCATCAGTATGGAACTCTATCTTTAAGCTTGATCATTTTCTCTTATCAATACACAAGTGATTCCTTCACATTCTTCCCAATTTTCTCTGTTCATTCTTTATCAACTTTGTGCTCTAGTACCTATATGGTATCAAGCTACAATCTATAGGGCCTGAAACCATCTCTTCTTCCACAACCACAACAATGGCTAAGTGCTACAATCTTTGTGCCAAAGACTTTCACAAGTCTTATCTCAATCCAACAAGGAAAACTTCCTCACTTGGAAGCACCAAGCCTTGTTCATGATTAAGGCCAACAAATTGCAGAAGCACCTCGATAAGGAAAAGATCTTGAAGAAGTATGCATCTAAACAAGATGCTAAAGCAGAGGTTGAAACATGAGAATTCATGGAGTAAGAACAACAAGATCACCACTTGGTGGCATGGCTTCTAGCATCTATGGATAACCCCTTCACTAGTTGAATGGTCGAATGTCACTTCATCCACCAAGTTTGGAACAAAGTTGATGTATTTTTTCTTCCAAGACTAGAGCAAACATTAGACAATTGAAGTTATAATTGAAATCTATCAAGAAGCAAGGAGAAAATGCTTTTGAATACGTTCTCAAGATCAAGAAGGTAGTTGACTCCCTTGCATCCATGGGAGCACCAATAACAACAAAAGAACACATAGAAGTCATCTTAGAATGTTTGAATGAGAAGTTTAGTTCTTTTATTACAACTGTGATCTCAAGAGTAGAACCCTTCTCAGTCGATGAACTTGAAGCCCTTCTAATGGCTTAAGAAGAAATTTTTTAAAAGGTTCAAGAAACAAGATCTCCAACTCGTGCAAGCTAATGTTGCACAATTATCTCTACAAGGTCAAAAGGGACACAAAATCCAAGCCATGGCAAAGACATTAGTAGAAGAAGAGGTCATGGAAGGTTTACTAAAGAAGGAAAGAATAAGGTGGCAACAAAGTAGCAAACCCCAATGCCAACTTTGTGGAAAGATAGGACACATAGTTTGGCAATGCTTTTATTGATTTGATCGAGCTTTTCAGAATCCAACTCTTATGGCAGCTGGACCTCCTTCATCAGTATCATTTCACAATCCTCAAGCCTTTCTTGCTACTTGCTAGCTCCTTTAGAGTCAGATAATGCATGGCACCTAGATTCAAGAGCATCTCATCACTTGACATTTGATCACAGCAACCTCCTCACAAGCTTTGAATTTGAGGGTTCTGACACTGTATAGATTGGAAATAGATCAGGTATACCTATTCAACACATTAGCAATTCTTTTTTACATAATACCACATCAAACACTACATTCTATCTTAAGAATATTATGCATGTGCCTAAAATTGCTAAAAAACCTCATTAGTGTCTCTAAATTTGCTAGGGGCAATCATGTGTTCTTTGAATTTTGGCCTAACTTTTTCTCTATAAAATCTCATATTTCCAAGGAAGCTTTGCTTCAAGGTAGGCTTAAACAAGGCCTTTATGTGTTTGATAATGTTCAAGTACCTAAGAATCATTTTTATGCAAATTCTACTACTACCGTTTCTACTAACAAAAATCCTTATACCTCTAGTGCAATGTGTATTCTTCCTGTAAAATCTCTAGTTTTAGTTTTACACTTTGGCATAAAAGGCTTTGTCATTGAGCCTCAAAAACTATGTATCAATTCTAAATCAATGTAAAATACCATTTACCATTAATAAAAATTATGTTGAATCTTCTTTCTGTGATGCATGTTGCATGAGTAAATCAAGTCAGTTGCCATATGATACTTCTAACCATCAATATGAAACTCCTCTACAACTTGTGTATTTTGATGTTTGGGGTCCATCACCCTCCCCATCTAAAACTGGTCATAGATTGTATGTTACCTTTATTCATGCTTGCACTAGATGTACTTGTTTATACCTCTTGGTTTCTAAAACTCAAGTGTTGTAAGCCTTTATAAGTTTATTGACAAATAGACCAATCACCAAATCAAAGTCATTCAAATAGATAATGGAGGAGAGTACATCTCAAACTCATTCACCACCTACCTCAGAGAACATGACATTCATCATAGGTTTAGTTGTCCCTATACTCACCAACAAAATGGGAATATAGGAAGAAACACAGGCATGTCTCACAAATAGGCCTTGCTCTTCTAGCCATAACTTCAATTCCTTTGTCTTATTGGGAAGATGCTTTTATTTCTCAACATATATCATCAATAGACTCCCTCCCTACACTTAATCACAGGCCACCCTTTGAATTATTATACAATCAACCACCCTATTACTCATTCCTTCAAGTCTTTCGGTGTGCTTGCTACCCCACCTTAGACTTTATAACCAACACAAACTGAATTACAAATCTCACAAGTGTGTATTCATTGGTTATTCTCCATTGTATAAAGGTTACAAGTGCTTGTCACCAACAGGAAGAACTTTCATATCTCAAGATGGTGTATTTGATGAAAATCAATTTCCCTATCCTACATTGTTCTCAAAACCTATATCCTCTAGTGTCACTCCCTCACAATCTATCCTTAATATTCCAATCACAAGTATTAATCCCATAATTGCCACTTCTGTTAATAGTTGTCCTAGTGCCTATTCTCCTAATCTTGTTTCAGGTACACCTGCTATTGTAACTCAAACACTTGAGATGTTAACTTCTCACACTCCTCTAGAACCTTGCAGTATTCTTTCCCTGTAGAGCATTCAACCGAGTCTGCCCACCTGACAGTAATAGGCTTCCCATCCTTCTAATTTTATCCAGTAACTTCCTCTTACCATTGTTCTTGTCAATAATCACCCTATATGTAGACTAGGGCCAAATTAGGAATTCATAAGCCAAAAACTTATGTAGCTACTATTTTGAACTCTGATATAGACTTGAATCAACAGAACCAAAATTAGTCTCCCAAGCTCTTCAATGTCCTCACTGGCACAAGGCAATGTAAGAGGATTATAAAGCCCTTATATCTAATAAGACTTGCCACCTTTCCTATCCTCCTTCAAATATGAAGCCAATAGGGTGCAAATGGGTTTTCAAAGTAAAGAGAAATCCAGATGAAACTGTGTAGAAATACAAAGTAAGACTTGTAACAAAGGGGTTTCATCAAAGGGAAGGGTAAGACTATGTTGAAGTATTTAGCCCCATGATCAAACCTTCCACTATTACAATGGTGCTGATTATTGCTCTTTCAAAAGGCTAGAGCATTAGACAATTTGATTTTAATAATGCATTCTTGAATAGAAACTTGGAGGAGAATGTTTCCATGGTACAACTTGTGGGCTTTGTGCAACCCCTAACTACTCATGTGTGTAAGCTTGCCAAAGCCTTGTATGAATTCAAACAGGCACCTTGAGCCTAGTTCATGAAGCTGAGTTCTATTCTTTTCAAATTTGGCTTCACAAATGCTAAATCGGATACCTCACTATTCATTCATTTTTCTACAACCTCAGTAATCTACTTATTGGTTTATGTTGATGAAATTTTAATTAATGGATTAGATTCTACAAAAGTTGATGCTCTTATTGCACAACTAAATGGTATTTTTGCTCTTAAGGATCTAGGCCACATAGGGTACTTTCTAGGGATTGAAGTGTCAGGCCTTTGGCTCTAAAGCTATTCACTTAACTCAAACCAAATATGTCAAGGACCTGTTAACTAAGGCTAGAATGGTTAATGTTAAACCTATGCCTACCACGATGCTTACAAACCAAAAGTTGTTTGCTTATGGAGACACATTGCATCTTGTGATCCTTCCCTTTATAGGTCCATAGTTAGAGGATTATAATATGCAACAAAATAATTAGACCTAGCCTATGCTTTATTGTAAATAAGGTCAGCCAATTCATGCATAATCCGCTTGATGTTCATTGGAGAGTGGTTAAGAGGATTTTGAGATATTTAGCTGGTACACTTGACCATGGCTTAGCCTTTTATCTATGTAAGGAGATAGATTGATTGCATTTTATGACTCTTATTGGGGTCTGATGTGGATGATAGGAAGTCAACATCATGGATTGTATTTTCTTAAGCTCTGATCTTATTTCATGGTCTAGCAAAAAGCAAGTTGTTATGTCCCGCTTTAGAACTGAGGTTGAATTTAGAAGTTTAGCTACAACTATTGCTAACCCCTGTTGTATAAAATCATTGCTACAAGAACTAAGAATTCCTTGTCCTATAGCTTTAACCATATTTTATGACAACCTCAATGTGGTGCTCATGTGTACAAACCCTATCCTCCATTAGCGTTCCAAACACTTTGAATTGGATCTACATTTTGTCAAAGACAAGGTTATTCAAAAGTAGGCTTTTGTCTCACATTTGCCATCCATTGAACAAGTAGCTGATGTGCTCACAAAGTCCATCTCAACTGCTCCTTTCCTTAAGTTTCGCAACAAACTCAGAGTTCTTCCTTCCTCATCACTCTTGAGTTTGAGGGGGGATGATAGGTAAGGAATATGTAATAATATATAATTAGTTTGTGGTGGCACGTGAGTTTGTTAGAGTAGTTAAATTTTGTTAGATTCTTGTCACTGAAAGCTTTGTATAAGTTGTGCTATATAAAACATTAATATAGAACTCTATCTTTAATCTTGATCATTTTCCCTTATTAATACACAAGTGATTCCTTCACACTCTTTCTAATTTTCTTTGTGTTCGTTCTTTATCAACTTTGTACTTTGATACCTACATTAACCACTCAGTTTTAAATTAGTTTAAGTATGTGCAAATAAGTTCAGTTTGGCTTGTCATATTGATAATCCAATTTGGCCTAGTTGGGATTGGTTTTTAAGGTAAACCAAACCGTGAACACCCATAGTTGTAGGCACCTACTAGCTAGTTACTCTTTATAGTTTATGTTTTTTTCCTATATGTGGTATTTTACTTAAAAAAATAGTCTTGATTACATTTATATGTGACAATGCGTAAACAAGAGAAATACTATTTGAACCACCCATATATAAAATATAGAATCTATATAACCAAAATTTTTAACATCATAGCGGATATTTATTAAAAGGAAGAAGATACGTTTACCAAAAAGAAGGAAGAAGAAAGCTCTTTTTTTGAAAAGTTCCTTGAAATACGTGATTTTGTGTTTACACCACAAACAAATAGGTCCATAGTATATGAATATGAGTGTATGAGAGTACCGAGATAAACAATTAAGTATATGGAAGTAAAAAATGTTTGTGTATATTTATGTGAGATGTGTATTGTATTATGCATTAAAAAAGTTATGTACACACAATATCATATCATCTATCTTATTCTAAAAGAGCATTAATGGTTTGGTGGAATTGATGATGTGTTTTCATGTGGTGAGTTTGATTTCTATTCATTTTTCTAGGGAGATGTGCAACTAATCATCTCTATTATTTCCATTTGTGTGGGCCTTCAAATCAACCAATATAATTGTTTCTTTTTTAATTTTGTTATTTAAAGGTATATTATATTCATTAAATCATTATTTATTTTATTTATATTTAATGAATAAATAAACTATGTTTACATATTTTGAATAATAATATGATGATAAAAAATATTTAACTTCTAATTTATAATATTAATATGTACTAATTTTATGTGTATTTTTCATGGCTCATTTGTTTCTTTTTTTTTTTTAGTTTTAAGTTTGTATATAAAATGTAAATATTAACAATTATATCCAATTGATGGTTTTATCAAATGTATATTTTGAATTATGTTTACATATTTTGAATATGATAAAAAAAATTAACTTTTAATATAAAGTATTAATAATTACTAATTTTACGTGCATGTTTCATGGCTTGTTTATTTCATTTATTTCTTTAATATTGCTCAAAAGGAACATAAAATACAACTCTTTTCAAAATCATTATATATACACAATGCCTCCAAAAATATAGTTTTTAAAAAAAATTATAAAATACTATAAGTAACTAGATTTTTATATAGTTTTTCATAAATAGTTTGTAATCTAGGCTGAATAAATTAGATGCATCTATAATAATTTTTTGATTTAACAATTCCTATCTTTTTTCCTTTAGTACATAAAAATTTATTTAATTAAATAATAACTTATTTATTATTCTTTCAAACCTAGCATTTGATGTCCATTAAATGCTCGTATAACAATTTACTAAATACTTATTACAACGATGCATTTTGTGTAACCCAAAAAAATGGTTTTTTTTTTATGTATGCAGGTGTGCTTTTTTTTTTGTGATTGACCAATGGTAGACATCCTAACATTATTGCAGATACATCTCCTCACTTAAACCCTTCATCATTGTAATATGGGGAAACCTAAACATTTGAGAATGTGTTGCACACTGACTCATCCAATCTCTTCAATCTACCTTTGGCAATGAACACCATTCATGTTATATAAACATTGTAATGGTGGTTGGAGGAACAGTTCATGCTCATTTATTCTCATACACACAACTTACATCGTCCCTCCATGTGTATACATCATTTATGGTTTCCATTTTTTCTTTATTTTAATGGTTTTTCCTTCTCATTTTTTTCATTGATACTATGCATCTGTTTTGGTTTCATTTATTTTTCATTTCTATGAATCAATTTGCTTTCTCCATGTTTGTATTTCTATTTTTTGTTTGTGGCCTCAATAATTGGATGTTATCATTTCTTCTAGGTTCATACATCAATCTTCCTTCAACATCATTTTTTTTTATTTCTCCTTTAGATTTGTATTACTTTCTATTTTTTATTTATTTTTGTTTTGTTTCAAACTTTAAGTGGTTTCTTTTTTTTTTCATTGTTCTTTCTTTCTTCAAAGAGATTGAGTGTTTTCTTATGTACTTTTTAAAGTTTTTTTTTTATATTTTTTTCATTTTAATAGTTCAAGTATTTTTCTTTTCTTCTGGTTTCATGTATAAATGTTCTTTGATGATATTTTGTTCCTCCATTTTTTGTTTTGAATTGTTCTTTTTTTTGTATGGGTTTTTACAAGGGTTCTAAGGACTTCTACTTTCATATATGTTTGTTGTTTGATGATCATTAGCTTTGTTCATATATTTATTTACCTTTTTTTAGATTTTGGATTCAATGTTGTAGTGTCATTGTTATTGTCTTGCATTATTAGTGTGGAATCATGGCTTCTTCTTCTTCATCATCCACAAAAAGCACCTTGCATTACCAACTCTTCTTTTTGGAGCTTGATATACAAGTGGTAAAACTTCTCTTACTTTTTATGCATGTAATGATTTATTATTATTGGTTGTTATTTTTTCCTTGTTTGATATTGCAGAAGCGGGGTTTAACCCTAATTGTGTTCTATAACCAAGGTTTTGTGAGTTGTATTAGGTGCAAAGTGAGGGCTGATTGAAAGGTTTTTTTTATCATGGTGATGGTCTGTTAGCATTATTGTGAGAACCTATGATGTCCAAAATCCTGCACGTGGCTCCTTTTATAGGCATCCTAGAGTTGACGTTGATCCTGATGGTTTTGTAAATAATTTCTTCGCGGGTCTGCCACTTCAAGGATGCCTTTGGAGATCATATAAGTAATGATAAGGTAGACCATTGGCCTGAGTACTTACTTGGTGATGATGACATCATAACTAACTAGCCTTTTTTCCTCATCCAATTCCTAATGCTATTGGTGGACTTGATCCTCTCTTAGTTGACCCTCTTGGTGGTATAAGCCTTACCTTTGTTATTTAATGAAGTTGATAGTGAAGCTGCAATTGATACTAATGTGGCTGTTATTGCTGAAGGTCGTGAACAAGCTGGCATCCCTACTATTGTTGATGAGGCTGACATTCTTGCTATTACGAAGATCCTAACATTGCTCCTTTTGATCAAGCTAACATGCAGACATGTTGAAGAGGCTAACATTGCTACTACTCCTGAAGAGGATGAAAATCCCCTAAATGTTGTTCCTCAACTTTGAATAGGCCAGCTTTTCATATGTGAAAATTTTGTTACCAAACACTTAGCTTAAAGCATATACTTGGTAATAGTTATTGTTCTGTAATTGTTATGCATTCATGAGTTTTTATTTTTTATTTGTTTTTAGATTATGTGTGTATTTTGTGTAATTTTTTTTTTTACTTTTATCATATCATTTATCTTATGATTTGACTCATTTTATTTACATTTACAATCATTTTAAAATTATTTATTGTTTGTGATGCAACACATGCCTGCAACATTTGCTACCCAAGCCTTTCCAAGCAGGCTGCAGGAAATGCAGATTATGTATGAAGTGGGAAGGACCTATGATATTGTTTTGAGTTGGAATAAAAGAAGACGCAATGAAGTTTATTTTACCTAGGGCTAGTCTGAGTTTGCAATATCAAATCATGTGTATTTTGGCTGTGTATTTAGGTTTATGGTTTATGATCTTTGGTAGTCTATGGTGTGGGCTGTTGTGTTTGAGCCTTTGGATTAGTGTTTTTCACGTGTTGTTTCTTTTGATTATAAGCTTTTTTGCATTGGCTACTTTTAGCCTTTTTTTAGTTGGTTTTGTAGTGATGGAATCTATTTGGCCACAAAAAGAAATGGTCCTTCTTTATTTTATCTTTTTTAATAGCTTTGATGTATTGCAATATACAATTAATGAAAATGGTGGAATGTTCCTCCTATCTCCTATCTCATTTGATATGACTTTATCTTTATTTCTCTTGCAAAAATTCTGATGTAGTTTTTCACGTCTTTTCCTCACACTTTTTTTTTTTATAGTAATCAATCCTGCTAACACTTCACTTACTTTGGAATAGCTTCTAATATAGATCTTCATAACTCCTTTGATAGATCAATACATACGTACATATATATATATATATATATATATATATATATATATATATATATATGTATATAGGCTTGTCTAAATAGATTATTAATACAATTTTAGTTGTAAAAGTACTTTAACATCACGACCTAACCTTGGGCTATGACCAACTCGTAGGAAACATGTTTCTCGCAACCTTAACATGAAAATTTTATAGAAAAATGACAGAGTTTCTCTATTTTTCGGACATCTCCAAATTTAGAAATATAACCTGTATGAAAACAAAGATAAAATACAGAATTGGGCTTCAAGCATTCTCAAAATGTGTCCCTAGCAACAGAATAACCAACTCAACATAATTCAGAAAATCATCTCAACATGTAAATTTCAATTCAAGAACTAATATGAAATTTAAATCACACCCAATCCTAAAATCAAACATGAAGTCAAGTTGGTTTTCAAACTAGTTTCAAATGTAAATTTACAACCACAAAGTATGTGTCCAACCGTAACTAGAAATGTAGCTCAAAATATAATTCTAAATTTACTTTACAAATCCTTTCCATGATATAATCTATATATATATATATATATAATTCTTAATTACACATACATAACCATAAACATAAGATAAGCATAAAACTAATTTGAGGACCCTACTTGTAACATATGAAGCATTATCGATGATTCTAATCAGACCATACTCAAAAAGAAAATTAGGTTCCAATATACAAAATAGGCTTTCTCAAGAAGGCTCACTAACTCAGAGCTCGACTATTGAGAAACCAAAGGATTGGAACCTAAAGCTGCACCTGAACTAGAAAAGAGGGAAACAACGAAGTGAGTTTTGCAACTGGTTGTAGACAGGATGTCTATAACCCACATAAGACAATATGTAATCCACAAGTAAAATAATAATAATTTCATAGTTTCTATAAATTCAATAAATTCATTTATTTGAGGAAAAGATTTTTGAAAATAACTAGCTTTATATAAAATAATAAGGAATCATCAAAGTCAGGATAAATAGAGGGATTCACACTCAAGCGGTCATTCCTTCATGTGAACCTGAAAAGAATAGTCCTACCTATACGAGTAGCCGTAGAATAGAAGGATCCACTGTGTGGTCCTAATCAAATTATAATCAAGGTGCACCAAGGCTAACGGCTACTGTCGTTCCTATAGATCATGTCAAAGATTCTCCCTAAAACATATAATAAAGATTTTACATATCATATCAAATCAATTCTCAGGAACTTTACAAATGGCTACACCTACAATTTCTCAAGTCTTTTACTCAAGTCCATAATAGAGATAAAATAATTTTCTAAAATCAATATCATATCATCTCATGTGTCAATTTTGATAAAATATAAGCTAACATAAAGGATATAATTTTGTTAAAATTTCATAACACTACCAAATAATTATTTTTCAGTTTCTAAATTTCTAAAATATATTTAGATCTAATTCAACATAAATAAAAAATACTTATAGACATAATGTCTACTCACAAACTGGTTCAAAGAAAGATCAACTCCCAAGTGCCACAAATCCAATGGTTGATGCTCAAATGCCCTATAACTCTAGAAAAAAGATAAATACAATATTAGTGAGCCAATAATTCCATTAATTTACACTATTAGCCCTATATATTAGAAAACCCCAAATCTTCTCTGGAGGGATGTGAGGTTTCAGCCAAGTGAAGAGGAAAAAGGGAAAGGATTTTTGTTGTGTTCTTGTATATTGGTATGAAAGCTTAAGTGTTTTGGGAAAGATCCATGGTGGTAGTGTGTTTGTTTGAGGTTTGAAGCATGGATGGAGAAAAAAATGGAGGTTCTTGAAGGTGAAGAGGAAAAGAGCTTAAGATGTAGAGAATAAGAACATTTTTTCACAACTTAGTAAACAAGTTTGGCCAAAAACATTGATGGTAAGAATGAAGAGTGTGTATGTGTGTGTTTGGAAAAAAAAATCAAATAATGAAAGTGAGAATGGAGGGGGCCGAAATGTTTCTTGGGGTTAGGTGGGATTATTTTTGTGTTTTGTGTGTGTTATGATTAGGATTAAGGATAAGTTTAATTAGGGAATGGTTAGGAATTGTTAATTAGGTGTTTAAGGCTTCCAAGATAATGTTAGAGGGTTGTCTTGCATGATTAATGAGGCTAAACTAAATTAATTCAAAATTCAAATACCAACATGTCTCTAATCTTAAGAAAAGTAGGAGAGATAATGTACCATTTGTCCTCTACTTTTACTTTTTGTCTCATAAAACACTTTTATCTTTTTCTCACTAATCTTTGATTAAGAATGGGATTAAGTTTTTCTAACCAATATTGGGCCATGATTAACTCCAAATAATTATTTTGACTCCAAATTAATTAATAAAAATAGTTAATATTTAATTAGAACCCAATATTGCCTATATTCTATTAATTACTTTAATTAAGCTTAATTAGCACAAATTAGGGGTAAAATAGTAATTTTATAGAGAAACTCTCCAAGAGTCATCTAGACATCATATATCTCTTCTAATTAACATATCAAACTCCCAAGTGATAGTAAAATTAAATAATCATTTAATCCCATGTTAAATTATCTTAAGGGCATTTTAGTAATTTTAGTAAAACTAGGAATTGAGATTTTCATATATTACCATCCAAAACATATCTAGTCCCCTTCAAACATCAAACTAATCCCTTGAGTATAGCCAGGACCGCCGGTCCTGATTTCTATACAAAAATTACCTCAGGGGCATTTTGATCATTTTGCACTTAGGAAAAATTGGGGATTGTGATTATTACAGATTGCTATCTAAATTGCAAATAGTCTCATTCTAATATTAAAATACCCCTTTGAGGATGGCCTGGACTGGCTGTCCTTGATTCTTGTGCAAAAATGATCTCAAGGGTATTTTGGTCATTTTGCACAGGAGGAAAAATCGGACATTACATTTCTCCCATCCTTAAAAAGAATTTTGCCTTCAAAATTTGTTGGCTACAAGTAAAGTAGGCTTCATTGTCGCGTCATTGGCTCTAATGACCGCATAACTTCTTCCATATTTATTTTACTCAATGTCGCTCTTTCCATTTATGCTATCTTGACTTCCTTAGTTGTGCGATGCCTCCATGTACGAATTGCAATGTTGGGGGTTCAAATCCTTTCTCAATTGTGCTTGTTTTGGGTTAGACATGGCTTGGGTTGGAATCACATTTCCTAACTAAGAACGGGAAAGATATCATGAAAGGTTCGACAAATATAGGGACAAGACCATTCGATAGACAACTGACTTAATACTTTTCTTGAATTGGAAGAAGTCAAGGAATCCAAGACTTAACATCTTGATTCTTGGGCTCATCCTAGACTTCTTGTAGGGTGATTTCCAAGAAACATGTCCTCCTTTAGGGAACTCTAAGGGCTTTTCTTCCTCAATCCACACCACGTTTCTATCTGTTTTATGAGCTCATACCTAACTAATTATCACTAGTCTACACTCATCCTCTCAATAAGCTAATTCCGACTCCTATTGCAATAGGGCATAGTATCACCTTTCATAACCATTAATTCCTCTAGTCTAAAGCCCTATTATAACCATTAATTTCTGGAGTCTAAGGATCCCTTATTGGATCACCTCCATAACCATTAATTCCTGGTATCTGAGGAATCTCCATGTTTCTTTTGCTACCTTTAATCATAGCATGTCATTCAAAAATGCAAACATAAGCATATAATCATAGCAATCATTATAACTTATCATTCAACATTTTCATGCTCACAACTTCATAATTTTTCTAAGTCCACAAATTTGGTAGAAATCCTACAACACATGGAAAAAGGAGTTCCCCAAATTTACTTCTTGTCATATAACATATCAATTATGCATCTCAATTAATTATTCATAATCACAACGCGACAAATCATCATATCATTAATCACATAAGCATGCATCTCATCTTGCATATATCCATAAGCATGTTATCATCAACATCTTATTGAAAGGTAAACATGTTTCTACCTAGTATGCTGAAAATTAAGGATACAACTAGTTAATGCATATGCTATGCTTAACACAATATATGTACAATATAAATAGTAATCATCACTTGCATAATTCAAGGATCAAGCATGAATAGTTATCAATACATAATTTTTGCATAATCATTTCAAGTCATCTAATTTCCAAACAATTCATGTGAACATAGCTTTCATAACATATCAATCACATCAATATCATCAAGTTATTGATAATTATACTTTAGCCTCAAAAGGGGTCAAAACTGAAATTTCTAAAAGTTTATGGGTTAAAGTGTAAATTTCCCTTTCAACACTTTTTCTCAAAACTAATTATTCTTAAAATTAATTTACACTTTTAAAGGACCCATACCACTATGCAAATAACTAACAAATATCTCAATTTATTTAGAAATCACATTAATTTAATGAACCAATTGTCATAGCCTAACCACCAATCGAAAAGTTAATTCTAATGTTTTCCTCAAACATAAACCAATAGATCTATCAATTTATACCCAAAGGGTTTCCCTAAACAACGATCGCCAATTTAATTATTTTTAAAGATTATAGCAATTACCATAATAATTAAAAGAATAGAAACTACAGACATTAAGAAAACCAATACATTCAATAAAAACAAATGGTCTCAATTATCATCCCAATCCATCTAAACCGTACACTAGTAAAGAAATCTATCTATCTAGAGGATTACAACAATGAAGATAAAAAAAACCTGAAAATAATAGCAATAATCCTTATCACAATCTCCAAGACAGAGCACCTTCATCAATGGAATCCCTGAAGACAAAGAAGAATAGAGAAGGAGAAGAGAAGATATAGAGAGAGTAATAGCAACTAAAAGTGATAGCCTAAAAGTGAGTTTAGAGCTTCGTAAAAGTCTGAACAATAGCTTAAATCCTTCTTTAAAAAGGGCCAAAGTGGGCCCAAAAATAGACTAATGAACTATCAGTCCGCCATTGCATAGCGCGCTTGCGCTAAATGACCGCTCACCTTCCCTCACCAAAATGGTGAGGCCCAAAAATTAATGGAAGTCTTTATGCGAGCGTTGTAGCGCTCACCCAAATGTGAGCTTCTATGACTTTTATTCTTTTTTGCTCCAAGCTTCTTCCAAAAGTTTCCAAGCTTGTTCTTGACATTTTGCATTTGATCAAAAGCTCCTCACAAACTATACTCAAAGAGATAAGTCAAATGCAACATGGTGTAATTACAAATTATTCCAAAATCTACAAAAGCCAATAATTCTTCTAAAATTACACAATGAGGAATAAATCAAAATCTTAATTAATTACATTAGTAACTAAGTAAAACTCATGCAAAAGGCTAATGTTTGGCGGAAAATAAGTAGCATAAATGCCTCTTATCACTTATCGCATTTTATTCACATAAGTCAATCCAAGGTAATGAGACTTATATACAAATAGAACTCACATAGTCGTGCACCCTTGTACGACCTATGCATTGTAGGTGTCCAACGATGCGTGCATAAGTTGTACTACCCTTGTGCGACTTATGTATAAATTTTAATGGTTCACCCTGTACGACTTATATATAGTAAAAACAGGATGCATTTTGAGTTTTTTTTTTTTTTAGAATAGGATGTATTTCAAGTTTTCCAATTTTTTCATTTTATTCCTAGAAAAAATCCGTAAAATCTTTTTTATTTAAAAAATAAATTAAGAATTATACATTAGAATCCCAATTATCTATTGTCACTCCTTATTTGTTATTTTTATTTGTGACATTTCTAAATGTCTTTGATAAAAGCTTTTTTATACTTGTAATAAATTGCTAATGTGATATTTTAAATTGATATTTAATAATTGTTCTATTTAATAATTAATTAGTGACATTGTCTAGTATATCTTCCAATTAATTTAACCAAATTTGTACCTATCTTTTTTCTTTTTTTTTGGTGTTGTAGTGTCTAAACTCAAATCATAAACTTGACTCATAAACTTTTAAGAGTTTACATATTTAAAAAATATTACTTTATAAATATATCTTAGAAATTAAGTATAATTAAATAATATTTTTATGATTAACATTGAAGAATTTTAATCTTATAACAACATAAATGAAAGAAATAGCATGAAATATAGGCCAGTATATTCCTGAATATTTATACCATTTTTTAATCTATACATACATTATGTTGTAGTGAAAACACATAATCAAAATATAACAAAAAGACAATAAACTAAATAAAATCAATACATATTGCGTAAGATAAAAGGTAAACTAATTTTCCCAACAAAAGTGATAAATAATTTACATTTGGACAGCAAAATTGAGCATAAATCTCAACTTGCAAACTCGCCAGGAGATTGAGCGTTAATCGATTTTGTTAGAGTTCACTTAAACTCGCCTCCTTAACAAAAAGAGAGTTTTTGCACAAGTTAACTCGTTTTTATATTGTAAGATCATAAACTCATAAGAGAAGTTTAAATAAAGACGGAGGTGGGTTGCCTGTTTGACATCAACTTCTAAGCAATAATAGAATTGAAAGGAAAAAAGAAGTTTTTCACAATTACATGGCGTTTAAATATTTAAATTCTTTTAAATTGTAATTACTCATTAATTTCCTATTTTTTTCATTTCTTTCCTTCATTAATTATATTTAGTATATTTTATTTAATTTTGCCATTTTAATTACCTTAATAAATCTTTTTTGACATTTTCTTTTTGTAATCATTTAATGCTTTTAACCTTCCTTAATTTTTTCTAATGATTTTATTTACTTTACATATTCTATATTTTGTTCAAATCCTTAATTTTAAGATTCAGCTAAACATTGAATTTTTAATTATAATAGGATTGATAAATAATATTTAAATAATTATTTAATTTTTTAAGCATAAGTTAAACACTGTTTTACAAAATAAAAATAAATAGTAGTAAATAAAGGCATTTTTCATATCCCAAAAACTCACTTAAAATGATAAAATAAACATAAATTTTTTATTTAATTTATGTTTCTAAAATTGAAAAATATTAGAATATTATTTGAAACAAAGAAGGTTAATTAGTCAAATAATTATTAAATTTAAAATATGAGCATTTTGCTATATTTTTTATTTTTGATGATATAATTATACATAATTAAATGGTTGTATAATACTATATCTTTTCACGTCTTACAGGTTTCAACCGTGCTCATTTTGTTTCAATTTATTGTCTCCTATAATTGACTTTGTCCTGTGAAGAATTCCCCATTATATATGCTATTTGACATGAAGAACTCCAGTATTGGATCATTAACGAAGAACAATTGTCCCAATAACTATAAAATAATAATAATAATAATAATAATAATAATAAAACTTAATCCAATTGCTAACTTTTGTCCTGAAGAGTGAAGAAAAACACCTTCATAGATAGCCAATTTCTCATGTTGGCCTCCTTCACACTATTTTTATTTGGTGCGTTCTAGGATGCTGTTGGCACAACAGAAGGAATGGTTAAGTAGTGATGTGTCTCTATCTGTTGTGGATATTTGTAGTTGTTGACAATAAGCATTGACTCCTTATTATCTTATGATCAGTAAACCCAAAGCTCTAATATACATTAATGAATGTATTTTAGTATTAAGACTCGATGCCTAAAATAGTCATTTTATTTGGCAAGAATAAACCCACATCACCTTATCACTTCACTGTTCCTCTACAGTATTCTTTTTTCATTTTTTAAACTTTATCTCCTTAAAAAACTTGATTGCGTAACTGATGCTTTTATTTGTCAATTCTTTCTTTAATAATAATAATAAATATTAGTATTAGTATTATTATTATTATTAAAATAATAAATGAATAATTTAATGTTAATTAAATAATAATATATTATAAATAAATAATAATATTACATCATCACATATAAATAATTAAAATATAAATAAATAGTAATTACTCATTAAAATAAATAATTTATAATAAATAATATAAATTAATAAATAATATTAATATAATATAATTACATATAACAAAATTAAAATATTAAAAATAATTGTTTAAATTAATATTTTAATTCATATTTTTGAAAATTATATAGAAATGGTTGTTAAAATTATTATTTTTAGATGTTTTTATTTCACAATTACGAATAGAAATTATTAAAATGTATAAAAGAAATAAAGTGTTATATTCTATTAGACACAAATTTAAAATTCTTTATCTTCCATTTCCTTATCAATGAACAACACCTAATAAGTCGAATTGTTTTGGGTCTTTTTCTTTCTTTTTTACAAAATTTCTTTCACATTGTTTAGTAAAAAATATTTATAGATGAGTCATTATTATAAGAATTTTTATCTATTTAAAATTAAAAAAATATATATTATCTACCAATCCAAACCAAACCAACATTTGTTACATATCAGAACAATTTTTATATAGGGGCAAATATGCTAGGATTCTTTGCATATTCTAAACTAACATTAATGCAACCAGCGTATTCATGTTGGTTTGAGATACACTAGGCTTTCTAACGTATTTAATGGGAAAATGATACATGTAGGATAATTAATCATCCATAGTCAATTTTAGTCTCTTAGTACGCCAAAGACATGGTTATGTCATTAAGTATTTTTAATTATTCTTAAGATCTAAATGTGATATGTTTTGAAGACCTTGCATGTAAGGTGGTGCTCCTTCACTTCAATATTGAACTTTTAATTGTTGCTTTTTCCAGTTTAGCTTTTTCATTTTTAAAAAATGAAAAGGTTAGAAAAGGAATTGTCCTGGTGACTTTGGCTCGTAACTTTGGGTCCACCACAAACCAGGCGGCTTCTTATGTGGAGACACTCTTGTAAGTTAGAAGTAGCACAAGAAGGAAAGTTGAATCATGCTTTAACTTCTTTTTACTTTTTAAAAACTGAAAACAATGCCTATCAAGTTTATACTTAAACAGGAGAATTCTTCATTAGTAATATTCATAAAGTAACTTTCTATACTAAGTGAAAACTTAGAAACAGTTTCAAAGAGTTTTTCAGACATATGTAGTAGGGAATCTCAATTGTAGAATATAAAAAAGATGAAAATGAGTAAGAGATATTGCACACTGATTTATATTGTTCGACCAAAATTAAATTTTCCTAAATTTGTTTCCTTTTCTTTTCTAAATATTTATTATTAAATTTTGGAAATATTTTTCGTCTTTAATTTTTAAGGGAAAAATAAATTATTAAAGTTATTTTAATTTCGCACAACAAACTTTGGATAAATATCGTAAGACGAATGTATTACGAGTGAGTGGATTAAGTTTCCACCATTCCTAATTATAATTAGACTTTCGAACCCAATCATTTTCAAAAAGACTAGTCTTGCCAAATTAAAAGGGTTTCCAATTTTTTTTGGAAATAAAAACTGTGGTGACTCCATTGTCCATTTGAAAATTAAAATCTTTTTCTCGTGCACCCTTAATGTTGTGACACATAAAAATAATGTAAGAATTTTTTTGATCCATTTTATTTGCATATTAGTATTTGAGTTTAATTAAATTTTATGCACTAACATTGCAAAAACTTTTGGCATATTCAATCAAAATATTCAATTTTTATGATCAGACAAGTAATGGGATATTGGCATGTGATAATACAATATGACTATATATCAATGTGAAATTTTATTACATCCAACTATCAACACATTAAATTAAATATTTAATATTTTAAATTAAATTTTTTTAATATAAATATATGCCCCTCCTAACTTTTAAGTCATGTTTCGCCTCTATTAGTCTGATAAGAAATGTATTTATTGGTTCTAAGAATATTGCAAATCTTGGGTCGCTGGAGAAGTGGAAAATCGTTGATCTTCTATTTTTTTTCTTTTTATTCGAAAAATATATTTTGTCAGTAGATCTCTCTTTTATTATTTTGTCTAAAGCACCACTAATCTATAAAGGTTGACGGTGGAGTTTAGGAGTTAAGTGCTACACAAATATTGAAGTGGAGTTGACGTGTCGTGGACGCATAGGTGGGTTGTGCCTCATTACGGTGAGGAGTAGTGAGACACCAAAGAAAGAAGATGACAAACATGTAAATCACTTGTATACAATGTATTGTTACACTAGCTAATAAACCTAAAACATAAATCTTCTGCTGAATTGGTTACCAATTTTTTACGTTTTATGTCATCAATTTTGTAGGATGAATTAGTGTTTAACTCATTTATAGCATATAAATTGAATTTAATTATTATAATCCAATTGGAGCATTATGAAGCCGTTACATATAGTATCAAAGATTTAGTAATGTAGACTTGAAATTTAGTAATAACTAGACTACTAGCAATTAAATATAAATTCAAGCTATAAGTTATAATTGTTTTCTTTGCAATTATATATATTTGACATATAATTAACCTATTACCTATTATTTCCTCAGGAAATAGGTAATTAACTAAATTGATAAATTAGAATTAATAAAAATCGCGTGTGTTAAAGTCTTATTGGACATAATATATGAATTTCATATAACTTCAACTATGTTCATCTATAGTCCACCAATACTCATGTGTTACATCATATGACATCTTGATTGTCCAAGAATGAGATTAAGAAACTTTTAAAATTTAATAAGTAATTTATTAAATCTAATGATTAGTATTTGAACGTTAAAATTGTAACAGCCTTCTATTTCCCTATTTTTTATCTAATCTAAAAAGGTTTTAATTGAGATTATATATAATTATGTTTTTAAGTTTTCCTTTTATAAATTTTTTAATTAAATAACCATATTTTAAACTTATTATGTTGGTACTCCTTTCTTCTTTAGGGGGAAGTTTGAGGAGACACCATGAGCTTATCATTTTATTTTATATGAGTTATATTTTATAATTTTTATTAATCAAATATTTATAAAATATTTTTATAAGCCACTAATAGGATAATGAAGCACTTCAAAAGGTAATGACCTACATTAATATCGTAATAATGGGAGATGAATTGACATGAATACATTTAAAATATATAAATATATTAATTTAAATCAACATAATTGAAGCTTTATATTTCATTATATATATTTATATATTAATCATAATTATATTGCTTAGGAACATAAATCTCTATTAGGAGTGTGCAATGGAAAAAGAATTTTTATCAACATATTCGTACCATATGTAATACATAATCATCACAACAGATTTCTATAAAAATTTATTTAAAATTTAATCAATAATAAAAAAAATATAACGAAACCGTGCAACGGACGGGCGTAATTTCTAGTAGTAAACGATAAAGAGTTGGAGAACTAAAAAGAACAAAAAACTAGTTAAGAGATTAAAATGATAGGAAATTAGTAATTAGGGGATAAAACGAATAGAAAATTAATCAGAAAATCAAAACGAAAAACAAATATAAGTTAAAGTACCAAATATAATATTTAATTTACATGAATTATGCAATGCACATGTAATAGACGGGTCAAAATAATATAACTAAGCGACACTGACAACTTATTCGAAACGAATTTTCAAAGATACAGATATAATTTGTTAGTACCCTCTGATTTAGGGAACCTTCTTTCTCCCGTTATTACTATATTTGATGCATTTAATTCAATCACCGCGCAGGCCAAAAACGCAGAGAAATAAAAGCTACACGTGCCAATAATTTATGAACAAGTCCTATCACTGGCCTTACCACAAGATTCGCCTTATCTATATAATTGAATTATTATTATCATTTTATTTAGAGATAAAAACATTTTATTCCTGAATTTTACTTCATATGTAATTTATTTTTGATTTTTTAAAATATATATCGCGACACTCTAAATTTTTAAACTAAAAATATCCCTTAATATAATTTTGGCAACGAATAAAGGTAAGATTATGCACTTAACCTCTTTGAAGTTTCTAATTTGTACAAGCTGACACATTGTCCGTGAATACTATATGGAATTAACCCCCCTTATTTTTTGTTGTGTCTACCCGACACCTGCTATGACTTAAATTTATCGGTTGTTTTACAGTGAAAGTCAAGGGTCAAATGCACGTTGTTGAAAATTATGAGATTTTTTACATAGTTTAAAAGTTTAAGATGTTATAATGCACGTTTTAAAAGTTGAAACTTAAATTGCATATAACCTATAATCCAGGAAATAAAATGCATTTAACCCTTTTATTTATATAAAGTTAAATTGATGTTTTTCCCACTCGTCGAAATAAAAACTATTTTCCTTTCAATATCGAGGAAAACCACAGCTCGCAACATTTTATTCAACGCTAAAAAGAACAAACTAATCTTAAAAAATAACCAATCCAGCTCTTGTTAATTTACAAACTATACTTAAAATGCTAAATTTAGCTGGATGTCACCGATGAAATGATAAAATTTCACCATAATTTAAAAGCCTGGCATGCTGCAAAATTGGAAAATGTTAATTAATTACTTGCTAAATTAGTTTCTGTAAGTACCTAACTGATTAATCAATTATTATTTGGGGTACAAACGTAACTGAATGAATATAAGCTTACACATTTAAAAAGGGAGCAAGATAACAAAAGAAGAAGATAAAAAACACAACGGAGAGAAGCAAAAGAAATGAAAGGTACAAGAATGGATCGTAACTTCTTTAAGCAAATGATAATGACATAATACGGAAGAATAAATAAAGCTTTCTATTGTTATCAATGTTAAGTCTTAAGTCCAATACACCGATGTGCAGCACGTAGAGTAGCAAGTATGGTCTAATGGCATTTGTTCGGCGGCAAAGACAAATTAGCTTTGTAGGGCACAGGGTAGGCCACTGCTATATTCATTAGCACTGCTGATTAAAGGAGTTCCGTGTAGGAGTTCACTGAACTGTTTGTAATCCTATCAAACACAACCATGAAGTTTGAAAGAGAAGGGCATCTTATATGGACAATGACGGGTGTGAGCACCCAATTTTCAAATGAGTAAAAAAATAAAAAAAATCTGTGTTTGAATTTGAGATATAACAACTTTTTTTAATCTTTTATCTCCATCTTTTTAGCTTTCTAGAAGTTTAATTATCTCAATCCAATCCTCCATTTTTAGTTTAAAATCTGAACAAAATTATTTTTGTTCCTAAGAGTTTTTTTAACAGATCAGTTTTTTTATCCCAATTAGCTACTAATTAGTTGTACAATTTGTTCTCATTACTTCTCTATAATTAGACATCCAATCTTTTCATAAAGCGGATCCCAGCAGCGCGGCCTTATTGGAGAATAAGTTCAAAGAAGCTGGTGTGTAGTAAATCCTTCAATTTTAATCTTTGTTGTCTTCTATTCGAACAACCTTGGTTTTTTTTTTTTTTGCTACATCTCATCTCATATGCTTCTTAATTAACCTTTCAACACTTACGAAATCATAGATTTAGAAAATGGGTGCTTGTTTTGTCTTGATTCATCCTTTCTTTTTTCATAAATATTTTTATTTTATACATGCATTTGACTCATTTTTTGACAATTCAAATTTCCTTTATATCTGTTTCTTGAACTTTGTTCTTGAGTTTATTTTTGAGTTTTTTACACATTTAAATTTTAAAAAACGGGATATTATATATATACCCCCAACTGAAAAGTGTTACAGATATATCATATTTTTTATTATATAGAAATTCGATGTACTTAAATTGATTTCTGATAAAATTCGAAATTTGAAATTGGTAAACACACAAATTGACTTAAATCAATTTTTATACTATCAACACCGCCCAAAACACTGTACTCTTTAAAATTGACTTAAGTCTATATGTCTAACATGTGTCAGGTGCACTCAAGTATCGATTGAAATCGATTTTCGTGGCTTTCCAAAATCAATTCAAATTGATTTGACTATGTCAAAGCAGTCTAAAATCGATTGAAGTCGATTTCTAAGTTGTTATGTTATGCATTCCTTTTCTAAATTCAAATTTTTCATCTAAAATGAGTTGTATCAAATGTGTTTTCATAATTTTTTTTAAAAATGTATTTTGATAAATAAAATTAACCCAACACATAATCATATTTTAAAAGAACTACGAGACTTTGAATTTTTCATTGTACTAAAGGATATGTAGGAGCAAATATTTTCTGTCAAGCCAATTTTAAATTTTCTTAAAGTTGATCTTTTTTGTGTAAATTAAATATTTTTAGGCTTTAATTCTATTTTTTGAGGAAAATAAAACTTTTAAAGTTATCTTTTAAGTTGCACAACAAACTTTGGTAACTGTTGTGAGACAGATGTATTAGGGTGTAGTGGAATTAATTTCCATCATTCCTTAATCATAATTAGATTCCTTAACCCATTTCCGTTTAAAAGACCAGTTTTTGCCAAATTTGAAAAATTTCCAATTTTTTTCATAACAAAATTGGTGGCGATTTCACATTTGATTTAAATTTTTTAAAATTAAATTTTTGGGACGTTGTTACGGCATGTTGTGTGACTCCACTTGGGGACAGCTATAAAGTGAAACCTAATAAAGTAAGTTGTGCAAATAATATAACTTAAATAATTTTTATTTTCCCCTAACTATTGGATTTATTAATTAATCCTTTCTCTTTATTTTAATTGATTTATTAATAATTGATTTTTTTTTAAAACTTTGGGATAGTTGGCTTGATATCTTTTTTTTTTTGTGCTTTCTTTTGAGAGACACTTCACTATCACTTTTCTCATGCACAATTTGGCTCTATACTTGGGCCTTGGAATGTCATAGGATTAGGAGGGGATTTGACATTGTTATTGTGAGGCTTATGATTCCTAACAATTGTTGATTTTTCCACTCATATTGTTGCCAGAGTTGTGAGCTACCATACTGTGACTTATATGTCCCTACGGTAAAGCACATATAACTGGGTCTTTATCTCATGGATAAGGGCAATCTAAGGACCATTGACCTTTAGAAGTCTAGATTCATCCCAAATGTCATGCATTGAAAGAGTGACCTAGACATGTTGGTAAAGATATGATCTAAGATTTTAGAAATAAGCTCATTCTTTCTCTATTGAATTCAAATGTCTTGATTTCATTTTTCTTAAAAAAAATTTGAAAAAACCCAAAAAAATGCTTTGCTTTCAATGAACTCAAATACAGAGTTATCATTTTCATTAAAATTCTTAGATTTTTACCATTGGACCAAAACACAGCTTTGCCTATTGTTCTTATCCAAGCCTATTCACTTGCCAAAAATCAATCTTCCAACACTCATAAATGACTTTGCAAAAATAAAAATCCCCTGAGCCTTTTCAAAATTTTCCTTTTGAATGGAAAAATCCATCGAAGCATGGAAGTACCATGTGGAATTCTGAGGCACATCATTGAAGATTGTCTCCTCCAATAAAAAACTTGCCTCTTGAATTTTATTGTGTTTGCCTAAGCTTTGCTTCTATTTGGATGTTTTCAATTGTATTCCTTCCAAGAGAGAGAGAGAGAGAGAGAGAGAGAGAGAGAGAAGGACAACTTCAAAGAGATGATAGGATATTTTGTCTTATAATTAAAGTTGTTGAAAATAAGCAATCATGATTTGAAATGAACTTTGGCCTGTTTCTTTATCTTTAAAAAGAAAAGAAAATATCCCTTGCTACCATTTTGAGCCTGGATATTTTTTTCAAGTAATCAACAAGGATCGCCCCTACATTAGGGGCTATTTTTTAGGAGAATTCATTTTTATAAGTTGGTTGTAACATAACCCATAAAGAAGAATGTTTTTTTTTTTTTATTGAAGCGAGTGTTAGCTCCAAACCTTTCAAAAAGCTTTAAGGCAATATGTTTTGAATAACAACAAAACCAACTTAAAGAAAATGTTTCGAAGAACAACTAATGTTTACCTTGAGTTTCTTGACATAGCATATAGATACTTTCAAAGTGCATAACACGGACTTGAAGCAAGAATAATTTCACTTTACATATGCAAACATGATTTATCTTATATAAAGAGATTGAACCTAATAGAAGTGAACATTATATCAAGAGAAGTACGTATACATGTCTACAGATTAAAGGATATCAAATCAAGAATAAGAAACCAAGGGACAAGCAAGTAGCACAAGACATCAGAAAAGCTCTTAAAATGAAGATATCAAGCAAACTCTGAGAACAACATGTTACAAAATCTTCAATTATCATGATCGCAAATCTTTCATCATCATAAAGCTTGGATTGAAGACCAAAAGACCAAAGAATTATCAAGAAACTGATTTCGCACTTCAGAAAGCTCACTTCACTTAGTGTTGAACGTTATGGAAAATGAAGGAAATTTGAATTTTTGAAATTCAAATTTAAAGTCAAATCCAATTTCAAATTGGCGAGTCATTCTTCTACCAACTTGGTCAACTAACCTAGCCTCTAGAAGACGAGTTCAGAAATCATGAGAAAGTGAAAAGTTGTTTTGAAAGGACATCAAAAACCTCAACTCCAATGGCTTCTATAACAGACTTGACAAACTGTCAACCAACTTTTCTAGACCTTTTCAAGATACAAGAGGATGATCAACACGTGTCACTTGGAGAACTGATCAAGAGCAACAATCATAAAGGAAGACCTTTATAAATAGAGATATTGTGTTCAAACAAACCAGAGATTGACACTATACAAGAGTGGAAACTCTATGAAAATCTCTCCCATATCCTGTAAAGTTTATCTCATCATGTAATTAGATTCCTTACTTATAAAAATCTTCTTTCTACATTCTTAAATAGATAAATGTTTTTCCTAGGAAGAAATGTTAGAAAGAAGTCATTCAAGTTATCCTAGGTTATTCATGTATATTTTAAGGAAACTTGAGTGTAGGTTAGTTTGAATGGAAACCCAAACACAAAACCTTTGTATCCTCGATCCAGGAGTGATCGTTGAGATAGCTTGGAGAGACTAATGTAAAATTACTTGCAACGTGAAGGAAGGTGTTCTTGCTGGTCATGGTTTAGCTTGGAGACTAGTCAAAGACTACATTCAACATGACAGGAAAAGTTAGTTTACTTATCATGGTTCAGCTTGTAGAGGCTAGTGAATAACTACTCGGTTTCAGCTTGGAGAGGTTGATGAATAACTTCTTGGTTTGTAACAGGTAATTGTTTACTGATCAGGTTTCAACTTGGAGAGGCTAGTGAATAATTACTCAGGTTGTGATAGTAAGGGTTTTCTATTGGTCATAAGTGAGGGCTTAGGAAGACTAATGTAAAGACTATCCTATTTTTTTTAGGTTAAGAAAGATGTTTAGTGAAACCTTAACAAGTGTTGAGTACTAGATGTAGGCAGTTTGGCCAAACCAGGATAAAATATCTGTGTTAGATCTTCTTCTCCTTAATCTCTTTTATTTTTACTACTCTATGTTGTTATTCTATATCCGCTGAAAAATGTTTTTCCTTAATCTCTTTTATTTTTACTACTCTATGCGTTATTCTATTCTTAAAAATGTTTTTGTTGTTTTGCTACTAATTTTATGCTTTAGAAAGTAACTTATTGATATATCTAACCTTGTTTCCGCTGTATTTTAAGCTTAATGCTTGACAATATTTTTGTTTTAAGTTTCAGGATCAGAAAGAAGAAAAATTAAGCAAAGCGCAATTTAGTCCCCCTTATCGTGCATTTTCCAACCTACAAGTTGTATAAGAGAAAGGCATCTAAGGGTTGAGCAATCCAAAAATTACAGAGGATAAAGATTCGAGGAGTAGAGTGGCACAATTCATTCACATAGCAGAAGATCACTCTATCAACTGACCATCTCTCTCACTGAGACTTCAGGATCCAGGCACCCTCATCTTCAAGAAGAGTCCCGAGGAGTAAGTGAATAAGAACAACAAAAGTCAGAGCGTGCTAAATGTAACGCCGGGGACGAGGCGGTGAGTGATCGCGTCAGAGACTACAAGGAGCGGCTCCTGCCTCTAGCGGGGTACATGAATGAACAAACACACCAAATGAGAGGATCTTGAGTCATAGGTATGGGACTATATAGTTAAGGAGGGCTTATATGAATTGATTGGTACTACCTATGCCACAAAGATGCATCTTTCTTCGGAGCCCATCACGAAAGAACTTCAAGTGAAGCGTGCTTGACTTGGGGTAATTTTGGGATGGGTGACCTCCTGGAAGTTTTCCCAGGAAGCGTGTAAGTGAGGACAAGCACACTGAAAAACCCGTGTTGGTTTGTGGAGTCAGCAATCCATAAGCGGAGGGATGTTACACTAAACTCCAAAACCAAGCATCTACTCGCATGTACATTAAGAGTTGTATATGACAAAATATTTGCTCATGACTTAGTTGAGGAAATACAGGGCAAACTACACATGTTGCATGAAGATCATAAACCAAAGATCTTCAAACTCTTGTCCTAGATGTTCTTTTTGGATTTCTTAAAATCCACAAAAAGAATGTGCTCCCTAAAATGTATGATGAATCCAAAAAAGGGAGCAAGTCTTTGGCCCTAAAGTCATCACATCAGAAGTAGTGTATAGCTAAAGCAATGAAAGTTGCTGAAACCTTCAATGAAGAGGAAGAATCCGATGAAAGATCCATATTGAAAAGGAGACGAGATCTCTGTGCTCTGAGAAAAATGCCAAAATCCTAAGAAGGCAAAGCCAAGGAAGAAAGAAACATCAAATCTCATAAAACACAAAAAGGGTAAAGAAAATCGTGAAAGAGCAACCTGCTGACTGGAAAGGGCTTGCTGGGTACTTGGAGTATCTCTGAAGATAAAAAGAACAAGGGAAAGTCATGATGGGCTAGAAGATGTCACAAATCTATGATTCATGACTTGGGTATGGTTCAACAGAAGATTATAAGGTAAGAGTATCTGAACTCAATCTTTCATATTACTTAGTACTTGCATTGTATAATAAGTTGCTAGAAGATTCTCAAGCTTTTTCGTCTAAATATCTCAACCAGGTAAAGAAAACTTAGAAGATTGCTTTGAAACTTGAGAAGATCAAGACTTAAAGCTAAAAAGCTTAAGCTTAAGAAAGAAAAACTACAAGAAGAATTTTTTTTCTTTCTCAAGTTCTATGCATTAGAAATTAAAGTCTCCAAAAGAAATGAGAAAGGTGTCAGAAGTTTTTTTTTTTCTAAATTTTAGAGGGCTTTGTAGCTTTTGATATTTGACCTAGAACAAATGATAAATAGTTCAAAAACCTTGTTTTTATGTTGGAGGTCAGAGGCCATAGTTTCTGAAAACAAGTTTGGGATATGAAGAGGAAATAGAAGAGAAGAAGTAATGCAACCTCATCTAAGATCTATAAACTTTGTTTCTTGCACTTTTTGCCATAAGAAGGGACACCCACCTGACAAATGGTTCTTGAGAAAGAAATCCGTTAGAAAGGTTGGAAATCTCTTCCTCAAAAACTAACCAAAAGGATCCAAGAACATCTTGGTATGAAACCAAAAATTGTTCTTATTGTAGGTGTGTCAAAAAGTCCATTGGTTGGAGTGCCAAGGAAAAAGCGGACGATGACTACTCCATATACCTTCCTTAAAACAGGAAGTGGATTAGAAGCTCAAAGCCTAAGAACTTTAAACGATTCAAGCTAGATGATGAATAAGCTCAAGAATGACTTTGCCAATGATTTCAAAAGAACTGGAAGAAAGTCCTTAGAAAATGAGTCTCCAGGAAATTCCAAAAAGCAAACAGATGAAAGCCAAACCTTCAGAAAGTGGGCTCCAGAACATAAGCTCCTCAAAAAGGTTGCTCAAAACTCCAAAGCAATTAGAAACTAGCATTTTTGAACATGAAGAAGCACAATCTGAAGATGGAGGAGAAGTTGAAGAACCTCAAAGCTACAAAAACTACAAGGGAGTTTATAATTTAAAGGCAGTTCTAAACAGAGTTCTCAAAGACATTTCCAAGGGTGTAAGAACCAGATCATCCCTTAGAAATATGTCAAACTGTGCTTTCATCTCCACCTTTGAACTTGAATGTATTAAAGAAGCTTTGAGAGATCTAAGTTAGGTGGATGCGATGCAAAAATAGCGACAAAGTTCAAGAAAGGCAAAGTTTGGATGACTAGTTGAAAAACATCATCAGTACAAAGGAGATATTCAAGAACAAGCTCGATGAAGCTAACACCATCACATTGAACAAAGCAAAGTTGGTTGCACAAGATTATAATCAACAAGAGGAAATTGATTATAATGAAACCTTTGCATCAGGAGCTAGGCTTGAAGCCATCAGAATACTACTTGCTTTTACCCTTCAAGGGATTCATTCTCTACCAAATAGATGTTAAGTCTGCATTTCTAAATGGATTCCTCTATGAGGAAGTTTATATGAAGCAACTTCCCAGTTTGAGAATGAAGACCTTCCCAACCATGTCTTCAAGCTTATGAAGGCTCTCTATGGTCTAAAATAAGCTCTTCGAGCTTAGTATGATAGAGTACCTTCTTGCTGAAAAATGAGTTCAAGAAAGGTAAAGTTGATACTACTCTTTTACTCTTGAACAAGATAATAACTTTCTGATTGTTCAAATATATGTTGATGATATCATATTTGGCGCTACGATCATTCTCTTTGTGAAAAGTTTTCAAAATTAATGTAGAGTGAATTTGAGATGAGTATGATGGGTGAACTAAAATTTGTCCTTGATTTGCGAGTAAAGTAGCAAAAGGAAGGAACCTTGATCCATCAAGAAAAATATACAAAGGAGCTTTTGAAGAAATTTAATATGGATCAATCTAAACTAATGAGCACCCCCATGCATCCATCTTAAATCATTGATGCTGATGAGAATGGTGAAAAAGTTTCAAAAGTAATTATCGTGGAATGATTGGTTCACTACTATACCTTATAGCTAGTAGATTAGACATTCAATTAAGTATGGGAATTTGTGCTAGATTTCAATCTAACCTAAAGCAATCACACTTAAATGTTGTTAAGAGAATCCTTCGATATTTATCAAGTACTACTAATCTTGACTTGTGGTATGAGAATGATACTTCTTGTGAGATTAGGTTTTTGTAATGTTGATTTCGCTAGAGATAGAGTTAGAGAAAAGCACCAATGGTTGCGCCTTTTCTTTGAAAAAGCTTGATCACATGGTCTTGTAAAAGAGAATACAATTGCTCTCTCTACGAGGCTGAATATATAGTTGCTAAAATTTTTTGCATCTAAACTAACTATAAGATTATAACTTGAGGTATGCCAAATTTCCTATCCTTATGGTAATACTGGTGCTATCAATCTTGTTAAGAATCTTATTCACACTCTAAATCCAAGCACTTGCTGGAAAACATCTTTTATTCAATATCATGTTCAAAAAGGGATGTTGAGATAATGTTTGTGAATACTGAAGACCAAGTTTCAGATATATTTACAAAACAATTAACTGAAGATCACTCTCATGTTTTAAAAATGCTTTTAAACTTAAAGTTTTTGTAAAATCTGCATAAGCATTCATGCACAACAATCTCTAGGCATCCTCTCTTTATAAGCTCCAAACTGAAGACCTAGCAAAGTTATCAGTTTACAAGTTTAAAAGACATCAGTTGCAAGAACTAATCATCTGGAGGATCAAAGCCTAGCTTGCAAGATCAACTAATCATTTGGTATAACAAAAGTCAGGTTGCAATATCATATATGAAATATGGCTATAAGAAAGATGAGAACAAGGGTTAGAAAATAGGAGATCATGGTCACATAAAGTCCAGAATATGAAGATGAATATATGGCGAAAAAAATGGTGAGACTCTGATGGTAAGAAAGCAAAAGGCAAAGCTTAGAAAGTAAAACCTTCAGAAAGTGATCCTAAGCGTCAGAAACCACTCTTGCTTAAAAAGGCTGAAAAGGTGGGATAATTCTCACTCTTTTGAGTTCACCTTCAGTCAGTCACGTCATATCACTTAAATAACCTCCCAATGCTCCATACACGTCACTCTTTAGTCATCATCTTCCACTACACGCTTCATCAACCATTTCGTATTCCCTCATTCTCAAACCTTCTCTGAAACTCTCATCATTTCTCAAACTCTCATCCTGAACCTAAACTGCTCTCTTTCTCACACAAACTCCTTCCACCTCTTAACATCTTCAAGACTTAATCTTTCTTCTTCTACTTCACACACAAACTTTTATACAATGGCCGAAAAGAAAAATCGTGATCAATCTGTGAAGAGAGTTTCTTTTCACATGTACGATGATCCACAAATGCGGGATCACTATGAAAAACACTTTGCATCAAGAAAAATGGCACCTGGAAGTCTTTGCAAAAGGATCTTCATGAAGATATAACCATTCTTGACGAAGTATTTTCGTTTCAAAAGTGCTAAGAATATCTAGTGATAAATGAAGGAGTCTTCCCAAGACTGGTTACTGTTTCTCCATTTGGAAAGAAACTTAGCTTCTTCCTCGAAGTCTATAATAAGAGATTATGTCATCAAGATCACTCCTTCAGGACTTTCTAAGATCGTCAAGGTACCAAATATAGGAATCATCTACAGACTCCTCACCAAATTGGGCTCACTCCCAAGGGATAAATGAAGGAGACGTGTTTAGGACCTCAAGGAAGAAGTCCACCATCGTAGGATCTAGCTAACGGCAGAGTCTTAGAACAAGGGAAGATCAAGCCAAAAAGCTCACAAGGAGACCGAGTCTCTAAAGGAGATGGCCAAAGGAAAAAGAAAATTAATTCTCCTGGAAATGAAAGTAGAAACTCAGAGGAAGAAGAATTTGATTTACCTCCTGGGTGAAGAAAGAAGAAAAATGAAAACAAGAGTCTATACCACAAGAAACTCAGATGGTGGTCAAACCAATGAAAGTCATCAGGAGGAAAGATGTTTGGCTCAAGTGCAAACAGATGCCTATACATGAATCAAAAATCTCCATACTAAGGAAGGAAATCACAAAATATGATGAGGCTGGCTTCGAGTTATTCTTACCCACTTTGAAGATGAAAAGGAAGAAACAGAAGAAGAAAAACAAGCTGAAACATCCTCATCTGAAGAGAAGAAAGCCTGCTGAGGAGTGAGAAGGCTAGACTGAGTGCTACAATCAAACCTAGACCCATGGCTGAAAATTCTCTAATAGAGCCCATCATTGAAGAGCCAGAATGAAGAGGACCATAAACCAGATACTGTTATAATAATCCTTATGGTGGCTCAACCTCCTCATTCTATTTGCATTACTCAGATGGAAAAAGAAAAGGATAGGACATCAGAAGCTAGTGCTCCTCTTGGTGAAGAAGTTACCTGCTTATTCCTTATGCTTAAAACGTTACTACTCCTATCCCTAAGCCTACTTCTCCTCTGCCTTTGGTACTGACATGCCATCCTCTCCACCTCCTGTTGATGCACATACTGAAACATAGGTTGAATCACCTAAGTCTAAGAAGACTTACCCTAGACAATCCTGAGCTATCTTCTAGCATTGCTCCACCAACATTAGCACCTATCAACTTACCACCTTCGTGCTCAACCGAACTTTACCAAGCTCTCAATTCTATTAGATCATCCTACGATATCTAAGAGAGATAGCCTCTAGACGGATAGGCTTAAGGCACCACTCATAGAGCAAGCACCCAACTCCGACACCATGAAGAACTACAGCTTCAGATCCTTCAGACCAATCAGGAAATCCTACAAGAACTATGGCGTTAGGCTGAAGATGGCATTTGATTTCCAACACACCTCCTTTTTTGCTAATGACAAAAGGGGAGAAGATAAGACATGAAGAAAATCAAGTGTTATGGAATTAAAGGGAGCCTATACTGGGAGCTTAGAGAATTCTTTTAGGATGCATATTCTTTTGTTGTTTCAAACCATCTTTTTTATGTTTTGATAGAAATTTTATCTTGTTTTATACAATTCATTTATCTTTCAAAAATCATGCTTATGCTATCCGTTTGGCTCTGATACATATTTGTCTTAAGCTTTGGTTCTTTTAAGCTCTATTATATATTGATGCCTACCTATTCTTAGCTAATCATATATCATGCTAGTAGATGTTTGCTTCTTATCTCTTATGTATGTGCTCTGATTTGCTTATTCATTAGCACGCTAGGATATTTAGCTAGCATGTGTATTTGTGATTAGCATTAAGTTTTTTTTTAAGCACAAAATCTTTCTTTTGGTTCTCTAATACTAGTATCTATCGGATGTGCTTCGATATGTATGACATGTTTAAAATTTCGCTTTTATAAAACATATTCTCTCTAACACACATATGAGAAGTTCTTGAAAGCTTTGTATAACTTGATCAAAATATAGTTGTGTATAGTTTCTGACGGTCCTCAAAAACTTGTTTCTACATGCTTTAATACAACTAAGATTAGTTTGTGAGCTTCAGAACTTTCTCGAGTGTGCTACGCTTATATGGCATATAATGTGTTGTGTTCTGATTCATATGTATCAATGAGCTTGTTTTCATAAAAAGCATGAGCTTATGTTTCTTGTTTTGCTTTATAAAAACTATCTTCCTTTCATGCTTTGTTTCTTATGAGAATATTTCACAGCTCATAACAATGAGCTCATCTATGCTTTGCTATGATATATTTTGGGATTGATCCCTGATGAGTTTCAGAAACCTCACATAGTAACATGCGGCAAATCTATCAAGGTTTTTTTGAGCATCAGAAACTACATAAGCATCAATATGTTTTTTCTCTCAATCATGCATGCTCTATCACGTTTATCATTTTTTTTTATTTGTTTTCAATAAATTGGCTTGGACAAAGTTGTATGAATTTGAAAACTATTCTAGATAAAATATCACAAGTATTACTTGTTTTCTTTTTTCAAGCACGCTCTCTTCAGAAAGTTCTTTTTTTTTTTTCTATTAGCTAAAAATCAAGCTAGTTGTGTAAAAAGGACTTAAACGATGAAATCCATTTCAATATCACTCTCACATCTTAGACAAATTTTGAGTAAGTTCAGAAGGTTCTTTTACAATCAAAATAGCTCTATTCAAGTTAATTAAGGCTTGTAAAACATTTTTCAATCTATCCATATCATGCCTTAAGAAAAGAACTTCCTAAAAAAGATAGTCTGTGATATTATGAAAGAATAGCTTTTATCACTTCATATTCAACTCTATTTCTTTCAACATCTCTTCAAAAGATTCTCTTCAAATTGGTTTGTTATCATAAAAAGGGGGAGATTGTTAGCTCCAGAACCTTTTAGAAAGCTTTAAGACAATATGTTTTGAATGGCAACAGAACCAATTTAAAGAAAATATTTTGAAGAATGACTAATTTTACATTGGGTTTCTTAACATAGCATACAGATACTTCCAGAGTGCATAACACGAACTTTAAGCTAGAATAATTTCACTTTGCATGTGCAAACATGATTTATCTCATATAAAGAGATTAAACCTAATAGAAGTGAACATTACATCAAGCAAAGTACGTATACATGCCCAAGGATTAAAGGATATCAAATCAAGAACAAGAAACCAAGGGATGGGTCTTCAAAAAGTATCACAAGACATCAAAAAGAGCTCTTAAAATGAAGATATCAAGCAAACTCTAGAACAACATGTTACACAATCTTTAATCATCATGATCACAAATCTTTCATCATCGTAAAGCTTGGATTGAAGACTAGAATACCGAAGAATTATCAAGGAACTCGCACTTCAAAAAGCTCACTTCACTGGAGAGTGCTGAATGTTATTGGAAAAGGAGTCAAATTTAAAGTCAAACTAATTTCAAATTGGTGAGTCATCTCTTCTGCCAACTTCTAACCCAGCCTCTAGAAGACGAGTTCAAAAACCATGATCAAAAGGTAAAAAAGTAGTTTCTGAAGGGACATTCAGAAACCTCAACTTAACGGCTTCTGCAATAGACCTAACAAATTGTCAACCTACTCTTCTAGACGCTTTCCAAGACACAAATAGATGATCAACACGTGTCACTTGGAGAACTGATCAAGAGAAATGGTCATAAAGGAAGACCTTTATAAATAGAAGTGCTATGCTAAAAAAAACCAAGGATTGATGTTGCACAAGAGTGGAAAAGCAACATTGCTTGATTACATTCATCTAAACTCAAGCGATATTACTTTGCCACTCTAAGAGATTTTGCTTTGATTTCTAGAGGTAATATTGCATCTTGCCCAAATATTAACCTATAAGGTGTTAAACTAGTAACTCTACTTCTTGAATTTCTGTAAGCCCATAGAGTCTCTGATAATGTCTCATGCCACTTGCGTAGGTAACCTTCAGGACTTTTTAATAATGTCGATAAGTACTTTATTTGTAGCTTCGGCTTGTCCATTCACTTGAGCATAATAAGGGGATGAATGAATGAACTTAATATCAAATTAAATTGCGAAGGTTTCACCTTATCCTCTATAAACATTGTGCCTTGATATGCCATAATGGTTTCTAGGATACCAAACTGATGTGTGATCTAATTTTGAATAAATCTAATTACCTCGGCTTGGCTAACCTTCACCATCGGTTAGCTTCAACCCATTTAGTAAAATAATCCATTGCTACAATTATGAAAGAATGTTGCTTAGATGAGGAAGCATATAGGCCTTACTAATCAAATCCATTGCCCATCCTTGGAATGGCCATGGTTTCATAATGCCATGTAATTCCTCTACTTGGACATGCTAGAATGGTCGATGTTTGACATTCTTTACAGCCTTTTGTGTAATCAAAATAATCAACCATAATCATTAGACAATAATAGTTGAATGATATATCAGCCACTTCATTTTGCCGCCTTACTTATGAGCTCCACATACTCCTTTGTGTACTTCCCCCATGATCCCCATTACTTCCTCTAAACTCACACATCTCAGGAGCACTCCTTCTTCTGTCCTTTTGAACAATTCATTATTAATCAATACAAAATTCAATGCATGCTGCTTTAATTTGTACTCCGTTTTAGCCAAAGGATCTAACAAGTATTATAACATTTATTATCGCCAATTGACACCTCGACTTGGACACTAGCTGTGGCAATCATCATACCTCCGCTAATTAACTTATATCTTGAGGCATGTTATGCAAGTTGATCTGCCACTTCATTTTCTCCCATGGGGATATGAACCACCATCATATCTACAAATTCAGCCAACAATTCATATGCGTCTTCCATATAAGAGGTTAATTCTGGTTTTAACTTGTATTCACCCATTATTTGATTAATAACTAATTGTGAATCATCTCTTATTTGGATTCCATGCAACTTCATATAATTTAGCAATCTAAGTCCTACTATCAAAGCTTCATATTCAGCTTTATTTTTCGAGCAATGAACATCTAGCGAGAACATACGTTTGTCATTCTTGCTTTCGGGACTTGTCATCACTATTCCAACTCCGGCTTCTTCATTATGTTTAGATCCATCAAATGACAATACCCAGGGTTGAGTCGCAATTAATCCTTGGTATTTAAGTGAAAATGCATTCAACTTAATTTCCCACTTCATTAAACACCCTTGGAGTATTGGTCGTTTAATAAATATTTCACTATGTCTATGTTGAACATAACCAATACTTCTCTTAGGAGCAAATAATATTTTATCTTTGTGCACACGTGGAATAAAGACAACAAAGCTTTTCAATGGGCGTGTACCTCGTTTCATCATCATTTAGTACACGGCTCAAATAATATACGCTCTCTGTATTCTATCTTTAGCATCTTGAGCTAGCAAACTCCCAATTGAGTCTTGAGCTACATATATATACAATTTCAGTGGCCTCCCAATAGCTAGTAGTACTAGTTCAGGCGAACTAGCTAAACATTTCTTTATCTACTCAAAAGCTTATTGTTGCTCTATTCCCCATACAAATTCTTTAGCTTGCTTTAATTTCAATAGTAAGGAAAATGCTTTCATCGTTCTAGCGAAATTAGTGATAAACCTCCTTATGAAATTAGTCTTTCCAATGAGGCCTTATAACTCTTTTTTATTTGTTGGAGGCTTAGCCTCTAATACGGCTTTAGCCTCTAATACGGCTTTAGCCTTGTTTTTATCTACTTCAATTCCTTGAAGGTGTCCTAAAAATCCGAGGAAATTGCCAGGGACACACCAAAAGTGCACTCATAGAAAATTGTATTCATCACCCTTTGGTAAGTTGCCCGGTTTTTTAAACCAAATGGCATAATCACCTTCTCAAAAACACCGATAGCACTAGGTAAATGAAAAGTAGTTTTATGTACATCATCACTAGCAACAAAAATTTGATTATACCTAGAGTAACTATCCATAAAAGACACTATTCTATTTCTAGCTGTAGAATCTATTAACACATAGCCACAAGCATGACATACTCATCCTTAGGCATGGATAAGTTTAAATTCTAAAAGTCTATACAGATCCTAACCTGCCCATTTTTCTTAATCACATGCAAAATATTTAATACCCATTCGACATGCTTAACCATCTTAGTGAATATAGCCTTTGGTAATCTCTCTATCTCTTATTTGATCTTCAGCTATAACTCTTGATCTATGTGATGTGGTGGCTAATGAAAAGGTTATATACCTATCTTTAATAAGCAAACGATGCTCTACTAAGTCTCTAGACAAACCAGGCATCTCATGGTAATCCCATGCAAAACAATCTTTGTATTCGCGAATTAAATCCACCAGTTCTTCCTACAATTCTTGTCAGCAACCCACTAATCTTGGCCATCCTCCTTCTGATGCCAAGGTTGATTTCAATCAACGGATCTTGGGCTTCAAAACTTGGTTAGTCTTTCTTTACGGATGGTACAACTTCTTCATTTTCTTCAATTTTCTTTAAATCCATGTCTTCTCGGCTACTTCACTCTCCTGAACACATTCTAAGATCTCACATTCAGTTGAGTGAGCCTACAGCCATTGTAAGACATTATTCATTAGCCATTCACGGCCCATAATCGTTAAACAATTATGTGCAAGGCGTGGATCAGCTTGAACTTCATCTTGAAACCTCGTAGCTATCATATTTGTAATGCCCCGATTTTCCCTTCTATGCAAAATGACCAAAATGCCCCTAAGATCATTCTTGCATGAAATTCAAGAAAACTAGCCCAACCATCCTCTAAGGGTTAGTTTAATGTTTGAAGGGGACTATATGTGTTTTAGATGACAATTAGTGCGAAATTTGCAATTCCTAATTTTTTTGTGCACAAAATTACAGAATACCCCTAAGGTAATTTAACAGATTAAGTGATGACTGGACCCAATCATCACCCGGGAGTTGGATATGTTAGTTTTAAGAGATATTTGATGTTTGGGTGAGTCTTGGATAGTTTCTATGTGAAAATTACCATTTTGCCTCTAGTCAATGCTAATTAAACTTAATTAAAGTATAAGGGAATATAGGCAATATTAGGCTTTAATTAAAGATAATTTATTTTTATTAATTAATATGGAGTCAAAATAATTATTTTGAGTTAGTTAAGGCCCAAGAATGATTAAGGAAACTTAATCTCACTCTTAAAGATAAAGAAGAGACATGGTGATGTCATCACCCACTACTCTTGTCTTGTAGTGGCTACACATTATGACACTCTTAAAGACAAAAGCTACTTTATTATCACTAAATATACATTTAATGATGATTAATTCAAATTAATTTTGTTAGACTAAGTTAATTCTATTTTGATCATTACTTTTATTAAACTACCCCTAATTAGTACTATTTCTACCTAATATACCCCCATTTTTTTTTTGTCTAAACCCTAAAATGCCCGTAACCCTAACCCAACCACTCCCTTTTGGCATGAAGAAGCGGACCTCTCCCAATTGATCATTATTCATTTGTTTTTTTCCAAAGAGCATTCACACTCTCATTTCCTTTCAACCCCACTATCTACCTCCATCACCTCCATGCTCATAACTTCTTTATTTCTCCACCAAATCCACTAATAGTTTTTCAAAAAGCCTCATCCTACCTATTTCTGTTGTGGCCGAATTGTTGTTGTAAGAAAGGAAGAGATTTTTGCTTCCTTTCTCTCTAGAGCTTGAGCTTCAAGAAGCTTGTGGTTGCCTTGACCTCCAACAAAGACCTTCTTTTGGGTAGGGGGTTTGTGCTCAAATTTGTTTTTTTACTTTGTTTTCTAATTTTTTGCTAAAAATATTTGAGTTTTGATGGATGTTCGTACTTGAAAGTTGGTTATTTTGCTCAAAACTCTTCCTTTCTTTTGAAAACTTTTGAAGAGCTCACCATTCCTTCTCTCCCAACTTTCAGCCACCTTTATTTATTATAGGTAGAGATTTTTTGTTTTAAAACCCGACACCAAACCTTTATTCTACACTTTAAAAGAGTCACTTTTATGTATTTTAGGAAAATTTTGAGTAAGCTTTAATATTTTTTTTTGAGTTAGGTCACTGATTTAGAGGGTTTATGATGTTGGTAATCTTTGCTTCAAAAACCATGTTGATATTTAGAACCTACACATAAAAGGAGCACATTCATGCATGTTTCAAAATTTTTGCAAAGACTTGGTTTTTGGGGTATGTGGATTCGGCCTTAGCTTGTTCATATAGAAGGAAAATTTTGTTTTTAAAACTAACCACATATTTGGAATCTACATGAAAAATGGAGTAGGTACATGCGATTTGGGTATTTTTGTGACTATGTAATTTCACAAAGTTTAAGGGCTTTTATGTAAAAACTGATTTTTAGGGTGTAAATCTGTAAAAATAAACTCTAGAATAGTAAAATATATGTTTAAGAGAAAAAAAAGTTTTGGAATTATTTTGCAATTTTAGTAAAGTTTAGGGTCAAAGTGTAATTTTACAAAGTTAAGGGGCTTTTATGCAAAAATTAAGTTTTTGGGTGCAAAGCTATAAAAATGGGTTCTGAGCAGTAATATATATGTTTGGAAGGAAAAAGTGAGTTTTGGGGTTATCTTGTAATTTTAGTAAAGTTTAGGGGTCAAAATACAATTTCTCAAAAATTTGGGGTTTTTGAGTAAATTTTGAAATTTCAAGGGCAGGACTATAATTTCAGTAGGAATAGGATGAGAAATCTGTTTTTGGATGAAGGGATTAAGTTAGGGCAAACTTGCAAATCATATGAAGTTTAGGGCTACTTTGTAAAAATTAGAAGTTATAAGGTTCTTAAAAGTAAATTTTTTTTTAGAACTTGTAACATGAAGGAAGATGGGCCATAGTAATCACATATCTTGAGAAGAGGAAAAAATGTTCCTTTCAAAATATTCTTATCATCAAACTCAAACTGGTTTACAGATAGATTTATAATGTAAATTTTAAAGGCATTGATGACTTTTAAATATATATTGGATGCAAGATGATTGTTTACTGTTGAATGTTATGCTTGATTGGACTATGAATAACTTGTGACATACTTGACTGAGTTGCATCGGTAATATATGTGATATTAATTGTTATACTGGATATTATTGACTTGGACTGGTTATTTATGCATTTATTCTAAGCATTGCTCGTGATTATTCTTGAATAAGTTTTATTAATGGGATGTGTTAAGTCAAGTATGCATTAAGACATGGATAAAGGATATCATAAGCTTGGGACACGTTGCGGTGTACCACTTAGTGCATATGCAGGCGTACTTATGAAGTGAGGAAAGTGGAGCACGTAGACAGATGTTCTAAGTGTTATACGTCGCACAAACCATGGAGAACGAAAGTATGAATGTTTATATGCCTATGTATTTGAAAAGAGAACTCACACCCCCTTACATTAGGTTTACTACCGATCGAGGTTCAGTAACAATGATCGCATTTACATATCATAATGATGAATATTATTTATGACTAGTCAAGGTTCAATTTGGTCGAGGTTTAGTGATAGCATATTATATATGTTAGGTATAAGCTCATAGTCTAGGGGTCCTTGAGAAGTTAACGAATAAGTAAAGATGATCTATGCTCAAAGAAAGTTGAAAGTCTTGTGTCTGCTACTATATATGTTCGCTTCTTTCATGCATGCATGTACGTGTACAGGATTGTGCTCGTCTCTTTTCATGCATGCATGTACTCACGAGATTATGATTCATTCTTTCATGCATGCATGTGGCCTAAGTGATATATTTATTCTCTCATGCATGCATGGACTTATGAAATGTATATTCTAATGCGAAGCTTTCCTCATGCATATAGATACACACATATAACTAACTTGATGCATTCACGATCAAGACCATATAAAAATCAAATGTCCACTTGATAACAATGTTTGTGAAAGCTTTAAAATTTGACTACATCATGATATGTACACCTTTTTTATAATAAACCAAGTGGACGGAGATATACGATGATGACACCATGTATATTTTACTATTACTAAGATTCATTAGGGTTCTCACCCTTTTAAATTTCCATGTACGTCTCTAGACGGGCGGGGACATGCCTGCACCTGATGTTGAGCTCGCGGATGGATAGGGATAGCTATGCTAGGGACATTATTAGGATTATTAGATATTTACTCTGCTTATATCTCTTGGCATATGATTATCATTTTGATTCGGATTACTTTATGCTGGACCCATGTTGCCATTTGACATGCTTATCTATTACACTTGTTACTGCTATACATCTTGGCTTCAATAGACAGCTTAGGTGATTGTGCATTATGGTACAAGTATATACATATTTGGATATCTTGCAAGCTATTGAGGCTCTTATGCTAGATTATATGATATATATATATATATATATATATATATATATATATAGAGGTATTTCATGTGATAGGCTTGAGATTGTCTTGGTGCTTAGGTGATAATATTATATTGTATGTTCACTTTTATGTGATTTAGTGTCAAATATTATTTACGCCTGAAGGCTTCTATTTTTAAAGTAACGTCTCTTTAAAGGAACCAAAAAAAAAATGGCCTATATTTTCTCCTAAGTATTTCTGAAAAGTTCAAGGTTAAGTTAAGGTCCCAAGGAGTGATCATTTAACATTAAAACCAAGTACGACTAGAGCGTATTCCATTATACATTAGGGGGTTACAATATTCACTGCCTTGATTGAATCCTCATTCTCACCATTTACTAAAGATAGAGGCTTGAGCTATGGATCATAATAGCTAGCTTCAATTGTCTTAACTTCTACAACAAGAGGGCTCTAATCCGCTTGAACTATTTCTGCTTTTCCTTGGTGCCAAGACATTAATATTTGATCAAGGGTAGACGCACGCATTCATTTACATGAATCCAGTCTCGCCCAAAGAGTGATTAACCCAGCTTCACATCCATGATGAAGAATACCTGGATTAGATGTCTTTGTTCCCACGGTAAGCTCTTCAATATAGATTCCCAGCTGAAGTGGTTCCTCCTGTAAAATTCATCATCTTCATGTTGGTCTGCATCAAGTCTATTATAGTCTTCCTAAGCTTCTTTAAAATTCCAAGGATCACATTCATGATTGCTCCTCTATTAACCAACACTCTTGAAATTGGCTTCCCATCAATATGAGCTTTAATGTAAAGTGACTTCAAATGGCATGGTTGTTCTGGCTTTTCAAACATCATCACTGGTTCTTTTTTATCTTGATCTTCTTTTTCTTTTTTACTCACAATAGATATGCACTCAAACTCAACTTCTTCTACCATGACTCGTCTTCTAAAGCATCAAGGTGTTCTCTTTAATTATGAATTCTAAAGGCAAAACTCCAATTACTACCATCAACCTCAGATCTTCATCATTAGCAATGATAAGCAATTCATCTTTGTCATCTTCATCAAACTCTTCCTTTACAGAACCTTTTCCTGACTTCATCTTATTTTGCTACGATTCTTGAATGGACAACCCCTGGATAGCTAACATTGTTTCCAGTTCATCCTTTTCTGAACCATGGGCATCTGTTGTGTTGATGGCTTCACTAGGCTATAGGAGTTTCAACTTCTCTTTTACCTTAAAGAAAGCTCTTTTCCTTTGGAGGCGACATTTTTGAGACTTAGTAAGAACTCTTTCTTCTTCCTTTCCTTTTTGAAAGGACTTGCTTTCACTCTTCTCAATTGCTACCTGATTCTGATTAGTTAGTCTATAACTTCGGCTTGAGCATACACCCCTTAGTTCTTGCACCATCCTTTACTATAATCCTTAACACATTCAGTATAATTCATTTCCACGACTCGTCTACCTCCCTTGGGTAATGGATGATCAGATACCTAAGGGATTTGTAAACCCATATAATCTTTCCCTTTAGAGTCACAAGGACTAGAACCATTCGCAAAGGGACCAAGACGTTGAAACACATTTCTTGGCCTACTATTTTCTTCGCAGCATGGGTGAATTGATGAGACACATTATTACTTACATTTTTATTCTCCCCAGCCTCTTATTTCTATCCACTTGGATATTTAAAACACTTCGTTTTGGCCTTTAATGTTCATGTGGAACTCTTTCCTACTTAATCAACTATGGATGAACCAATCACTTTGCTTGACCCTTGATAAGGGAAATTTATGCAACTTATCTTGCTTCTAGACCTTATCTTTTGTATAAGTTTAACCGAGTTACTGATGTAATTACTTAGGATTTTAATTTAGTCCTCATTGTGCATTTTTTATAGGATTGTTGACTATTGTATTAATTTTGGAATAATTCTTGGATTCCAAGCATGTTGCATTAAACTTGTCTCTTTGAGTATGGTTTTGTATATATGAGCTTTGGATTAAGTGTAAAATGTCAAGAATAAGGCCGAGAAACTTTTTGTAAGGAGCTTGGAGCTAAGAGGTTGCAAAAAGAAGCAAAAACACAAGAGACAACTCTCGGTTGAGCCGTTGTAGCACTTGGCAAAGGTATTATCAAAATTGCTCCAGCTCAAGCTTTTGGTGAGCACTACAATGCTCATTTAGTTGTACAACGCTTATGCGATGATGGGATTATAGATAATTAATCTGTGTTTTAGGCCTAATTTTGGGCTATTTTGGAGAGCGGTATTTAAAGGAATGACACAGAATTTTACTCTAGTTTTGGATCTAAAGTTTAGGCAGCTAGGATTCTCTCTATTTTTCTCTACATCTCTCTACCTCTTCTCTATTCTTCTTTCTCTAGGGTTTCCTTCAGTGATTTTGATTTGTTATTGGAGATTGTAACAAGGATCATTGCTATTATCTTCAGATACGCTTTTAATTTTATTGTAATAATCCTCGAGAGATGGAGGAGTAGATTTCCTTACTAGTATAAGAGTTTCTAGATAGATTGGGGTGATGTTTAAGACCCCCCTTTTTCTATATTGAATGCATTAGTTTTCTCCATGTTCTTTAGTTTTTATTCTTGTAATTGTTGTTACGATTGTTAAAAATTTTATTGGAATAACTAAATTGGTGATCGTCATTTAGGGAAATCCTTTGGACATAAATTGATTGATCAGTTGGTTTATGTTTGAAGGAGAACACTAGAAACAACCTTCCAATTGGCGGTTAGACTATAGTAATTGGTACATTAAATCAGTGTGATTTCTAAATAAATTAGAATCCTATTTATTAGTTATTTGTATTGGTCAAATTCTATAGGTCGATCGATCACTAGTATTATTGCCAGTGAATATTTACTAATAGCCATTAATATGATCAATATTTGATCTATGATAACTAATTCTAATCATAGGAATACCTAGCACTAGTGCCTTTAATTCTAGATTCATTACCAATTATTTTTTAATTGTTTTAATTTAATTCTCAAAACCCCCAATTTCCAAATAAGTGGCATAGCCTCCTTGAGAGCTACCAGAGTTGCCTCCTAACTATAATTTTGGTGCATTCGGTACTTGAACTTTTTAATTCTAATTTGAGGAGGTAGCGACAACCTCCGTCAACCCTTTTACTATTATTGATTTTAGTCTCCACACTTTAACCACAACTTTCTTAGTAGAATCCTTACCAATAAGTCTTTTGCCTTGACTATGATCAGATATGGAGACCATATTATGTATAATAGTAGGGAAAGGATTTGTGTCCACAATCATATTAGCAACTTTTTTCTCTGGTAACTTCAATCTCTCTTCTTTCAACACCTTTTGAATGGCTCTTCTAAACACCAAACAATTTACTGGAGAATATGTATCAGAATTATACCACTTATAATACTTCTTGTTCTTCAATTGCTTGGCTAAAGGTATCTTGTGTCCCTTAAGCAACTTCATCCGTTTGTCCTTTAGTAGGAAATCAAAGATTTGATCCGCTTTAATAATATCAAACAAATACACTTCTTTTCGCTCAAATTTAAACTTTTTTTCCTTTTACCTGGAGCCATGCAGGCAAGAATATGGCTTCCCTTTGATTATTCTTTCATTATCTCACCTTCCAAGGACAATTTTTCTTCATAAAGCTTTTCATCAGATTCATACTCCACCATTGAAATAAATTGAGATACCTTGCCACCAATCTTATTTGAACGTCTTTGTTCCTTTTCATGTATGAATTGTTCTACCCTAACGTTTTCCATGCCAACTGGTTACATGTCCATATTCTGAAACTATCAATTTCTCTCTCATTATGGGTGTATATTGTTGATGGCTATGGATGTACATTCAGTTCTGGCTATTGCACACTGCATTTACCACGTATCTTCCAGAATCTTTTAATGAAATCAAGTACTGACTCATGTACTTGTTGTTTAATCCTAAATAAATCTAACACTAAGGCCTCTAGCAATCGTTTATAAAAATGGTCATGAAAAACACATTCCATATATGCCAAATTGTGTACCGAATTAGGTGGAAGGGAAGAATACCAAGAAAAAGTTGTCCCAGTTAAAAACAGGAAACAACTGAAGTGTAGTGGTTCATTTTGTCTGGCTTCTGAACATGAGCCAAGAACTTGCTTACATGTTCCATTGAAGTCCTCCTATCTATTCCTAAAAATGAAATGAAATCTAGCACTTTGAAGCCTCATGAGAAAGGAACCTTGTCTATGGTCTCCTATATATAGGTCTTTCCAATGGCCTCATAATATCTGCCATGACATTTGGATCCAAAGACTAAGGACTAGCCCTTCTTTGATCAACCATTTGAAGTTGGTTGTTTGGAACAAGTCCTGGTTGCCTTGACCTAAACATCCATTGATCTTGCATAGCATTGAAGCCTAGCATATGCATATTCCACAACTGATCTTGTACTAGAGCTCCAAAATTCATACCTTGATTAGGCCTAGCACGATAATCAAATTACCAAGAAGGGGACCTCCTCCTTGGTGCATTCGGATATGGCATCATAGCCTATTGGTTGTCTATGTTGGGGCCTCTTGTTACGTTTTGATCTCCTCCAAGAGCTACGCACCATGATGGCTCACCATTCATACCAACACATGATTAGCAGTGGTGGCAAACCCAAATGGCCTGTTGCATTTGTAGGTCATCTAATCAAAGTAAGGGCCTTCCTAAATTCATGTACAGCTGCATATGATATCTCCCCAAGTAATAACCTGTATTCATCATCATCCACATAGGGTCATATGGCACAGCTCCATGTACGAGTTATAATTGTTACCTTGTATGATGTCCAACAACATCGGTTTCACAATATCCGATAGTTTCTTTGATACATTCAACATCACATCATTAACCCCAAGTTCCATTCGCCTCCATCATTTGTAGCGGTAGATGTTTAACATGAAGTACCATTCTTTTAGGGTTAGAAGCAACAGTTTTCAGGTATATCCGGAATCGTTTTGTTTATTGGACTACCAACAATGCTATCATCCCCCTTATAGTCTCCATGCTTAGCATTAGTTGACATTGCACCAGGTATACATATTCTAGAGCGTAACTCCTTGCATCACTAGAATTCAACCTTGGGGATTGGAACTTTCTACTAGTGATCTCTTAGGGTTCCACCAGGCGTGCCAAAAATATGTTACAAAGAAATTTATTCGTCCAAATTATTATATCAACTTACCCGAGAACACAATTTCAATCTTGATCCCAAAAGAAACAAGCGACTTTACTAAGAAGGGGAATGTACCCCTTGGTTATAGGTTTTCCAAACATTAAATTACAATAAGCTTTGGATAAGATTCAGTAGGAATTTTATTAATAAAGACCAAGGATATACAACATCAACCTTAATAAAGCATAGGTTTAAAGCCAAGGCTTACATTCGTGTAAACTAAACTACACTTAAAGAAAGTGAAAGAAATCTAAGACAAAACAAGTGTAAGATTTGTATATGTGACTTATCCTCCTTTTATCCCATCTCTTTGTCCCTTTATACCAACTTCAAACCCGTTGTTCCAATCAATAACCGTCCATTGTCACTATTATCGTGGCTTGCAGTTGCATATGTGTTGTGGCCAAACGGTTATCACTGTTCTTCTTTATGCATGTACTTCAAGCCCACGTCTTCAGCTGTAATAATTGTTCCTTCCTTGTCAACTTACACTTCTTGCACCTTGCATGGCTTGTACTTGTACTCCATCCACGAGCTGTAACCTCTGCTTTTGAGGCCCATCTCTTTTTAATTTTATCAACTTATGAGGTCCAATTAAACTTGTTAGCCACTTTATTTTTTGTGGTAACAATACTTGATGAGGTGGATAATGCAAGACGTTAGCTATTAATGTACAGTTGAAGATTTGGTATGAGAGGAAGAATATATACTAGAGACAATTGTCACGTAAGAAACATTACAAGCTTGGTTATAGGAATACCAAGTACTTTCATGCTATTGGTGGAGGTAAAAGAAGGAAGAAATTGATTGACCAAATAATATGTGATAGGAGGATTTTGAAGAACCCAAGAGGTATATAAGCTACAATCTTGCATGCTTATAGAAATTTATATGGACAACCTGAACTTCCTCATATTCACCTTTCAGATGGATTTTTTCCTATGATTACTTAGGATCAAGCAATGCTTCTAGAAAGGATGCCAACAATATCTAAGATTTATGAAGATGTTCAATCTTGTAATTCTTCCAAAGCTCCAAGGTATAATAGGTTTAATATGAACTTTATTAAGAAATTTTGGGGTGACTTAGAAGAGGATATATGTAGATTTGTTTTCTCCTTCATTGAATTCAATAGTTTCCCTTAAAGATTAATACGACATAGGTTACTTTGGCCTTTAAGTTTGTAGGTGCTATGGAGATTAAGGATTTTTGCCTTATTAGTTTAGTAGGATGCCTATATAAGATCATTTCTAAGTTGTTAGCAAATAGACTGAGACCAGCAATGCTAACACTAATTGGTGAATCTCAATCGACTTTTATTAGTGAAAGACAGAATCTTAATGGAGCATTAATAGCAAACGAGGCCGTTTAGTGGCTACATAAGGCAAAAGAGAAAGCGGTTGTTAAAATTAGATTTTCAAAAGGCATGTGACACTATGAGATGGGGTTTCTTAGAGGAGACATTAGAAAGAATGGGTTTTGGTAGGATCTAAAGGTCTTGGATCATGCAATGTGTATCGATGAACTCTGTCGATTCTCATTACTAGTTCTCCCTTTCATCCTTTTCAGCTACAAAGAGTTTTGAGATAGGGGGATCCACTTTCTCCCTTCCTATTTCTCTTGGTGGCTAAATCCTTTAATAAGATGGTTCAAAATGCTAAAAGGTTGGGTTTGATTAAGGGTATCTGGGTGGGAGAAAATCGGGTTGAGTTATCACACTTATAGTTTGTTGATGATACTTTATCTTTGCTCCTGCAAATGTTGATTTCTTGAAGAATTATAAATTCTTGTTGGCAATCTTCTCTTTGATGTTGAGTCTTCGTATCAACTTTAGTAAATTGGCATTGAAGAATCATGGGCTTGTAAAGCTTAAGAGGTGTTGAAATGTTCTATTGTGAAACTCCCAATTATGTACAGTGGGATTTCTCTTAGTGCTAATCCAAAGAAAGTTCAACGTAGAAGCCTATATAGTGGATAAAATGGAGAAAAGATTAGCTTTATAGAAGGCTAGATTACTATCTAGAGCAGAACGATGACTCTTATAAAGTCTATCTTGAATTGAATGCCAATGTACTACCTAAGTTTATTCAAGATTTTGAGAACGGTGGTAGCAAAAATTGTCTCTCAGAGGAATTTTTTTGGTTCTCAAACTTTTCTAGGAAAGGGATACCATTAATATCATGGGAAGTCATTTAGAGACCGAAGAAGTATGAGGGGCTGGGTGTGGAGAGTATTGCTATTCAGAATGCTACACTACTATTCAAGTGGTGGTGAAGATTCTCTAATGGACCTTCACCATTATGGAAGAGGATTGTTTGTTCAAACCATGGGTTAGATCAGCATTCTCAATTGTCTATGTTACCTTCTTTGGGCCCACCAAGTTTATGTAGGCAAATTTCAGATTTTGTATCCTTTGGGGGAGTTATTAATCATATTACATCAAAGGTTTTAAGAAAAAGGGTTGGCGATGGAGCAACGACATATTTTTGGATGAAGAAATAGGTAGGTGATTCTTGCTTGAGTGAAAGATTTTCTCGGCTATATTCGGTTTTAGAGCAACAACAATGTAAAATTTCAAAAATGGTGTATGGAGATAGACTTTGGTGTGGAGTTGAAAATTATTCACTTAGGATGAATAATTGCTAGCTGGCCTTCTTCTTGTCTTAAACGAACATAACTTTATTGAGGGGGTGGGTGATGAATGTGTATGGGAATATAATCCTTCTAGAAACTTTTCTATTTCTTCTTTTTCTATGCAAGCTTTCTAGGCATATGTAGCATCCTCTCCAAAATGGAATGATGGAAGAAAGGCATGGAAAGGCTTCGCTCCTGAGAGCTGAGCTCCTGATGTGGTTTATTTTATAGAAATGTGTTAACACTAAAAGCAAATTGTGCAAATTCAATTGTCTACCAGATAATAATTTGATGTGTCCTTTTTGTGAAAGCAATGAGGAAACATTGGAACATCATTTCATTACTTGTCAGGTATCTGCTGACTGTGCCCTCCTATCTATGGTGGAGTATTTTTTAGTACATTCCAAATGACCCTGTGGGTTTTTATGGTGCTTGGCTTGGTGTTCCATTTAGAGGTTTTGATAAGAAATTGTCGATTTGTTTATTGTACGTGGTTTGTTGGTTTGGTGGATTCGAAATCATATGGCTTTTGAAAAGTTTAATTCAAAGTAGGAGTTGGAAGAGCAAAATATTTTGCGTAGGCTGGGATACTAGACAAGAGCCTGGTGTGATAAATTACCATATTGCTCAGAGTTCTTTATGTTGAGCTTGGAATGGGTTAGGTCATGGAAAAAATAAGTTAATAATGTTCTTGATATCTTGGTTCAACTCCCATTGAGGAAATCTCTTTTTGTGCTAACTTGGCCTATAAAATGTTGGATTGTATTTTGATCTCACTTTCCTTATCCTTGATGGCTATGCCGAAGAGGAATGGGAGTTTGTGAGTGGTATGTATATACCTAACAGTTGTTATGAACTTGTTTTGGCTCTGATGGTTTGTATGATACCTAGGAGTTTTTGATAATGATAACTTTTCGATATGATATTGGTTTTAGTGCTGGAACCAAGTTGAGTTGTTAATGAGAATTGTTTTGGTTTTGGGTGACTATTGTACTAGTAGCTACTTGTGTAGTGGTTTGCTTCATCTTATTTGTTCTTGGATGCTTGAAGCGTTGATGCCTTGTGCCCGTAGTATGTTATTGGATTTTATGGCTATTGTTCCTTCATACATGTCCTACTCTTATTGGCCTGCACTAAATATTGGTAAGGTGTGCTATTGTTTTTAGTTTGGTCTACTTGGATGGCATCTGATGTAAGGTTTTTGGGAGTTTTTCAAGCCTCAATATATACAAGATAGTGATTGGTGTGTGTGAAGGTGCATATGGTGCTCATGTAGTTATGGCTAGTACATTTGTCTTTTAATCAATGGTTTGATTACCCTCTTGGAGCTAGTTTTGTTGCTGCCTTCGTTCTGTTGTATGTATAAAGTGCCTCTATGTGTCCTGTCGAGGTGAACCTCTTCACTTTTCTTTGGAGGTGTGCAATCTATATGATGTGTTATACTCTTGTAACTTGTGTCTTATCTTTGTTCCTATTGTCTTTCTGTTGTGGTTCTCTTTCAAGGTTTGCCTATGGTTTTCTTTCTTTGATAAGTGCAGCTGATGTTATTTTGCAGCACATGTACTTGATATATTTGTCATTGACTTTTGCTTTTTGGCTCCTCCATTTTGGGTTTAGCCTCTTTATAAAAAAAAGGTGGAAGAATATTAACTAAACTATTTTTTTAATTATTGGTATTTAAAATGCATTTCAATCAATTATTATCAACAAAAAATCCATTTCAACTATATTGAGGCGTAAAATTTTCATAATACGAACTTTATCTAGTAATAAGACTCAAATGAATACATTTTGCATTTGAGGAAAATAAGCACTAAATGAATCAAACAAATATTGGCATATAATTTATTATTTATTAATACAGGAATAGGAGAAAAATATAGGGATCCTCTGTATAGCCAATGATCAAGCTGTGATTGAAAAATCATTGACAGCATCCTTTGTTGGCACCCTCATCACCTCTATAGATCCACATCAATTCCAAATATCTCTTTTTAATGTTTTCCTCTTGTATATACTTTTAGATTATAGAGCCTTGACTATTTGTGGTTGTAATTTGTATTTATACACTATAATTAACCATAGTCAACATAATGCAATATATCATATCCCATACTTCTCTACAAAAAGATGCAAATTTTATCAAAATAAAACCTAGGGAGTGGCTATTGTCACTCTATTTTGACTATTGTCATTCCAACTATCATTATTTTTCATTTAGGTTCACTAAAATATCATTCTTCTATTATAATCAAAAGAACATATAGTTAACATTAATTATTTATTTATCGTGTTAATAATATTGAGAGTTATGGTTGTTAGTCCAATGAAAATTAATTTAATTTTTTTTAAAATAATGTGATAATAATCTTATTTTTAATTTTTATATAAGTCACTAAATATTACAAATATGTAATATTAACACACTTAATATTATCATTTATATTTATGTCTTAAATTATTTTTTGCAAAACTTTCTTAAAACAATAGTTACCTAAACAATTTACCATTAAATGTTTTAGAGAAAAATAAGTAAGAATAAATAAAAATAAGAGTTTAATGTCTATATACTGATAGTCAATTATTTTTTATTATCATCAAATCAAATTCTTCTACTAGAATGGCTTTTCAAATAATAGGTGTGCAAGTATAGTATATTAGCTTATGCAAAAATACGTCCAATTTTTTTATAATTTTAAAATATATTAAATACATATGATATGAGATTTTTTTTTGACAAATATTTGATATTTTATTTTTTGTTTGTTTGACATATTTGTTATTAAAGTATTAAATTATCTTAATTCTATACATCAAATTACTTTAATTTTTAGTTTAAAAATATGAACAAAGAAAAAATAGACTAAAATAAATGGTCAATAATAGTAAACCATGGTATCATTTATTTATTTACTAGTTTTAAAATTATGTAAATGTTATGTGTTATAAAATAAGATATGTAATTGCATACCAAATTTATTATTTCACCTTTGTTGTTATTCATTTTATTTATATTTTTATAAAAAGTACTAAATATTATATTATTCAGATAACATTTATTAAAAAAATAATTTAATATTTGAATTTAAATAATTTAAATTAATAAATTAATTCAATACATATAATAACTAGCAATTACTTTTGTTATGCAATATGGGCCTCAATGCCTAAACCTCTCGTGTTTACTAAAATATGGCACACAAAATTTGCATGCTTCTATTATTTTTTATCAACAAAATTTAGCTGGAGAAAAAATTAATTCTAATTCACAATTAGAGTATATTTTTACTTTCATTGAATATTTACAAAAGGATCTATAATTAACATATGTTTTTAAAAAATTGTTCTAATTTTATAATTAATACTTTTATTTTAAGTTGATTGAATGATTTCATAGATATCTATGTGATTAACACATACTTTTATAACCAAAAAAAAAATTGAACTTATGATTATACTATAGGGTTAAATGCAAAATACCCTGTATTTTATGCTATGTGCAATTTAGACCTTGACTTTTTTAATTGTGCAACGTCTTATACTTGTCAAATTGTGCAAAATAGCCCTTTTGTTAAACAAATATCCATTTAGTCCATTAAGTGATCATGTGCCACTCACATGACCCAATTTCTGGACAAACTGCCCTTGCCATATCCCCTCACCCTAATCCACATTCAGATCCCAAAACCCATCTCTATCTCTCATCGAATCAAAACCCTAACCTCAGCTCAACTTCCATGCTCCCAGACGGAACAACGTCTCGCCTCTCACTTCCATCTCAACCTTTGAGCCCTACTCTCAACCTCAATCATGAAACATCAATCGTGAACCGCGTAAATCAACCAAATCACGAACCCCACCACATCGTGAACCTAATCGTGAACTCCAGCCCCACCTTTAAACTTTGTTTTGAAGTGATTGAAGACATCAGCTCCACCTTTGGACGGGTTGAAGAAGGGGTTGATCGAGGAAAGGAAGGACCAAGGAAATAAGATATCAGCAAGACATACAGGTACGAAAGTCAAGCTTCCGTTTTGTGTGAAACTTAAGCATCATGCCCTTTGTTAAATAAGCTTTTCATTTTGTGCATGTGGGGTCTTTATGTTGTGGACTTTTTGCTTTCTTTTTGTGATCCCAATCTCTCTTTTTTCTATTTTCTATTGTTGATGTATATTTTAACCCAATGTGGGCACATGCAATGGGGTTGGAGTGTAGGATTTTGGGTGGAGTGGTCCTATTTGTTGTTTGAACGCATTGTTTAATAGCAGTCTGTAATGGGTTAATAGCATTGTTTAATGTGGAACATGTGGTCCATGTGTGCAAAGTCTTTGTTCCTGTGTTTGTTAAATTTAAATTGCACTATGGTCCCTATACTTCGTTTAATTTATATTTCACTATAGTCCCTGTACTTTGCTAAATTCAAATTACATTATGGTCCCCTTAATTTTGATAAATTGTGATGTCTTATTTCCAGTTTTCAACTTTTGCAGATATGTCAACTATCACATGCATTTTGTATTTTGGAGGGGTGTTACACATTGCACCTCCCATGAGGTATGAATCAGGTGTTCGTCAAGAGTTTACAAATTTTGATGTTGATTATCTATCAACTACTCATTTATGCTCTCACGTAAAGAGTTTTCGATTTAGTGAGCCACTCAAGTTTCTATATAAGTTTAGGGAGGAAACATTTGAGTGCTCAAAGGATTTAGTAGTTGATAAAGATGTGTTGAGCAATATCAAAGCATTAGAGGGTAAGAAGGATCCGAGTTGGAAATTTATGCCTTGCATCCACCAAATGAAGCTAAACCGAGGGCTGATGCAAGGGTTGAAGTGAGATGAGTGGGTGTTGCTCCAGGGGCTATTGTTGGGCTAGAATTAGTTCCTTTTGTAGGGGTGGAAGTAGAACAGGGGCGGTTAGGGACTAATGTAGGGGCTACTATTAGGCTAGAAATTAGAAGCTACTCCAGGGGTTGAAAATGGGCCAGGTGTCACGGAGGGTTGAGCGAGGAGGGAAAAGTAAAGGAAAAGGAAAGGGAAGAGGAAGGAAAACGGTAAAGGAAAAGGAAAGATTCCTGAAAATATTGATGAGGGATTAAAAGGATGTGACTTTATTGAGAGTGACAATGAGGAGACTGACCTATTTTTTGAAGACAATGGCATGTCAGAGGTTACACCTGAAGTTGGGTCTAACAAACAAAGTGATGAAGGAGGTGCATCTACCTGGACAATGTAGCAATAACAACAGTAGTGTTATTGATATTGGAGGAGATTGGGATGGTGAATGTTTCTGACTATGAGGGTAGTGACACCCTACTTACTCCTAACGCATCTAATGAAGAAGGTATATGTTGAAAACTTTGTTTTTTTTTCAAAATAGAATTTAGCTATCTTAAAATTTGCTTCTCTGAATAACTTGTTCATATTGTTTGGCTCTAATTTGGTTTAATAGGGAGAGAACCAAAACAGGTATCCAGAGTTTCATGAATCTTCTGACATGAAGAAAAAGATTGAGGTAAAGGTTGGAATGAAGTTTGCAGCTTCAAAGTATTTAGGGAGGCTTTGAGGCAATACTACATTGAAAATGGGATTGACTTCGCATATATCAGGAACGAACGTGTAAGAATTACAGTCCATTGCAAAAATAATTGTGGTTAGAGGATGCATGCTAGCCATTGCCCACAAGAAAATTGCTTCCAAATCAAGACTTGGAAAAATGAAGATCATAAAGATTGTGGATGGTCTAATCATAACAGGAAGACAAGTGCAAGGTGGTTGTCTAACAAGTACCAAGACCACATTAGGGATCATAAGGGCAAGTGGACAAATGAAGCTTTTATGAACCAAGTTGCAAGAGAACACAAAATATTTGTGTCAAGATTTAAATTGTGTAGAGCTAATAGGATGGCTATGGGTCAATATGGAATGCTATGGGACTATTGTGCTGTAGTGGGCTTATATAATCGGGTCAACCATGAAGTTGAAGGTTGATGATCACAAATTTCTGAGGTTGTATGCATGCTTGGATGCAACCAAGCAAGGGCTGAAGTATTGTAGACCTATGATCCACTTGGATAGATGCTTTTTGAAGGCAGGCTATGGTGGTCAACTACTAGTAGCCGTAGCAAGAGATAGCAATGATAATATATTTCCTATAGCTTATGCTGTAGTTGAGTCAATAATAGAGATAGTTGGCAATGGTTCATTGAATTATTGCTTGAAGACATGGGGTCCAATTCAGAGCATGGTTGGGTTTTCATGTCTGATAAGCAAAAGGTATATATAATTTATGCAATTTATATGTATTATACAATTTATCAGGTGAATGCTCACTAATTTTGTTTGTTTAGTGTAGGGATTGATGGAAGTACTTGAGGGATAGGGGCTAAGCAGGTTCTTTCGACACTTGTATGCGAACTTCAAGCTTACATTTAGAGGGAAAGCCTTGAAGGACTTACTTTGGAATTGTGCAAGGGCAGCAACAAGGGTTGAATTCAGATTCCATCTAGGAGAGATAAGGAGAATAGATGAAGGAGCAGCAAGTTGGTTGGAAGAGAGATCCTTCCACATGGTCAAGGCACAAGTTCTCAACTCATGCTAAATGTGGGGCTTTGCAGAATAATGTTGCAGTCGTTTAATTCAGCAATATTACCTACTAGAGATAAACCAATCATCACTGTGATGGAGACCATTAGGAGAATGCTTATGAAGAGATTTGCAGCAAAAAAAGGTGTTGAAGTATCATGGGGTGATATGCCCATGAATTCAAACTAAGTTAGAAAAGTCAAAACAAGACGCCGTCTTATGTATTGCACACTTGAATGGTACTGGCAAGTTTGAGATTGACACATTTTTAGGGAGTAAAAGGGTGGTTATTTGGTTTCTGGAACTTGCACATGTAGATTATGGGATCTAACTGGAATTCCTTGTGCTCATGCTATTAGTGCAATATATGCACAAAGGGAAGTGCCTGAGAGATATGTGAGTCACTACTATAGGCAGGAGACTTTTCTACAAACATATGGGACTATGATCAATCCCATGCCATCTGAAGAGTGGCGACATACTAACTGTGATCCAATTCTGCCACCTACAATTAGACCTCAAGTTGGAAGGCCAAAGAAGGCTAGAGGAGAGCTCCTGATGAGCCAAGAACTCAAACTAGGATTAGGAGGGGTGGTAATCCTACTAAGTGTAATAATTGCATGGAGTGGGGTCATAACAGTCTAACTTGCAAAAGGCCAAGACATCCATATGCAAAAGTTAAAAGGAAGAAAAAGAAACAAGATGGTTTGGGTTCTCCTCCTGTGTAAAAAATTTGTTCCTTTGTTTTAAAATTATGTTGAAGATGAGAATAATGTATCTTTTTTTTTGCAGGTGACCAAGGTACAACCACTGATCCTGATCCTGCTAGAAATGGTTGGTTCTGTACCTGATATGTTCATTTGTTTTAAAATTATGTTGGAGATGAGAATAATGTAACTTTTTTCAGGTGACCAAGGTACAACTCCTGGTTCACTGCTCCTGGAAATGGTTGGTTCTGGTAGTGATATGTTCTATCTAGTTATTAATTAAACTTGTATTTAATCCTTTTCTTTGTACTTGTACATATTCAGCAACTCCTGATTCTCAGCTGGCAATGGCTTGATTTCTAATGCAAATAATGGCATTGGATCAGGTATGAAGGCTCCTGCAACTGGTTCTTTTTCTTTTACCTCTTGAGAAAATACTAACTTGGTTCTTTTTTTACCTCTTGACAACTTGTTTTGTTCATTCTACTTATTAATTAAACTTGTATTCATGTCTTTTCTTTGTACTTGTGTATATGTAGTTACTGTTCCTGTTTGCACACCTGGAAATGACTTGATTTCTAATGCAAATGATGGCTGTGGATTAGGTATAGAAGCTCTACAATTAGTTTTTTTTTCTTTTCTTGACAGCAAAGGCTTGTTTTAAAAGAAACTTGTGTTTAATATTGGTGGTGTAGGTACTCCTAATCCTTTAGCAAGCCTTTAAGGAGATGCCCAAGAGCACATGGTAAGAGAGCTCAAAATTCACTTAGTCAACCAACTCCACAATCAATAGCTGGTATACAATCACCTTTAAGGAGAAGCCCAAGAGCACATGGTAATGAGACACCTCCAATTGCACTCACTCAGCCTCTTCCGCAATCATCACAAGCAAAAAGGCGAAAGATTGGTGCCAAAAGAAATGCTTGAGTTTCAAGTTGTCGAGTTTTTAGGACACAATGTAATTTTGGGATACAATGTTATTTTGCCAAAAGAAAAGGCCAAAGATTGGTGACAAGAGAAATGCTTAGGATACAATGTTATTTTGCCAAAAGAAAAGGCCAAAGATTGGTGATAAGAGAAATTCTTAGGTTACAATGTTATTTTGGGATACAATGTTATTTTGCCAAAAGAAAAGGCTAAAGTACTCATTTGAGATACAATGTTATTTTGGGATACAACTTTATCTCAGTTATTTGATGGAATGTAAACATTTGCTATGGTTGACAGAGATATTTCAAATGCAATGTTATTTCCTTTTTTCTTGATAACAATCTTGATTTTTCCCCTTATCTTCTTGACAGTAAATAATTGTGATAGTAATCATGACCAATAATGTACTCCTTCCCAAGTAGTAAATAAATCTTTATTGTCCATTGTCAACATTAGTAATCATGACCATTCTATGACAAGTGGCTGAGAATTTTTAATTTCTTTCTTGTCATTGCAATTCTTTTGCAAGAGAAATGTAATCTAATTTAATTTGGCACATTGTGCCACCAATGAGCAGTATAAGCTCTAAATCCATTAAGAAGGAGATGAGAGTTATTAGTTTCCACAATCAGTATTTTCACAAACAACTTCAAATCCATTCAATATCAAATCTATCAAATGTATTTTTTCAGATACAGCAATTGGTTTTTGCATTTTTTTCGTGTTCCAAAATGGTTTTAGTTGAGCATGCTAATATAAATTCTCAGAAACTATGCCATTTGTTGTACTGTTTCTACAATTCTAGTAATAATAAGAATAACAATAACAAAAACAAAACGCATGTAACAACTAAATCATGATTTCATCCCAGACTTTGGCAAAATATTATACATCATAAACCCCACCAACATTCAATCTAAAACATCACAACACCTACTTAAATCCATTGAAATAATTTTAGGACCAAAATAACAACCACAAAAGCTATTGTGTGTAAATTTTTCATTTGACTCTTGTATGAAGCCACATCGGCTCTTAATCTCTCTAATTCAATCCTTTGTGTTTTCTCTTTTTGGTTCAACACCAACAACTCTATTTTTTGTGCCTCTATCAGTTTAGTTAGCTCTTTCTTCTTCCTAAATAACCCATTGAGCACTTTTCCTGATCTTTGTGTTGGAGGAGGGTCACACCAAGCAAAGAAGTTGCAATGTCCTTAGGATCCATATCTTGGACACCCAAAAAACCTTCTTCCTGGGTTAGCCTCTCTCCACAAAGTTTGCAGGCTTGATGGAAGACCATCTGCAAAAATGTGAAGGAAGGCCTCTAAGATTTGATAAGTTGGTGCTTCCAATCGATCCATCACTCTCCATCTTTTTCTTCAATGGGTTCTCTTCCTCTTCCAAACAAGTTAGTTCACTGGTTCGACTTTGAAGGGTTCACTGGTTCAATGAAGGAGCAGTAAGGGTTCGCTAGTTGGATGAAGGTGAAGGTTCATTGGTTTGAAGATTAAGGAAAGACAGACATAGAGTGATGTGGTTAGGACTAGGGTTTGAAGGTTGAGGTGAAGGGTGCTTCGATTAGAGCTTAAGGGTGGTGGGTGCTTCGATGCATTTTCTTCTTTGATTGAAAAGGAATGGGTGAAAAAGAGTCCTGGGTTAGGGAAGGTGAAGTGATGTTAGTGTTAGGGAATTTCATTGAAGATTAAGGGCAATTTTGTCCAAAAATTGGGTCACATGAGTGGCACATGATCACTTACAGACTAAATGGACGTCCTTTAATAGAAGGGCTATTTTGCATTTACAAGTATAAGGGATCGTGTTGCACAATTAAAAAAGTCAAGTTTAACTTAGAGTATAATAGGGGGGTATTTTGCATTTAACCCTATACTATATGAGTAAAAGAAAGGATTGATGGGTCAACTTATATCTAGTGTAAGATATGTTTTACGGAGTGGCTATTGTCTATTGTCATTCCACATTTATTGCTTTTATTTGAACTATGTCTAAAGTGTCCTTAAATTAATTTTAATAGCTAGCTTTTATTTTTAAAACCAAATTAAAAAATGTGTATTAGAATATCAATTATCTATTATCACTCTTTATTTATTATTGTTATTTAAGGGTTTTTCTAATACTCTTATGAAATTCAAGATTACTAATGTTTTTATAAAATTTAATAGTGGCAATACCTTCTAGTTATTTGTGGTTAAGAATATGCCACATATTCCATTGACTTAATTTATTAAAATCTAAAAAATTAAAAATTTAATTACGATCATCAAAGACAAAAAGATACTAACACCCTACAGGTAGCAAAGAAAAAACCTTTTATTTGTTACATTTATAAAGTGCATTGTAATTGTGGTTAGCGTGAGTATGCCAAAGCGGACAACATATCAGAAGATGATTTTCAAATTGTGGTAAACTGCATTGGAATTTGCATACTGGGTTTTCTCTTTTCTCTATTTATTTTTAATTCTGAAAAAATCTATTTATCTGTACATTATTGAAAAAAATTTGGCGTGATTTTTCCAGAAAAGTTCTTTTTTTAATCTAAATGTTTATGAAATATTCAACAAATATATTAACAAATGCCTAAATCTGTGTATATTCTTGCAATGCAAGTAATAATGTATAAACAAAAGAAAATATAAGATAAAATACGAGAATTAACAAAATAAAGGCCTGTACAGCCCATCAATGTCAAATGCCAAAATAAATCCAACTAAGAATTATAAAAAATGTATGCTTATTTTTATTCCCAACCAAAGGGACCCTTAATGTAACATAATATACATTCTAGTCTCTCTAATTTCCTTATTCGATCATTTGCTGCCTCTTCCACTTTCGGTTGTTTACAGCTGTGGTAGCTGGTGCGGATGGCCAACAGGCATCGCATCCTGAAAGCATCAATGTGAAAACAATCATCGTTTTAAATTCCAATTTAATTTCAACATCATCTTTTAGATACCAGTGTCGAGTCAAAAAGAAGGCAACTAACTTTAGAAAATCAAAGTGTGTGTTTAATATACCATCAATACCTATCATGCCTCGGAAACTAATCAGCTTAATTTAACCACTGACACCCAATCCAATATTCTGGTCCCGAGAGCAACACTGCTTTCAATTTCAACTTCAATAGGATCCACGGGAGAAATCTTATACCTACTGGAGTATTATGTCAACTAGATTTTAACCAATGCAACTATGCAGACAATTGATTTAAATCGATATACAATTTTAGAGAGTAGCTATTGTCACTTTCATTTATCCATCATCACTTCCATTCATTCAACTTTTATTTAATTTACTTATAATGTCCTTTTATTCTCTTTGATAATTAAAATATTATTTGTTGTCACTTTTAATTTTGATAAATCTCATTGTTATCAACTTTTTAAAATATTTTTCAATATGTTGTTACATTTGTTTGTATTTTTTTTACTTTTCAAAAAATGTTAATTTTTACTCATTCTTTCATATTACATATTAAATTTAATTTCTCACATTAAAATAAAAATATAATTATGTCTTAAAATGATAACCCCATATTAAAAATAAATATATAATGGAATTTAGTATGTATATTGAGAAAAAAAAAACCAGTAAACTATTGATCGCATATCTATTTACATTGAAAAAAATATAAATAATGAAGAGATGTATAAATTAATATATAACTAATGATATTTAGATTAAATGTCATTGATCGCATATGCATTTTAAGAAATATGTACTTAAGAGATTAAATGTATAACTAATATGTTTTAACTTTTAATATATACCTAAGATGTATTTTGTTACCATTTCTGAGAAATAAATTTAAATCAAGAGATTAATATGACAAATATTTGTATAATATGTTTATTTAATATTAGACTAAATTATGTAAACATACTATATGGTTGAATATTGAGTATTTTTTGGTAGTGATAATATTTTTTTGTAGTCATAATATATTTTTTGGTTAGTGATTGAATATTGTGTATGTATATACAGTTGTACATCCAACATATATGATTTAATTTCATTTCTCATGGTATTTATGTACAATATCATAATAAAAAGAATAAAATAGTATATTTTGTATAAAATAGAAAAATAAAAAATATTGTTATACTAAAAATAGGTCGTGTGGAGTTATCATTTTAAGACATAATTATATTTTTTATTTTAATGTTAGAAATTAAATTTAATATGTATAGTAATAGAATGATAAAAAAATTGAAATTTTATATGAAGTAAAAAAATCACAAACACAAATGTAATGGCATATTAAAAATATTTTAAAAATTGATAATATTGAGGTTTATTAAAATTAAAGGTAAAAATAAACAATATTTCAATTAAAAAGGACAATAAAAGGGTATTATAGGCAAATTAAATAAAAGTTGAGTGGGTGGGAGTAGTGATAGACAAATTGGAGTGGTAATAGCTGCTCCCACAATTTTAAATTATACTTCCTCTATTCCATATTAATAATCACTCTTAAAAATCGTAAAATTTTAGTACATTGAAAAGTTAATGTATTTGACTACAATTGTATGGTTTTAGGAGTGACTATTAATATAGAATAAGCAAGTATATATATATATATATATATAATCAAAAAATAGTTTAGATAGTAAAATAAATTATTTATGAATTCTACATGAACCATTGATCAATTTGTAATAGCATTCAACTTATCTTTCTAAACACTTCCTATGCAAATATTATTGATGATCTTTGAATCATCATAGTAAAACTCTTCAATCACATGTAATTGGTAACTTTAAAAATTGTAATATACAATTGACCCTGACTAAAAAAATAGGCATTTTCAAAATCAACCCAAAATCGTCTCTAGTGTGAAATCTATGTGATGAACAAAACATTTGATCATGTCTCATCTAATCATGTAGGATAAAAAAAAATAGAGTTTAACTTCTACACATTGTCAATGTCATCCAATCATGTATTATCACATCAATAATATAGTTGAGTCTTACATACACTATTTAAAAAGTCATCCAAATGAGTGATATAAATGGTTGATAATATAAAAGAATTGTATACAATGTATCAAAATTAAAATTATATACATGTAATAAATCTCTGTAATTCACTGAGTAAGATATCCTTAAAATATTTTAGTAAAAACTTATTAAAAAATTAAAAAATAAAACCATAATCTATCCCCCTTTCTTCCTCCTCTATTTTTTATTTGTAAAAATATATATAGATTCATATAACAAATTCATTTGTAAGGTATGTTCTTCAAAATGTTTGGCTCAAAATTAATGAACAAAACAAATAAATTAGGAAAAAACCACATCACCCATCGCCATACTTTTTTAAAAAGAGCTTATTTAAAATCATCAATTAAAATAAATCCTTTTTTAGAGGTTATAATTTTTCATCTTCTATAGAAAGGTATTTTTTATAGAGTATAATTTTGATGCATTGATAGTGTAATAGCTTTACATTATCGTCTAATCAAATTTCTTCTTTTGGATGACTTTTCAGTGGTGCGGGTGGAAATTAACCATATTTACTTATATGTCATTATGTGATTGGAAGATTGTGTAATTGTACATGATCAATGTATTATAATTAAATTCTTTTTTATAATATAAAAAAGATGTTTAAAAATAACTAAAAATATTTTAATATTACATCCAAATATAGATTAATTTGATTGTATCAAACTTGCACATGTGAACTTGGTTATGCCATTAAGCATGTGCAATAATAGTCAAAGACTGACTCTTGACAAATTGGATAACCAAAATTTGGTGCAAGTTTTGGAGGAAAAATTCTTTACCATTATGTGATAAAATATCATCCATTGAGTTAACTATCCAACTTTTATACATAGACAGATATGCTACGTGCCTATTAATTGATTGATATTTCAACTAAAAGTAAATATTAAAAATGGATCCAATTAAAATGTCATTCAATTAATAGATATAGAGTATCTTTATATGATGACATTCTTGAGCCTATATTAAAAATTCACCTCATTTTCATTATGTTTTACATTTTTAGAATTTTGTAAATGGAATAGTTAAAATACTCTTTTTATTAATGGTTCTTTTACAAAATCAAAAAAAGGAAATGTGGTATTTTCATAATTAATATTGAAAATGAGATAAAAACAATATATATCTATATATAGGTAGAGGATCAAGTGAGAGGAGTGGTTTATATGAGAGTGAGATGAGTAAATTTGAAATCGTTGAATCTTAATTACATCAATGGCCAAGGTTAAAACATAAACTCATGTGCCTTTTTTAAGTGATCATGCAACCTTTTAATAACTTATAATCCTGATTATTTATGTATGGTTATGTGGCCCATATTTGGGGTTTAGGATTTAGGGTTAGAGGCATGATAAGATATAAGAGCAAGTGGAGGTGCATAGTATAGAGGTGGAGATGCAAACCATTTAATTGGATCCTTTAATCTCATGTACTCTCTTCATTGAGTAATTGTCCAAAATAAAAAAAAACACACATATTAAGAAAGTAATGAATAAATATCGATAATAGTATAAAAGTGTATTAATTGACAAGATTGCCCTTATTTGATATAATTGTGCTCTTGAAAAAATAAAAGTAGATAAGATACACTTAATTACTAAGGTTTTGGTAATCAAGGGCACTGGTGAAGGGTTTTAAAATAGTAAGTTTTCATTGGGTAGTGTATTTTTTAAGTTTTAAAGTGCAGTCCACAAAGTTTATAGATTTTCTTTTATTAGAAATCTTAACCTTTATCCGTAGGGCACTGGTTAAATAAACCCTAATTATAATTAGGTATAACTGGTAAATAAAAATTAATGTTTTTTTAATTTGATAAATGAACAGATGAAATATTGAAGTGAAACAAAAAGTTAAAGAAAATATGGACACAATTAAGATACAACAAAGAGAGTATTAATTTTGGGAACGGCTATAATGTCACTCCCATTAATTATTTGCATTTAGAGTATTCAAGAGATGCCCTCAAGATATTTTTAATAGTTATCTCTTAAAACTTTGTTTGTGTCATATGATGCAACCTGCATAGTAAAGTAAGATTTTTATTTTGGGGATTTCTTATGAAAAGCATATTCAAATTTTATGAATTACTCAAACAAGCAATTATTAACTTTTTTTTCGATAGCAACGATTGTTCAAGCAAACTCAAGAGAGTTGCGAGCCAACAGCAACCAAGTGTAAGGACGATAGCACTTATACATGACCAAAGAGTCCTGCTAGACATATATGTACATAGTCAATATGATCTTAAAACTACACGAAAGGAAAAGCCAAAAGAAACTAAACATCAACAAAGGCTACCCATTTATGAGCATCCCATTGTAGCTAACTACTCTTGGAAGTCCCCACAACAACCCCTTTGGCATTGCCATCAAGGCCAACCATGTATGCAATGCCAATCAATTTTGTGGTTTCCACCTTCTCACTACATCTAGATTATCAATAAAGGACGAAGACTCAAATGGGAATTCCTCACACCAACCTTTTACGCAAAAGGTGAGTCTCATCATTATCAATTGAAAAACATCTTCCTAGTTGGGTGTGAATGATTCAAAAATAATTCTATTTCTCACCCAAAAAATGTTCCAACAGATAATGTAAAGGAGATAAGTCCATAGCTTTTTATCAAAACCTTTAAATAGGACCCCACACCAAGTATCATAGAAGTCAAATGGAGATAAAGGTAGGCACATAGACAAATTCCATAGCTTCATGCATTTAAACCAGCAAGACAATGAAAGGGACACTGAAGAAAATATGATCCAACGTTTCCTGTTCCTTATAACAAAGTGGGCATGACATATCCAAAGTTGGCAAGCAATTTCATGCTAGTCTTACTCTTGTATTCATACGACCTACAAAATGAACCGCATTAGTAGTTCTGCATGGGGTGGGCCAAGACCTTTCCACGATTTGATGCCTATGCTCCAAGTTGAAGATAAGGATAAAGTTTCTTTAAATACTTGTAAAGGAAAGGAAGAAACAAAAAAAAAAACCAGAAAGAAAACTTCCATGTGCACTCATCACTCATACCTTCAATAAAGTTATTCTAATTATAGCTTGAAGAAGATCTGTTAGATGTTGCTCTTCATAGAAAAATAGGGGTCTATGCCAGGTCAATTCCATTTCCAGGTCATATCCTCCCAGGAGTCCATATTAACAATATAATCATTCTCCAAAGATCCAGAAAATAACCTTGGGAACTAAGCTTTCACGTTGAAGTCACCAGCCACGTGTCATGCTAGAATTTAGTAGAAGAACCATCCACATTCTCCTCTTTAGTCAATTTTGGATAATTTTCATAATCTCCTTACAAAGCTTTCCATGTTAGAAATTTGACTCGATGCACTTTGCTTTTCCTCTCTGGAAGTCGGCCTTATTTGGGAATTAGGTGTGATGTTATGGTTAGAACATACTACCATCTTCCATAATGGCATAGTCCCAATCCTCCCATTTTCTTAGGTCTTTGTATCACTTCCTATGGGATTAATGGAATACCATTTTTTTTTCCAGCATTTCCTAACTAGAAGAATCTCCTCTAGACTTACAATCTTGGCTTAACTGTTTTTGGCATTTTAAAAATGCTTAAGAAATACATGGGCAAACAATTCAGAATTGATTTAATTAACACCAGCCTTCCAGCCTTTCAGAAGGTGATCTTTCCATAGTGCCAACTTTTTCTTAATTTTCTCAACTACCAATGTCCATGTTTCAACCCTACTTGGGTTTGGTCCAAGTGGGATGCCCAAGTAAGTAATTGGAAGCTTATCCACAGTACATCCCAAGAGATTGCTAGCTTCTCTAACCCAATCTTTTGAACACCAAATGTTATCATACTAGATTTACTATAATTAATTTTCATTCCTAATAGAGGAGAAAAGAATATGAGAAGCTTTTTATAATTCCTCAGGCCTTCAAGATCTATTGGCGTAAAGATCAAAGTGTTGTCTGATTGAAGGCGAGAGTTCGACTTTCTATTGCCAATACCCAGACTCTAAATTCTCCCAAGTACTCTCGCTTTTAAGGCCATTCTATTGAAAACTTTAGTTACAAGAAGGAACAAGAATGGAGAAATGAGGTCACCTTTTATGAGTTCTCTATGCAAATTAAATGTCTTAGTATCTTAAGCTTTTTGGAAGTTGAGCTTTAAAGGATAGCTCTTTCCTTTGCCTTATGTAATGACTCATTTTTTTTAATTTTTATGATAGAATAATTAAATATGAATAATCTAGAGAGATTTTGAATATTTTACAGACACAATTATGATCACAACAATATGAGGATTTTGGAAAAAAAAATTAATACTATTAAAAATTTAATATAATAATATTTTAATTGAGGATATAGAATTAGACCCTATAAACGGTATAAGGATATAGATAAGAACAAGGATAAGTAAAATAGATATTTTAAACCCTATATAGGGGACATATCAAGTGAGAATGCATTTTTTATGCGAGAAATGAGAAAAAGTATTTTAACCCTTTTATTAAAATGTATGGTTTAGATTAAAATTACTAATTAAAAAGTCACGTGAACAACAAAAAAAAGTTCCTCCCTTAATTTTCTTTAACTTAACCATCCCAAAAATCAAATCTCTATTTCCAAAAATTTACTACAGAGATCTGCATTGTTTTTCCATCCTTCCCAAAATTCTTCTTTTTATTTTTTTTTTATGGAGACCCAAAAATTAAATCTCAACCACATCATTTTGGGATGAAACTCCATAGGCATCCTCTCTAACAATATATTCATGACACCACCAAGTACATGCAAGGAGTACATCACCCCAAATTCAGAAAGAGGACATGCTTGTGATCATTATTTAAAACTCAACAAGAAACGTTTTATGGTCATTTCAAATCGATTGAAGTTAGACCACTAAATCTTCAATTCCATGCTCTATATTCTAATTTTCTATTTTTAAACTATTGCTATTTTGGATAAACACAAACCAAGTTTTCTCTTGTCAATTGTGCACACTAGGATTTGGAGGGAAGATAAGCTTCCAGTAATTGAAGGTGAAATAGGAGTGCAATTTGAAAAGATTGGGGAAGTAATTAGATAGGATAACTGATTTATGGAAAAGTGGGAAAAAAGGGGTATGTGAGTTTCTTAATTTATGAATGTAATCTCAACCACCCATTTGATCTTATGGCTGGAATTGTCATTCTCACTTCTCACATAAGAAAGTCATTCTCATATGATATGTCCCCTGTATACATATAGAGTTAGTGTAACTTTAAGAAAATGTTATACCATTGAATAACTTTTTATTAATGTAAATCTTTATAAAACCCACGTAGATTAGAAGCTCATATCATATAGATCAAGTCTGAAAATTTCAAATTAATATAAAATTATTTGCATAATTTTTATATACATAAAAATTAGCATAATATATATACTTCAAATGAATAAAAATAAGAGCTAGATGATTGCATTACTATTGATATTCAATTTTTATGAAATTTAACACAAATGATCTTTATGATAGGTAATTGTAATTCAACGGTTAGATCAATGAAAAAATAATTTCATTAAAAGCTATTAGTGTAACTTTGCTTAAAGTTACACTAATGTAACTTGATCCTAACTCATATATATATAATTCCCTATTTTTTTGAAGATATAGTCTCTTATTTTGATTTTAGAAATTATAAGAGAAAAAATGGAAACTTATCCAAAATGAGGGTAAAACCAAAGTTCGATGTTGCTATGGTTTAAACTTTAAAAAAATGAATAATTTTGAAAGTAAATTGAGTCTGTGTAAAAGTAATTTGTATTTTTTATTATTTATCGAAAGTAAAAGGAATAGTAAATGCTCAATTGAGTACCTCAAGAATTGTGTTGAACAATCTGGTCTCCTAGAAGGTGAGGGATAATTTAGCCCTGTAACACCCTAACATTTAACCCAACACGCCTAGGACGCATTGAGATTAATTATTAGTTATTACTCCTTTAAATTCCTTTTATCAAAATACTTAGCGGAAATATGGGTAAATTTTTTTTTTGAAAACCTGAATCAAAACTAGAGCCATGCCGTACTACCATGAGCAAATCGTAAAACAGGAGAGAACTTAATCATACAATTTAAAGGCAAAAGAACACATTCATCTATAGAAACAAACATCATAATGTTAAATAACATAGTTGAATACATAGGGATTAGCATAGATGGAGTCACACCCATAGTGGGCTAAACTTCTATACATAAGTAATAGAAAGAAATACATAAAAATAGAAAATACATGGGGAATATCAAAATACTAGATACTAGCTACCGTATCCCTTCCTCAACCTATGAGCACTCATCCAACGTCATCCCCATCAAAGATGCAAGCAAAAGGAATCATCGCGATAGCTCGGCACTCTGTAGGGATCCTTCATCACGATCTCCTCGCGGGGCTGACCCTCATCCCTGAAGGTACGAACCTAATGAACGGGGCGAGCTCCTCGGGTGTGTTTAAGTGGAAAGGGGGACGGACGTGACCTCCCCACGCGGGCGCACCTTTGGGTGTCGAGCTAGCCTCCGCCGCCTCACCGTGTCCTCACTGCCCTCTGATGTCCATGGGGGCCGGGGGAGATCCCTCCGAATAGATGGGGTGGGGGAGTCCTCCATGGGTCAGCTTCGGAACGCCTCGAGCGAGGAACATACTCGGGGTAGTCGTGCACGCCGAAGCCGAAGGGCGAGCACGACAAGTCTGCTCGTCGCGGGTTGAGTCCTCTAGAAGATCATGTCGTCGCCATAGGAGGTAGGAGTGAAGTGAAAGCTGGAACTGGATGCGCGAATAGACGTCTTATGTATGCAAAAATGTGGACAACAAATAACCCTCAAAATGATACGACTATGACGGGTCAAGTGAACCTCCCAGTATCGGCGTGCCATCGATCTGAAGACGTAATAGGAAGAGAGAAAAGAGGGGTGAGAATCTTACTAAAGAATCTCAACAGGAATTCTCCTACCCTAATGTCATCGTTTACGTCCCTAGGAACCTTGGGTTTATTATAAAAAGATTTAACATGCAATGGTCTATTATGAGGTTTTATAAAAGTAATTATCCAAGGTCCGTGTTTTCTTTTATAATGAATCTTAATACATGAATGCAGCATAGCAAAGCATGAATGCATGACAATACTTTATACAAGTAAACCAATAAAACATGACATCAACAATTTATCACCATATAAGTGGCATGTAACTTCTCATGAAAACCTTTCTCTTTCACAACTATGGGACTCCACAATCCCAATTCTTTTCTCTTTTCTCAAACTTTGTGACATAAAGGTATCAAACCTAGAATCATTACCAACCTAAACTAGGCTATGAGCTCATACCTCAACTAGTCATCACTAGTTCTTACTTATATTCTTGATAAGCGTAACATAATCACAATCATAATAGTCCAACTTTAGAGTATGGGTAGAGGGCCTAAGGATCATCCATCATGGGACTTTTTCCTTCTTCGAAACGCATCAACTGGTTAAGACCAATGATTTTATCCGCTTTGGCAAACTACTGTCAATGCCCTCACCTTTTACCTTTTCCTCACTGGAGCAGGAGAAGTACGTCTCGGTTACGAAACGCATTAATTGATTAAGACTAGTGACTTTGTCCGCTTCAGGATGGTCGCGTCCATACCCTCCACGGGTCTACTTTCTCTCACTTCAGGAGAAATGCGTCTCGGCATGTCACTTTTAAAAATCTTACTTTCAAAAACTTCTTTAAGTCTCTCAAATTTGACCGAAATTCGAAGCACAATGGTTGTATACGAATTTCCTCAAATTTGAGTCATGCCACATAACTCATTTAACATATGCTTCCTCATTTAATATCTCAACTAAGTAAACCTTTAAAATCATATAAACATGTTCACCCATTTCATTAATATCTCATATCCTTTTGCATCTCAATCATAACATACCACATTATCATAACAATCACGTCATGAGTTCACATATTCTCATACACATGCCATTAATACTTTTGCATACTCTCGATATATCAGAACTATGTGTTCACTTGGTCACTTACTCTAATCATCTTCCCTATCTTATAGTATCTTATGCTTTGATCCTTACAGGTCTTAAACTCATGTTCTAGTTATCCTAACACCCATAACATCTTCGATGCACCTAAAGGATCATTACTTGTAATTCTTTCTAATTTTTATACTTACTAACACCTCCAAACAGCATTGCAGAGATTGGGCATGATGGTTATTATTCAATTACGGGTTTCTCTACATCTCTAACCCTTTCTAAGTTCCGTCTTCGCCTAAGGCTCTATATTCAATTCCTAAATCAATTATCAGAGATTCCTTTACATATCCACTAATTGTAAACCATTTTTCCTAAGTTCAATTATGCTGAAACAGAATTTATAATTCTTATGCTTAAGTGTTCTAGAATCCTCATTTTAAGTCCTTTTTAGTTACTTATTCTTTCCTAACATTCCTAAATCGGTCCTTGCCTCACTCAAACATAATTTTACACATTTTAACTCCATAAAACAACATCAATATAGTGGCCAAACAAACAAGGCAGAAACTAAATTGTATATCTCACATAATCACATGGATTCATGATTTAAGCACATATAAGTTGCTAGTTTTCTCTTGGAATAATTTTAGGAGCTCAAAACTCTTTTAGAAACTAATTTATCTCATTAAAATCATGTAAATATGAGTAAGGGCAGTAGCTAAATTATTTTTCCCATAGGGTAGATTTAAAACATAAAATCATGTTCATAATATTCTCTAAATTCACCTATGTTTAGAAAAATTCCAAGACATAGGCTATTGACACTTATGATTAGATTCAACTCATACCAAGTCCATCATCATCATCACAAGGCCGAGATGGGATTCATGGAAGGCTTCCATTTTCTAAGACTTTACTTGTGATACTTGGGCAAGTCTTTGAACTCTAGAATATTTAAGTGATGACATAAACATAGACATGCTGTACACTTTGTTTTATTCTTCATTATAAAATAAAGTGAGAGCATAAAATAAATATAAGATGCAACTTCCTTATTATCTTTAAAGATTAAGTGATAACTTGAAATATAAACATGGAGTGCAAGCTTGGAAATTTAAACATGAAAATACAAGTTCATTTATTTATTCTTGAGAGCTTAGTGATGTCATCAAAAAGTAAACATGATATGCAAGGCATAAACTTAAACATGAATGCAAACTTATTTTATCTTAACTAAAGCTCATGCAAGACTTTAGAGGAACATCAATAGCCTTAACCCAACATGTATCTAACAATATAAAGTGAACTTTAGAGTTCTTAGCACCAAATCTTCAAAGAAGTCTTATGGTTTGAACATCATCATCAAGCTCAAGAAAATGGATTAAGAGATAAACATCAACACTTATCAAAACAAACATAAAGAGAACTACTCATATTCTTTATTTTATTGCTCACAAGCTTCTATCTAGAGTAACTCTAGAACGGTCAACCAACTTTAAGGTTGGCAAGGAAAACATGTGATTAAGTTTCTTAAACAAAACCTTTAGTGAGCTACTTAACATTTTTATCAAACTTTGTACAAATAAAGGAAATGAAAACCGAAATCATTGAGGAGGAAAGGAAATGAGAATCGAAATCTTGAGTAAGGAAAATAAAAGGAAACCGAAATCATGTATGGTCCAAGACCAAGTTTTCAAGCTTTAGAGGTTTCTCACATGGTATCCACGAGACCATTATCTTGAAACCTCATCATCAAGCCAAAGTTTTTCTCATCAACAAGGCTCTAAGGCTGAAATGAAAAGGAGGATAGAAAGAGTTTTGAATAACCAAGAGAAAACTAAAACTTTTCTTAAAGAAAGTACACAAAACTTTGAAAATAAACCCCTACCAAAAGTTTGCTTGAAGGAATGAAGGAAAGCTTGGTCTTTTGAGGTGAAAAGGAAAGAAAATCTTCTTAGAGTTTGAGAAGGAGGTTTTGACCAAGAGAGAAAGAAGAAGAAGAGAGGTTGTGTTTAGGAGAATGAAGAAGGAAAAAGGGCTTCTTTGATCTTTGAGGAAGAGAGCTTAAAGTTTGCAATGGATGTGTAAAGGATTCAAAGAGCTTTCAAGCTTGCATATTTATAGAGAAATGAAGCTCATGGATGGCCTTTGAGGGGAGGAAGGCTGATGGCCTTTAGAGGAAAAGAAGGTAGAAAATATCTCTTGATTGGTATGGTTGTGAGTATGGGCAAGACATGGTGAGGTATGGCTCCAAGTATGGCCTAGGCATGGTTCTTTGTGTTCAAATTAAACAACATGTGATGAATTGAGGGGGAGGATGTATTCGGCCATGTATGCAACCAAGGGAGAGGAGAAGTTGTTCATCTAATTGTGGTTTAATGATGTGTTTAGGTGTATCTTTGATTAAGGTTTTAATTAGGAGTTTGTAAGAAGGTGTTTAAGTGAGGTAATGGTCAATTAAGATTGTCAAGATTTGATTTAGGGGGTGATCTTGTTAGATTAATGAATTAAAAACTCTTTTCAAGTCAAATTAAATCATAGACACAATTCCTTGATTTAAGGAATTGAAGAGAGAATTTACTATTTAAGATTCCATGACTAGAAATCTTGAATCTAAGAATGAAATTAGAGTCCAATTAAGCAATCTTTGGTTCTAATTAACCTTAATAAATCATTTTGACTCTAGATTAATTATCAAAATAAATTAATTTTTGATTAGAGCCTAATATTGCTTAGGTTTGGTTAATTATATCATTAGGCTCACTATACATTGTTCTAGGGGCAAAATGGTAATTTTGTACTAATACTGCTTGGGACCTCCAGTCTAAACTAACTATCATGATCTACTCATAAACATCATTCCAAACCCCTGAAGTTTTTGACTCCAAACGGCACCTTAACCTGTGTAAAATGCTAGAGAGGTATTGTAATCATTTTGAGCCAAAAGTTCAAAAAAGATTTTCACCTTGGATAACAAACACTACAGTTATAACCCCCTTCAAACATTGAGTTGACCTATTCGAGGACTGCCGGCTACCTTTCAATTCCAGGTAAAAATGACCTCAGGGGCATTTTGGTCATTTGTACTTAGACAGAAAACCTGGGCATTACATGCCCCGCATTGTTTTGGAAGCATATGATGGTCCCATTATTTTTCTTATAATTTTAGCAAACGGTCCTTACATTTTATCAAGCCATTTTTGGCTTTCCCACATCTCGCCACCGCCTAAAGACCGCGATCATTGTCTAGTCTGTCATCTCCATCCACATCTCACCAGACCGTTGCCATCCTTTCACTTGTAACCCTCTCCCTGTGACTAGCAAGACCGTGGCTTCCACATGCTCCACGACTTGTAGCTACCACATCCACCGCTGAGCATCCTTCTTCTATCATCACTTAAATCAACCGACTATGATAAAGACCATCACTAGGGTCGATTTTTTCTAGGTCTGTTCTGAATTTTTGAGTTTGGTGTTCAATAGCAACTCATGTTGATATAGCAAAACATGGGTCTTGGAAAATTGATTGGTTTTGAGTTTAATTTTGTGAAAGCATACATTTTAATTTGTGTTTCTTTTGATTCATACTGTAAATATAGATGAAGATCTAGTTTTTTCTTTCTTTCTTTTTTATTTTGTTTTGTCTCCATGGATCAGTTTGTGCTTTGGGAGATTTTAGTTTGGTTCTATCTTTGATTTTGCACATATCGTTGCCATTTGTTGATGTGTATGGATGCATTGTGGGGTTCCCTTAACCCGCTTTACACATACTAGGAACGAAAAAATCATTGAAACTTATATTGTGGGTTTAGAACGATTATGATGGAAAGGGAGACTATTGAAGAGATTAAAAGAGGTGGTGGATTTTTGGGGCTAGGGGATTTTTTTTTAGGGGGTAAGAAGTGGTAGATGGGGGTGGTGGTTTAGTGGACAATGAGTGGTGACGGTGGGGAGTAAGGTGAAGAGTTGAGTAATGATAAAAGGATAATTTTGTCTTCTTAAAATTATGATATTTAACTTTAAAAATTACTATTTTATTTTTCATTTTAAATAATTATCAAATTTATAAATCTTAACCATTAGAATAACATCTAATGGTAAAAAATAAAGGATCCTGAATGATCTAAAACTATTGGGACCAACTTATAAGCCACCCTCTTAGAAAAATAAACCCCTCCTATGGTCCCTCAAGAATCAAAACATAAGGCAAGTTAGTCTATCCATAAAGTCTATTCATTAAACTTTAACGGATGACACGTGTGACCAGTTAAGTCAATGATGCAACACGTCATGTTTCTTATGGAAATCACCATCACTCCCCTCGATGTTGTTTCAATGTTTATTTTTCCTCAAAGTTGAAATAACATGATCTAAGGGAAATGATTTCTTATCCTATATTTTAATTTTTTAGCGACCATGAACATGATTTATTTTTTTGAAAATCAAATTGTTTGGCATAATATTCTTATGGACTATGTTGATGGACTATGTTAGGTGTTTATTCTAGAATAACAAGAAGACGTCAGGGCCTAATAAAAGGGAACTTCCATTGAGTCCAATGTCAGCCAATTGGCGACCTCCAAAGAGAATCTATCAAATACTAAAAGCTTTTTATTCGGTCAAATCAAATACTGATCGTGCCTAGCTTAGCAAATAAGTCACAAATTGTTGCCTTCACGCCAAAGTATGGATGAGATGGACTTTGTGAGTTGTGACTTCTATATATAATAATGTAAGAAAAATATTATATGTACTCATGGATATGAGATATTGTATCAACTCATATTCCATCTATCACTAAATGGGATGTGGACCCTATTTGAAGGGGGATCTACATCTCATTTAATAGTTGATGAAGTATGAGTCGGCATGATATCCCATTACAAATAACACAACTCATGATGTAATCATATCATAGTAATCTTTGAAAAGAAATACTTCCACATTTCTAGAGCGGATGAGCTCATATGAGTAATAAAGTGATATTTCATTGATGCAGTAAAAAATAAGAGTTAAAAGTGGGTTTTAACTTAAATATCATTTTATTATAAAGTAAAATTATCTTGTCATAAGGAGCTACTTAGTTTTAGGAGGATTTTGGACTATTTTGGCGTTATGTCTAGCCTTTTCATTAATTATAGAAAATCTGCACTGGTACCTTTACATTGTGAAGGAACTCTAGTGGCAAAAGTTAGTTCAATGTTAAACTACCAGAGTAGTTTCCTCCCAATTAAATACTCGAGCATTCCGCTTAGGGCTAACCTTCGCTATGGGCTATTTGGGCCCCGATCATTGAGAAGGTAAGAAAAAAAAATTGATGGATGGAAATGTAATATGCTTTCGAGGGCTAGAAGATTGGTATTGATTAAGCCTACCCATGTACTATCTAGGGATTTTTAAAATGCCAAAAGTGGTTGCTAAGAAAATTATCTTCCTTCAGTGTAAGTTTTTTGGGGTCATAAAGGTGTAATTATGCTTTTCGCTAGTTGAGTGGAATGTAATCTAGAAGCCTATTAAATGTGGTGGGCTTGGGGTTGGTGATCTGGTAATAATGAATGCGTCCTTATTGTTCAAGTCCTGGTGGAGGTTTTCAATGAAAGGAAATGCTTTTTGGAAACGAGTTATTTTTTATGCAATAATTTGAATGGGTTCGATGTCTATGGTTGAACAATGAAGTCTAGTTAAGGGAGGTTTGTGGGGAGCTATTAGTGGAATAGGTGGGCTTGATGATACAATTAGCTCTATAACCTCCTTGGGTATTAGGAAAGTTGTTAGGGATGGAAGTATATCATGGTTCTGGAAGATGTTTAGGTTGGTAATAAAAGTTGATGGTTCTTTTCTGAGACTTTATCGGATTTTTCTCCAAAAGGAGATGCTTATAGTAGAGTGTGGTGTGTGGGTGGGTGCGAGGTGGCACTGAAAGTTGAGTTGGCAAAGGAATCTCTTCAGTGGAGTTACCACTGCTGGTTGAATTAGAAAGCATCATTAATCAAGCGTAGTTTCAATTTAATATGCCTGATAGTGTTGTTTGGAGTTTCCATCCTCCCTATAAATTTGTTGTTCATTCATTTGTTACTATGCATTTTCATGAAACTTGTCCTGCTTCTCAAGTTGATCATATTTTATGTTAGTGTTTGGCTTGGTTGTGCTTTGCCAAGAGCAAAACTTTTTGTTTGGTTTGTCATCCTTGGTAGAGTTAATATCAAATATCCGTTGTCTCACTTTAACATCATTAGTGGTGACTCTAGGTGTGTTTTTTGCAAACTCTTTGATAAGACATTGTCACACTTATTCTTCACTTGTGAATTCTTGGAAAATTTGGACTTTTTGCTGATATCAAATAGGTAGTGGCTGATGATCTTAAATTAAATTTTGAAATGTAGAAAAATATTGATTTCATCGGTATGGAGCTAAAAGATTGGAATATTTGTTTTTATGCCATTTTAATTTCTATTTGGGAACAAAGGAACAGAGTTGTTTTCCAAAATGAGCAGATTATTTGGAATAAGTTTTTATTTAACCTCATGCATCGATGTCGATCTTGATTAAATTAGAATTATGAATTGCTGCTACATGTGGAGTGTTTTCTTCTATTTTGGAGGGGATTTCTAAATATGCTACTGTTGTTGATGAGGGAAGGACATAAAAAGTATGTGGCCTGTACTTTGTTGTGTGTTTTCAGGGTGTGTAAAGTGATCATAAAAGTGGATGGTTTGCAGAGAGAAACATGGTGAGGTTAATTTACGATGAGGGGGAGTTTTTGTAAGATTTAGAGGTTCAAAATGATATTTAAGAGGAGATATATACACTTGTGAGGCCTAATTGCTACTTTATAACCTTAACTGTTTTTACTAACTTGGCAGGTTTGATGTTCATATGGATTGTTTTGTAGTATGGATTGGTGTTTTGGAGGTGGTGTGAAGAATGATACACGATGAGGTACCTTTCTGTGAAGGGAAGAAGTGTGGGATTTGAGGGCAGTTGTTAATTATGTGTGCCACTTAGTTGGCTCGAGTGATACACTAGTGAAGGTAGTTGTTTAGGTAATTTTGTATTATTGGGTATGTGCGTGTGGAAGTGAAGTTCATGTTCATGTGGTCTTTTAAATACTGTTCAAAAAATCTTGTGATTCATGGCTATAAAGGAGGTATGTTTTTTGGGTGTGGCTGTTATATTTGCCATACTATTCTTGGTTTCTTCCATAGGATGGTGGTGACATTTTCCTATTGGTTTAGTGTGCATTTCTTTGAAGATTTCCTATGCTTAAAGCTGATGCATATGAATTGTGTTAGTGTCTCTTGGTATTTTATTCTAGTGATTGGTTGTTGTATTCATTTGAGAATTTTGGCATGGAAGTATATATGTCAAGTAGCTCTTTCACTTTTGCAATTTGGTGTAGCTGCTACTTTTGGTTGGGGATGAAGTATGGTTGTGATTTCTTGGTCTGTCTTAAGGGTTGATTTATTCAGTTGAGGAATTAGTGGATCTTCATGTTTCGTGGTTGTTAATTGCCCTTTGGTAACCACGGTGTTTGTCTTTGCTTCAATGTTCTGCAACTTGTTGTGGTCCTTATAATCTGCAACATCTATAAGTTTTGCAAAGGATATGCAGTGGTAATTGAGTGATATATTTTGATGTTGTCAAGTTTTAGTTTTTTTTTTGAGTTACAAGTCAAGTTTTAGTTTAATTTGTCTTTTGTATATGATGGTCTAACTTTTACTTTTTCTATTTGGGGTCAAGTCATATTAACTTTGAATTATCGAAAAATAAAATATCTTGTCGGTACTTTAAAAACATGTAAATATTTCCCAATATTTGATTGAAAATAAACTCAATAAATACAAAAGGAAGAAAGAAAATTCTTCTAGAAAAAGACTCATCAAGACGATCGATAAAAAAATCAGGTGCAAATTATCAAAGAAATTTCACAAGGCTCTCCCTCCATTTCATATAAATTGTTATTTTCTGGGTATTTCGTTTGTTTTAAATTAATTGTTGTTTTCAGTTTTCAATTTATTTTTAATTATTTTATGGATATTTTACCTTTTTTCATTTAGGAGAGAGAATAGATGAATATAACATAATAAGAATAAAAAACTAAAAGAATATTTTTTTTATCTTTTACTTTACTTTTTTTTAAGTTAATAAAATTTAATTATTATCTTAATTCTTATATAAAAGTGAAAAATGACAGTTAATCCGAAATGAGAGAAACAGCTGGACGTATGAATGCCAGCTGGCGAAATGTCATTGAAATGGAGGGCATAGTTGTGTGTTAAAAGAGTCAAAAGCAAGTCATAAAGCGGTGTATTTAATGCGTACCGCAGAAAGAATACTAACCATTCATTCTAACCTATACTTTATCCAATTTATAATATAAGTGATTTAAAGTTAAACATAAAAATTAAAGGGACGATTGTAATTTATTAAGTTTTTAAAAATTTAAAAAATAAAATTATTCTTATTACTCAACATAAATTATCTTCCCATTAAATAATTATACTTATATTCATATATTTTTATTTATTATAATATAAAGATAAATATATTTAATATTTTATTAAAATATTAAAATAACTTATATTTTGAATCAAATAAAAAATTTAAAAATAATTTATATTATAAATTAAAACGAGTAATATATTTAAAGGTTAAATAAAAAATTAAAATATGTTTCAGAGAAAATTTCTCCCAAAAAGAAACTACAAGCAGTTTCAAAGTTGTCTTTCTGTTTTCAAAGTCTCCCACCACTTGGAAGCTTCCTTCAACTCCTTTCTGAGAATTAGGAATCAATCTTTTATTATCGCCACTGCAATTGTTTTCTCTTTCAAGTTGACCACAGAGTGGACTACACCCTATCACTGTGCGTGGCTTCATTTTTCTTCATCTTGTAGGCGATTACTATTGCTGTTTGTTTTCATGTGACGTCACGAAGTATTTAAATTCGAGAAATCATGTAGCGAAAACAAAATCGAGAAATCAACTCAGTTAGTGAATTTTTTTACTATAAGGAATTATACAGTGTAAGAAAACAGTAATTAAGATCTACTCATTTATCGAACTATCAATAAGACAATAACACGATAGATTATTAGTTGTGAACGGTTCATATATAAATCAGAGTTATATTTTGATTTTACAACCTAGATTAATTAGATGTTAAAATGTTAGAGCATAATATAAGTGTGTATTTAGTTTTACTTTTATAGAATTGATTCTAAATAAAATGATTTATATTTTGTAATTCTTTTAAAAGTAATTATGATATAAAGTAATATTTGGATGAGATTTTTTAGGTGTAAAATCATTTTTTCACCCAAATAATAATTTTAATATATTTGGATATTTTTTAGAAAAATAATCAAAATCTCAATATATTTTCAACTTTTTTAATAGAAGTTCAAATTTTTCAATTATATATAAAATTTAAGTTTCATAATTATTTTTTTTTATAATTAAAGTAATTCTTTTCAAAATCTGAAACAATTATGGACCCTAAATTCTCACTTCTCATACAATTCTAAAAGTAAGAATTAGTTTTCATCTTTAGTAAAACATGATAAAAATCATATATATATATATATATATATATATATATATATATATATATATATATATATAAATCCAGTATTGTAAAAAAGGTGATGGTTAATATGTTATTCAACTAGACTATTTGATTTTTTTACCCATGAAAAGATATTGATTGTGTCAATTTTTGATAGAAATATGACTCATATTTTTTAATAAAAAGTCACAACTAAATATTTAATTTAATAGGAATTTGATTTTCAAATGAATTAGATTTTTTTTTATGGAAATAGGATTCAAATATTATTTTATGAAAAGACATTGATTGTGTTAGTTTTTATAGCAATATGATTTAAATTTTTTAATTAAAAAATTACATATTAAATATTTAATTTAATAGGAATCTGATTTTCAAATGAATTAAATTTTTTATAGGAATATGATTCAATTTTTTTTTATAGAAATAGGATTCAAATATTAGAAAATTTTTAAATATTGTTAAAATCTAATTTTCAAATAAAGCTGATTCTTTTTTATAGGAATATAGTTCAAATATTAGTAAAAATCTGAAATATTATTAATAAAATCATTTGATGATAAATTAAAAATATCATTTTTGATCTATAGTAATAGGATGCAAATGATTTGCATTACAATATTTTTGATAAAACCAAATTTTAAAATCTAAATAATTAGTATTTCATTTCATCTAATTGATAGATTTAATTAGAAACTTAATTTGGTTATTCTAATCACCAACAACTAAGGATTCATTTACAGACCTAAAAGACATAAAAAATATGATAACATTTAATGCTAACAATAATTTTGATTTTCAAATGATCAACAAAAAAATTATAGTATAGCATGACTGTATGGTGGAATGAATTGACTTCTTCATAAAAAAAATCATATATAAAAATGGGATTTATTTTTTAAAAGGAATTTATTTTTTAAATAAATTAGATTTTTTTTATAGAAATATGATTTCAAACAAAAAAATGTGTTTTTTTTAACAAATCTTTCATTTGTAACCTAATCAAAGTAGATTTGTTTTCCTAAATTGTTCAATCAATTAAATTCTAAATTGATTCAATCGTTTCAGCCATTATATATTATCAGTAAAAGAAAAGGTTTGTCTTACTTATGGATTAAAGACAATACTTTTATTTTTAGAGTCTTGCTCTAGTGGTTTTTCTTTCTTTTATTTTGTTAACAACTATGCTCTTAATATTATTCTTAACATTTCTTTTCTTCTTCATTTGTCATAAAGGTAATTTTTTATTTTATCATTTGAGATCTACATCATATCCGGTTTTTATCCTCTAACTTCATCCTTTTTTTTCCACTTTTATTTTCTGTGTGTTTATTGGTAAGAAATTTTCCTTTCATTGTTATTTTAATATTTTCCTAATTTCATTTTAGGTTCTAATTTTTCATGTGGTGCTAATTCTCTCTTCTTTGTTTCATCATCTTCTATTGTAATGTTATTAGATAAAGACCGTAGTGGTTAGTTGTTTTTATTTTTAAAACTAATCACTTTTATTATCATTATTATTCATTCTTCTTACTTTTATACTTAGTTTTTCTGATTTTTTTTTTGTATATTTAAACTCCAATTTATTTTTATTGTGTATCTTGATACAGAGATGTTAAAACAATTATTTCATATTTTTTTAAGTAATTTCTGAATTGTTTCAATGTAACACTTTTAAGCATGAGATAATAAAATGTTATGAAGTGTTATCCAGAAGAATGAGATGAAATGTTATTTAAACAAACCTCAAGATTACTATTTGTAATTTTGGCAAGAATATATATTCTGTGTACATGCCAAAACTCTTGACGTGTGCCCATCATCTGTGCAACCTAATAGCAGTTGCAGTTTATGATCTGCACTAGAAATAATAAACAATTTAAATTTAAATGCACAATAATGAATGATTTTAACAAAGAGTGAACAAAAATGTGAACTATAGCATGAAAATTGAAGTAATTAACAGCAAGTGACAGCACAACAAGCATCGCGAACCAGAATTCTGTCGAACGACGAACGTTGCGTGTATTGTGAATTCAAACTGTTACTGCTATCAAGAAATTGTGGCAGGGAGGGGAGGGGCAGCGCTTTCCGCGCGTTTTAGAAGACAAACACGTCAACTGCAGAAAAAATGTGAAGAAGGAAGCAAAGAGAAGCAAGCAATTGTGCATGGAGAAATCTCGTGTCTGTCAATCTTGCAAGTTGTAACTCCCCACTCTTGAAAAGCACTAATGTAATTCACACGCTCAGTTTGCTACCTTATAGCATTAGTCCAAATTTCATCATTTAATCACATCTGATTATATGGAAAGTTGGGCTTAATTCAATACACTATCAGTATATATAATTATTTATATTATCAATTAATCATGCATTATTATTATTATTATTACTTTTAAGACAACTATCATAACAATTAAATATTTTAAAAATCTGAATTTAATATATTATCAATAAGAAAATTTAATTTTATCATGAATTATATACTATCACATAATTTGAATTTTATAATAATTACATAAATATCATATAAAAGTATAGTATATAATAACTGCATAAAATAATTCGTATTGATAGTTCATTAAAATAAAATTTTATTTTTAATTATATATATAATTATAAAAATAATTTTTTAATGAAAAAGCTCCATATCAGAAAATATAAAGAAATTATGAGATTAGATAACTTTTTAAAATAAAAATAATGGCTTCTAAACATTTGTGAAAAACTATATCACAAATATGCTTTTCAGATAAATTAAAAACTTGATGCAAAATCAAGTTTGTTGTCAAATTACCTTGGTTTGAGACATTTTAAGGTGAAAAGAATATTTTATCACCTTTGTGTTGGAATAAAATTTGTTTGAGTATTCACCAAGAATAAAACAAAAAAATTGTTGTAGTGTATATAATATAAATATTATTTTAATTTAATATTATGTTATTATTTAAAGAGATTAATTTCTATCCTTTTCATAATTTTATATATGCACAAGTATTTTTTGCTAATATTATTTAGATAATATTATCTATTATATGAAAATATTTTTTTATATAAATATTACGAAAGATAAATCAGTGTTAAATCAAAACTAATTTTATAAAATTAAATTCACTGAAAGTCAATTTTATAAACACCAACCTAAGTACGCTAATGCATCCGCTTTACTTCATTATACCTGAAATTATTCCAATAAATTATCAGTAGAAATATCCCAAACTTTGTACTCACTTGCTAAGTTTGAAGTGATGCAAACCGTTGAAGCAACCTTCCTTCTTAAAAACCAAGAACCGAAAAAACAAAATCAGACACTATGGGACCCACCTCCTCCCCGTGCTCCGTTCTCTTCTCCGTTCTTTTCCCATGCACACCACCACCACCAACACACATCCTCTCCCCTTACACTCTCTCCTCCCACACCCATTTTCCCTCCTTCAAATTCCAATGCTCACTCCCCCACCCACACTGAACTAACAAACCAACCTTCACAACAAAAATCACACACACACCCCACTCATCACTTGTTTGAAAAAAAAAAAAAATCCTGACACAATGCTCCAGCTCTTGTTCACCCTCCTCTGCCTCTCCGTCTCTCTCACTCCTCCACAACCCACTCTCTCTCTAAACCAAGAAGGCTTCCTCCTCGTAGAATTCAAACGCCAACTCTCCGACCCCTCCAACTCCCTCTCCTCATGGAACCCCACCGACCCCACCCCTGCCGGTGGCTCGGGGTCACCTGCGACCCCGCCACCGCCGCCGTCACATCCCTCAACCTCACCACCGCCGACCTACACGGCCCCCTCCCCGCCGCCCCACTCTGCCGCCTCCCCTACCTTACCTCCCTCTCCCTCCCCGACAACTTCATCTCCGCCTCAATCCCCCACTCCCTCTCCGCATGCCGCCGCCTCCGCCACCTCGACCTCTCCGAAAACCTCCTCGTGGGCCCCATTCCTCCCTCCCTCTCCCAACTAACCGCCCTCCAACACCTCGACCTCTCCTACAACAACCTCACCGGCGGCGTTCCCGCTGGACTCGGCAACCTCCGCAACCTCGAGTCCCTCATCTTAGTCTACAACTTACTCAACGGAACAATCCCAAGCTCGCTATCCAACATGTCATCGCTCAAATTCCTTCATTTGGCCTACAACCCCTTCGCGCCGAGTCCAATCCCCAGTCGACTCGGCGAACTCGTAAACCTCGAGGAGATTTGGCTCGCTGGTTGCAACCTCGTTGGTACTATACCAACTTCGGTTGGGAACCTCACGCGCCTCTTGAACCTCGATTTGTCGCGCAACAATCTCGTTGGGAAGATCCCGGAATCGTTCGCCGGGTTGAAAAGCGTGACTCAGATCGAGCTTTTTCAGAACTCGCTCACCGGCGAGTTGCCGCTAGGATTCGCGAACCTCACGCGCCTGGAGAAGCTCGACGCATCGATAAACGGGTTGACTGGGACGATTCCGAAGGCCTTTGCGAGTTGAAACTCGCGTCGCTGAATTTATACAGTAACAATCTCGAAGGCTCTTTGCCTGCGAGCATTGCTCGTTCTTCGAACCTCTACGAGCTTAAATTGTTCAACAACAGCCTCGTTGGGGTGTTGCCGAGTGATTTGGGGAGTAACTCGCCTTTGCTGGAAATTGACCTTTCGGATAACCATTTTTCCGGCGAGATTCCGGTGAGTCTGTGCCGGCATGGAAAGTTGCAGGAGCTGCTCATGATGGGCAACTCTTTCTCCGGGAAAATCCCGGAAAGTCTCGGAAACTGCACGAGCCTGGCGAGGGTTAGGCTTAAGAACAATAATCTTTCTGGAACGGTACCTGATGCGTTGTGGGCTCTTCCCCATGTGAATTTGCTTGAGCTCAATGATAATTCTCTGACTGGGCCAATTCCGAATGCGATATCTGGTGCTTATAATCTGTCAATTTTGGGGGTTTCGAATAACCGGTTTGAGGGTTCGATTCCTGATGGAATTGGATCGTTGAATAGCCTTTTGGAGTTTCATGGTGGCAATAATAAGCTTTCTGGTGGGATCCTGATAGTATGGCCAAGTTGACACAGTTGGGCCTTCTTGATCTGAGTTACAATGAACTTTCTGGTGAAATTCCGGTTTGGATTCGTGGTTGGACTAAGCTCAATGAGCTTAATTTGGGTAATAATAGGTTTGATGGTAACATTCCAAAGGAATTGGGAAGCTTGTATGAGCTTACTTATCTTGATCTTTCTAGTAACCAACTTTCTGGTGAGATTCCACCAGAGCTGCAGAATTTGAAGCTCAATTTTTTCAATTTGTCATACAATCAGCTTTCTGGGATGTTCCTCCCCTTTATGATAATGGGAATTATAGGATGAGTTTTGTTGGAAATCCTGGACTTTGTGTAAATGTGTCTGGGGTTTGTCATTGCTCAAGGGAGAGTAGGCACCGGAGATATGCGTGGATTTTCAGGTCCTTATTTATGCTTGCTGGAGTTGTGCTCATCTTTGGGTTGGCCTGGTTTTACTTGAAATATAGGAACATCATGAAGATGAAGAAGGGTCTCAATGTTTCAAAGTGGAAGTCATTTCATAAGCTTGGCTTTAATGAGTTTGAGGTTGTAAAATTGATGAGTGAAGACAATGTGATAGGGAGCGGAGCATCGGGGAAGGTCTACAAGGTTGTGCTGAGCAGTGGTGAGGTTGTAGCAGTGAAGAAATTGTGGGGAGCAGGTAAGAAAGGAAATGGAACTGGAACTGGAATTGTTGGTTATGCAAAGGATGAATTTGATGTTGAAGTAGAAACATTGGGAAAAATTAGGCACAAGAATATTGTAAGGTTGTGGTGTTGTTGCAATAGTGGCGATACCAGGCTCCTGGTTTATGAATATATGCCAAATGGGAACTTGGCTGATATGTTGAAGAGTAGCAAGAGAAGCTTGTTGGATTGGCCAACAAGATACAAAATTGCAATTGATGCTGCAGAGGGGCTTGCTTATTTGCATCACGATTGTGTCCCACCCATTGTTCATAGGGACGTAAAATCTAACAATATATTGCTGGATGGAGAGTTTGGAGCCAAAGTTGCAGATTTTGGAGTTGCTAAAATTGTTAGGGGAGCCAGCCAAGGAGCTGAATCCATGTCTGTAATTGCAGGATCTTATGGTTACATTGCACCAGGTTTGTTAAATTTAGTTAACAATTGACTATAATTTTAATTCTCAATCTGTATTTTGGAATTTGGATTCCTATCTTCTGTTTTTTTGTTTTGATTAATTGATGCTATATTCTTAGAGTTCAAGTTAGGTAAATCTATTAGCTTGTTTAGTGTTCATTTTCTTTACATCTTTGCTTCATTTAATTTTTTTCATATGATAATATTTCAATGATGAGCACATAAAGAAATAAGCTCTTTAGTACGAAAGCAACGCATATAAAGCTATACGACTGACTATACGACTGATCTAGGATTTTCTCTTTTCTACCTCTACCTGATTTCCGTTATTCAGATTGAGAAATAAAATAATGTATAGGCATACACAAGTATGTTGTATTATTTATGTGATTTTTACTTTTGAACTAAATTGCAGTTGCTGTTACATAATTTTGTCCATATGATGATATTTCAACGATGAGCACATAAAGAAAAAAGCTCTTTTGCACAAAAGCAACACGTAGGAAAGCTATACGACTGACCTAGGATTTTCTCTTATCTACCTCTTCCTGATTTCTGTTAATCAGACTGAGAAATAAAGTCACGTATAGGCAATACACAAATATGTCATTTTACTTTTGCGATTTTGCTGTTGATCTAAACTGCAGTGCTATTGCATAATTATGTTCATAAAAATTTAATTTGGTTGACTAAATTTTGTATCTTGTGCAGAATATGCTTATACACTTCGAGTGAATGAAAAGAGTGATATTTATAGCTTTGGAGTGGTCATTTTGGAGTTAGTAACTGGAAAACCCCCTATTGATGCAGATTATGGGGAAAATGATCTGGTAAAATGGGTTTCCTCCATGTTGGAACAGAAAGGACATGATTATGTGATTGATCCTACCCTTGATTTGAAATACAGGGAAGAAATCAACACGGTGCTTAGTGTGGGGCTTCTTTGCACAAGCACTCTCCCTGTAAATCGCCCTGCAATGAGGAGGGTGGTGAAAATGCTTCAGGAAGCGACAACAGTTCCCAGATCCAGAAGTGTGAAGGAGGTACAACTCTCCCTTACTACCATGAGGAGACTTCGAATCATCAGGGAAGCGTATCTGCATTGCCATCAACGGTGTTAACAGTATGATTTTCATCTTAGTTCAGTTTGATATGAATAGTGAAGTGATAGTAAAAAATTATTAATGGAATTAAATTTATTAATAAAATTGTATGAAAATTAATTCCTAAATTGTTCACTGTTTCTTTTTACTTTCATGCTAAGTTGATGTAGAGAGTGAGGAACCACTCCTATTGCAGTATAGAGTACTTGAATCAGAATTGTAAGAAATGGTAGGAAAGAGTATGAAATTTCAATCATGCTTTTATCTCAATTCTTATCAACTGAAGTGGTATAAATTACAACAGAACGATCACAAGACATTCATTTGTTGTTTCACACAGGAAGTCCTTTTCTAATCTATGAATGTTTATAGCATGGCCGTCCGAATATAATATTTTTTGGGTCTCTTGTCATCTTCCTGCGTTTACATAATATATTGATTGGGTTTGCTATGGTGCCGTGTAAATTCATAGGGTTTATAACACAACGAATTGAATCAAGGCACATGACTTTGATAAATTTCAGATAGAGTTTTCTAAATTCAATTATAAATTAATCATCTTAAAAATTGGGTAAGGACCTATTGTTATGGCTGTCATTCCTGGTGGTTGTGAAGAAGTGCAGGAGCAAATCGGGGGAGGATGGACTAGTAAGCTGGCTGTTTGATGACACTTTTCTGTGACTTTCTGCTAGGGAAACGTAATAGTTTTTTAATTAAGGAGATTTAAGCTAACCCTGATCGATAATCAATGAAGACAGCTGTTATATGGGTTATGGCTTACCTCCTCCGTCTTTGTTTTTGGGCATTGTGAAGGGGCATTCTTAGCATTTATGTCAGGAGGGTTCTTCACAATGTTGTAGTTTGGTTTGGGAGATAATCCATCCAAGCAAATCCACTGAAGTCTTTTTTCCCATGTGTTTATTTCCTTTCCCGATTGTTCTACTTGGTTTGTTTTTAGGGTTTATCTAACCCAACGGCTGTGGTTAAGAAATTAAAAATGAAAACGTTAGCTTTGGAAAGACAAGTGTTGATGTGTTCAAAGCTTGAGACCCATTAAAAACTATTAAATGTTACTTTTTCTGGTATCCTTAATCAAACTAGGACACTTGTTGGTAAAACCCTTGTTTATATAGGATATTATGAGCTGGTTTTCATTGTAAATATTAGACAAAAAAGTTACTTATAGGATATGTATGTCTCAATCTGGCCATCTTCCCTATTAAATTTGTATTTTTACATTTGAATTGTCTGTTATAATATTCAGGGTCTGCAAGCACCTCAAATTGCCTATTGATGAGGAAACTTATTAACTTTTGTGTTTCTTAAAGTGGGGAACCTTAGGTGTATGAAAGAATTTGAGGGCTTTTTGCTAGGACCTTATCCAAAGAAGTCAGCTTGACATTCAAAGATGATCTTGAGTTTGCTGACAAAGGTCAGTTCAACTAGATATTATGAGAATAATACAAAATTCTAGGAGCAACTTTGTACTATTATACGTACTGATTGTTGTAGTTGTGATGCAGAGAATCAAAGTGGTGAATAGTGCCCATCCCGTAGTTTTGAAGGAGCTGTTTGCACATGCTGTAGAAAGATATCTGTCTTAATTATTAATGGTATGTTTGGATTGATAAAAATGGTTGGAGTGGAGGAGAACGGGATGGAATGGTTTAAATTTCACTTGGTTTTTAAAAAAATGGGTGGAGTGGAATGAAATGGAGGATAGATTATATTCAATTCCATCATCTATTCTTATATTGCTCCCCCCTCCCCACAAAAAAAAAAAACACAATTTGGGAGGAATAAGATGAAATCCCTTTTTTTAATTTTTTATTTAAAAAATTATTATTATTTCATTCTATTTCTTTGAGTATCCAAATAATAGGGTGAAACATTCCTCTATTATATTAAAGTTATTTTTGTTGTCTTCTCTGGTCTCTATCATTTGGGCTGATCCCTGTGTTGTCCACGTCAAGAATGAAATTATTCCTTCCAACTTTTCTCTAAAGCCTTTCAATCTAACCATCTTTGGCAGCTACACTAGAACCAACTCTCTCAATTTTATATGCATAATCACTTAATGATAAGAAAGAGCAGGACAAGAATGGCATAATACAAATCAGAATAAAGTTTCCTTGAGCCATATTATAATGTAGTAGCAAAAATCTGCGTAAAACACTATTAAAAAAATCATGTTAAGATGGGGTTGTTAGACAATGAACAAAAAGCAAATCCAAAATATGACAGTTGCCCCTTTAATTCAATTTCTATAGGTTGCTCTAATCATCTCAGCCTCTGTTTGCGGTAATAGAAAGAAAATAGGAATGACGTAGGGCGAATGGAAATGGTATTTGATTGGAATGGATCTATATAGAAGCAAAATAGCTGGCAAATTTCCGGGAAATGAAGCAGTTTATCCAATTCAATCTCATTACGAAAGAAGATAATGGGAAGTAATAATGGAAATGAAAAGACCATGAAGTGAGTACTTCAAGAATGATTGAAAACTGTTATCATTATTAATTGCCCCTCCAATGTATCTGCTGCCTCTTTTGCCAAAGCATCTGGTTTTTGTTACACAAATCATATCAAAATCAGCAATTTATTCACAATAGACCAAAAGGTTCTCAAACTAAATCTTACGATTTTGTAGAATTAGGTTAAGAACAAATCTGAATTATTCTTTGATATGAAGAGTCACGACCTGTAAACAATGTGTATAACAAAGATGAAAATGATTAAATATGAAACTATTTTTGTACACTATTAATTAATTCATTTAAATATGAAATCAAATGAGTTATAGATAACATCACTTATTTTTAAACTCCGCAAATTTTTTGCATGATAGATTGAGAAGCATATTGAAACAACATAATAATTTTGGACATTGATGACACCTGCAATTTCATTTCAACAAAAATAAGTCATAAGCTACTAAAATTTTAAAATTCCTTATCGTGAGTCTATTATAAATTCAAGTACAAAACATCAGTACCCCTAAATTTCCTTACACAAAAAAAATTGTAAAACCAATATAATAAGTTTCGCTATAGCATTATTAAGATTTTGTCAACAAAATTCCCGTACAAAATCACTAGTAATTTATCACTATCCAAAAAACTTCATTTAATCAGATTTGCCAAATACAATTAACCACGGTATTTAGGCGTGGCTAAATGATCTTTCAACTCCTGTCAGGGCCGTGGTTGTTACACGCGTGGGATATGTCTCATGTAGCCACGGCTTATGTTCTCATTTAGCCACGTTTCCCGAATGTGGTTAATGTCTATTATTTAGCCACACAACTATCATTTATCCATTCCAAAATGTGGCTAATCTCACTCTTTTTTCAAAACAATAAAATACAAATAACTGTTAATTACCCTACAAATGATGACACATTTGAAAGCTATGAAATAGGATACAAGCTACTGAGAAATTTAATTATTTGCATCATAACCGTGATTATTTACACAGAAAAAACCAAAAAAATTTAGATCATATCTAGTATGCTCAACTAAAACTCCCTTCAACTAGAATCTAAGTAAATCTAGCTTACTGGTACACTAAAGAATATAGATATCTGTATACGCTTACAATGACATGGCAAGTATGATTTATTCAGTGTGACAAAATTTCTTACAGACTAACCATTTGTAAGAACTCTTCCTATGAATATGGCTTAACTCCAATGCTAGTGGCCTTAGAAAAATGTTTGTTATATAATAAAATTCACAACAAATATACATCACACACTTACAACCATTAGATGTGATGAGTGGCCCCCACTCATCCTACTCACTCATCACATGTAATAGTGATAAAATGTGTGGTGGACATTTGTTGTGTAATTTTATTGTTCACCTAACATTACTCAGTGGCCTTATGTTTCTTTTCCTTAGTTAATGAAGCGAAACACACCATCGCTTTAACCAAGAAATATAAACCATATATTTATTTGATTAAGCTAATCATTAATGAGGTGAGCAAAGTGAGGTATTAATTGATTACCAGGACATAAATTTAAACCATATATTTAGAGTTCAACTTATAAAGTAAGCTATGGGTTACAAATTAGTTAAAGACTTACCATGATTGTAAGAGAAGAGACATAAATCATGACTTTGAAGACATCACATAGGACACCAACCACTGATGACCTTTGATGAGTGCCGTGTAGTGTCAGCAATGTAACGAGCAACTACAACAGCAAAGAAAATAGCCTTGATTAGAAGAAGTATTACCTTTTTTCTAAAATTCGGGATATACAGTGAGCTAATTAAGGTATTAAAGCACGAAGAACAAATTAATATTGGCAAAATCATGAGAAGAAATGGCATAATCATGAAAGATCAAAACAAGAAATTGTTGCAAAATAGGACAATCTACTCCATGATCGAGGCCCTACATTTGGTGTTCAAATTGCTTCAAAACAAGAGATTCTGAATTTACCTTGTAACTTGACGAGGTGTTTGTGACGAAGTCGGTTGATAATGATGAGCTTAGCCAAGAAATAGAAATTCTCAATTTACCTGTAACTTGACAAGGTGTTTGTGACGAAGTCGGTTGATAATGATGAGCTTAGCCAAGAAATAGAAATTCTCAATTTACCTGTAACTTGACAAGGTGTTTGCGACGAAGACGGTTGATAATGGTGAGCTTAGCCAATAAATCATCAGTGCTTTTCATCTTATCCCGGGAGAACATCTTAACAGCCACTTCCAGATTCTCTAAAGTACACAAAGTTTGGGGAAAAATATGTTATGCACAAAATGGGAGCTACAGAAAATATGCTTCTCTTATATCAGTATGTAGTGTCCTCTTAGTACAAGTATAATGAAGGTCTGTGTGTTCAATAACAGAAATTTGTGTAAACAAGATTAATAGGAAAGAAAGTAAATTCAGCTACAGGTATAGAATAAATTCTGTACCATCGACTCCTATGATTCACACCTGCAAGAACCAAAGGAATTGGTATCAGAATCCAGCAAGGGGAAAGAAGGTTATCCTAAGCTAGGACAAGGGTGATTCATACTAGTCTCATTCTTTTCTCTGAGCCATTTTCCTTATATCATCCCCTCACATAATACTTCAGCCTTGAGTTAGTTATTCTTTTTCTCTAACCTTTGCCCAATTTGTCACTACCCGTAACTAACTTTGAGCTGGCATCTTTTTGCACCTTAGCTGAAATCTCTTTGTTGCCCTTTTGTTTCATAACAAAATACTAACAAATAAGAAAAATACATAGAAAAAGGAATAAAAGAACATGACAAAGCAAAGCTTGTAGTCATGAAAAACATATAGCCATTTCTTTGCCTGCTACTTAGTTTAGTTTGATATGTGCTAATGTGGGAATTGATTAAAGTTAGGTACAATGCTAATCAAATTTTACAACAAGACAAAGGATAATGTTCACATTATTGAGAAAGGAATTATTCAGAGGACCTTTTATAACTATTCTACTCATAGCCATATCGAGAGATTAGCCTCACATCAATAGATATTAGTGTTCTACGTTTACCTCACATTAGGTAGTGAATTCCTCATTTCTCACAAGGAATTGCTGACTGAACAACACAGTACCTGGTGTATCTAGTGTTATATAACAGAACGAAAAAAACAAAAGAGAAATAATAGAATTGAAACTTTGAAACTAGTCCCGTTTGAATATTACCCATGGTTTGTTATATATAGCACCAATAAACATGGTACCTGTTGTAGTGCTTATGGTGTTCTATGAAATGAATGAAGACAATGCTATCTAGGAACAAGTTTAACATGTTTTGAAGTAATAAAAATAAGTTTCTTTTTTAAAATAATTAATACCCCAAGGCCTCTAGCTCTCATCATTAGCACCGCTAATGGATGCCAAAGAAGTTTACTATGAAGTACAATCAAATGATGTTGCATGACAGATCACGAACATTGCAATTGTCTAATGAACAAGATGCAAACGAAATGACTTCAGCACATGATTACTAGAAAAATATAGAATCTCTTGGACTAAAATCTACAATTCCTGAAAATCACAACCACGTTGGAAGTATGAGACTACAAAATATTATGAAAATTAGCAAAGTAAAGCATCCTAAAATCAATAAATTAACGAGATTCCACTATCAATACCTAAATCATCATACATCCAAAATCAATATATGAGTGGATCAGAAGTAGTAAAAGGAAAAAAAATAAAAATATATTGAAAGAATAAATGAATGAATCTCATGCCATGAGGAGTAAGAATGAAGAGAGATCGAGAGTGAGTAGCGGTGCAGAAAAGCTTCTTCAATGCATCCAGGTTCAATGGTGGAGATGAAAGCGCAATTTGACATATTTCTCCGGATGATCTAATTCTCATGCCCTTGGAAATGTCTCTAAGAACTCTTTTATGAGAAACTACCTTTAAATTAGAAACTCTGTAGTTTCTATGGCCTTGAGATTTTTCAGCTTCTCCTTCATCTTCAGAATTGCTTTACTTTGTGTTTATAAGCATTACTTTTTTATTGCTTTGGAGTTTTGAGTAAGCTTTCTGATGTATTTATGTTTTGGAGTCTACTTTCTGAGGGTCTGGCTTTCATCTACTTGCTTTCAGAAGTTTCCTTGAGACTCATTTTCTTAAGACTTTCTTCCAGTTCTTTGAGATCATCAGCAAAGTTCTTCTTGAGCTCCTTGAATTTTATGTGAATAGTCTCTTCTACGCAATGTGTCCTTTTGTTAAAAACTCTGTAAGCTTTAGAGACTGAGGAGTAACTAAAGAAGATGTCATCATTGGCTTGGGATCAAACTTTGTGAGTTTGCCCCTGGTGTTAAGGATAAAGCATAATGAGCCAAAGATATAGAAATATGAAATATTGAGTTTTCTACCCTTCCATAGCTCATAGGGAGTCTCTTGAAGATAGGCCTTAGAAAGATTTTGTTTTGGATGTAGCACAAGGTGTTCACAACCTCTGCCTAGAAACCTTTTGATAAACCATATTCCAAAAGCATGTTTTTGGCCATCTCTTGTAAGCTTCTGTTTTTCCTTTCAACAACCCCATTTTGTTAGGGAGTTCTAGGTGTAGAAAACTCATGAAGGATGCCATGTTTTTCATAAAACTCTTCAAAAACATAATTTTCAAATTCTCCTCCATGATCAGATTGGATAGAGATGATTTTGGAATCTTTTTCTATGCAAACACGTTTTGCAAAAACTTTGAATCTTTCAACCATCTTATCCTTAGAAGCTAGGAAGATAGCTCATGTAAATCTGGAGTAGTCATCCACTATGACAAGACAATATCTCTTCCAACAAGACTTGCAGGATTGATTGGTCCAAAGAGATGCATATGTAAAAGCTCAAGTGGTCTAGTGGTTGAAACCACATCCTTATTATGGAAAGAAGCTTTAGTTTGCTTACCTTTCTCATACAAATTACAAGTTGAATCCTCGTCAAATTTAATCTTTGGCAGACCTTTAATTAGTTATTTCTAAGAAAGCTTAGAGATAAGCTTCATATGAGCATGCCCATGCTTCTTATGCTATATCCACTTTTTATCCATAAAAGATGTGAGACATTTTACATCTTGATCTCTTAGGTCATCTAAGATCAACACATGTGTTATCATGTCTCTTGCCAGACAAGATGACTTATCCTGAAGTGGAACTTACTATCTTGCATGCATATCCATTAAAAATAACATTAAAGCCTTGATAAAAAAATTGATTGATACTTAACAAGTTGAGAGACAGATTGCCAACAAACAGCACATCAAAAATTTAGTGAGAGTCATCCTTGCCAACATTTCCAATCCTGACCTTGGCTTTACCTCCATCAACAAACATTACTGATCCAAAATTTTTAGGTTGTAGGTTTTTGAACCAACTTCTTGGATCTAGACATGTATCTGAATAGCCACTGTCCATGTACCACTTGTTATTAGGTTCCACATGCGTTCTAGACATACCTCCAACAAACATAATTTTTTATTTAGGTACCCATAATTTTTTGGGTCTTTTTGGGTTAGTTTTTTGAGAAGAAGGTTTTCCAACCTTTTTGACAGAACTTCTTTCTCATGAAACACTTATCAGGTAGATGTCCCTTCATAAAATAGAAAGTACAAGAAGCCTTGTTCTTTACTTTCTTAGACTCAGTTGGCTTTACTTTCTCATCAATTTTCTCTTCATATCCTAACCTAGTCTTTTGAAAATATGGCCTCTGACATCCAAGCATTAGATCAAGGTTTTGTGATCTATTTGCCATTTTTTCAAGGTCAGATTTAAGAAGCTTTGAAGTTCTCCCTAGCTTAGAAATGACTTTCTGAGTGTTTTCATTTTTACTTGAGACTTCAGATTCTAAGGCATTGGATTTTACATTTAAAACCTTGTTTTCTCCTTTTAATTCTTCTTTTTCAAGCATTAGATTCTCAGATTTTGTTTTGGCCATTTCAAGTTCTAAAATAACTTTTTGATGTTTCTTTTTCAGGTTGAAAAAGTAAGAGGAAGAGTTTGAAAGTCCTCAAACAACTCTTCATACAAAGCTAAGTGTTCATCATAGGAAAGGTCAAAGTCAAAGCTGTTTACCTCATATTCACTTTTCGACGTATGGCCTGCCATGAAGCATAGGTTTGCAACATCTAGCTCCTCCTGATCTTTTGATCTTTCCTTCTTTCTTCTTATTCACTCCAGGTGGCTAGCATGCCTTTCTTTTTGGACATGAACTTCTTTTGTGGACCTTTGAGTTTTGGACATTCTAGTTTGAAGTGCCATTTCTCTCCACAGTTGTAGCAGGTGACATTTTGCTGCCCTGCCCTTTCTGTCTTTCCTGAGGTTGATGTCCCTTCTTCTCTTTATCTTACTTCTCCAGGCTTTGGACATCTTCCTCACTAGCATGGAGAGCTCGTCTCTATCTTTTCTTCTATCTCATCATTTGATTCTTCCTCTTCGTCAGAGGTTTCAACAACTTTCATTACCTTAGCCTTATTTAGCTTATGATGAGACAACGTCAAAGCCATGGACTTAATCTTCTTGATGGATTCCCCATGCATTTTAGAGAGCACTGCCTCATGGGTTTTGAGTGATCCAATGAGTGCATCCAGACTGAGAGTTTGAAGGTCTTTAACCTTAATAATGTTTATGACCTTAGGCAGCCATTTGGCAGGAGGCTTCTTAAGATTTTTCTAACCATTTCAGAGTTAGAGTATCTTTTTCCTAGTCCCTGTAGCTAGTTTATGATGTGCATAAATCATGTTGTCATTTCATCAATATTTTCTTGATCTGTCATTTTGAACATCTCATATTGATGAACTAGCATACTGATCTTAGTCTCCTTAACTTGATCAGTACCTTCATGTAGCATATGCAATCTATCCCATATCTCCTTTGTTGTGTCACAAACAATGATTTTATCATATTCAACCTTGCTTAGTGCACACGTGAGTAGGTATTTAGCTTTAGAGTTCAGCTAAACTCTGGCTTTGTGTTTCTCTCCACCTGCTCTTGGGGACTTCTCTTGAAGATGAAGGTGCATCATCAGTTAGAATGAAGTCACCTCCTTGAACTATTTCCCATAAGTCAAGACTTGTGTATTTTTGAACAACTCCATTCGGTCTCTCTAGTAGGCATAATCCCCACCACCAAAGAATGATGGTTTGTTGAATGAGTGTCCATCTGCTATGTGGATTTTCTGTGCCATTTGTGTAACATCCCATGCTACTTTATGGATTGACGACTGTCCCACAAACTAACATTGGTCTTTTTAGTGTGCTTTGTCCTTACTCACATACTCCCTGGGGAAACTTCCAAGAGGTCACCCATCCCAAAATTTTCCCAAATCAAGCACGCTTAACCATGGAGTTCTTTATTGATAGGCTACCAAAAAAAAAAATGCATCTTGTTAGTATAAGTAGTACCAATCAATTCATGTAAGCTATCCTCAATCTATAGTCCCATACCTATACAGCCTCAGGTCCCTCATTCTGGTGTGTAATGTAACACCCTCCTAAATATCATGTATTACTCGAGTGTCAACATAATAATTAGAAGAGTATCACTTCCTTTCTATAATACATACTAGTTGAGAGAAAACGAATAAGGTAAATTAAACTCATAGGTTACAAAGAAAATAAAATATATATAGAAAAGTACTTCATACATAACTTGTACTTATATACATCACATTGTAAATTAAATCATTTCACTTCCAATACTACTCAGGGACCAGTATCAAAAGACATATCTATCACCTAAAACCTAGCCTGCTCAAACATCAAGGTCCAACAAAATGGCATATATATACAAATGGACCTAAAAACATCTAACAGGAAATTAGTCTATAGGCTGGCAAAGTCCTAGCACTATGCTACTACTATATACAAGTCAAAAGTCCCTGAAGATCTCGTGTCCTCTTAAGGAAAGCTATTGGCCATCGGTATGATGGTCTCGCCTTCGCAGGGGCATCAGGACCCTCAAGTGGATCCGAGTCTAGGACGACGATAAGGAGGGAGCATCTGATGGATGAGGTGTTGGTGGTGCGAGCGGGATATCAAATATAACTGGGTATGCCATATGGAGAGGCACACTATCGTATAGGAAAGCGGGGTCAAACTTAGTGGTAAAAATAGACACATTGAAAGAACGACGAAGAACACGTATGTGAGCCTCAATAAGCTACAACATAAAGGGAATTAAGTATTGGGTCGTAGTGTCACACCCACTGTAGCGAGTCAAGGAAGAACACTAGGGATAACATCAGTCTGAATTGAGTAATACAAAATAAATACAATCGTAGGGATAAGAATATTATAAAATTCTCAGTAGGGTACTCCTTCAGGTATGATGCAGAACATAAACAATAAACTCATTCATGTTGGAATCTTCATGCAAAATTATATGTATCAATACTAATGTATATACATCATGTAAAGTCAAATGCAAACATAGTAATGATTTGTGCATTGTTCTTTTGTAACCATAGAATTCAATTCCGTGCATTTCTCTTTCCGTTAACATAGGGAAGACTTAAATCTATACCAAGTGGTATTTCCAGTGGACAACTCTACAATGGGCAATAGACGTTTATCAGGACATGAGCTCATTCCTATACATGATCATCAGACTTCATTTTTTTTCCTTTTTCAATCTCACACAGTTCTATTCTAGCCGATACGTCTACTGACTCATAATATTTCTGGAAGTCCTTATTCTTGCCTTCGCTTTTAACCAACATAAGTCTTGTCTCTATTTTCCCCATATATTAGAATATGCACAATTGAATTTTTTACTTGCTCTTTTGTCACATATACTTAATCATCATCATTCAGTTTCTATGCATGCCCAAGTCACATTTAAAAGTTCATTCACAATGAATTTCTCATCCATTCCTCATAAATGAATCTTTAAATAATACAGCATGCATGTATACTTATCATACTTGTGTCATAATCCATTATGCTTTCAAATCAAGAATTTGGTTTACTCCAGCACTTTAAATAATTCTCATTCAACTAGCACGATTTATTTGACACATCAAATGATCAATTCCAGGTCCCAAAAATTCTATAGGACACCTCAATGTGTCCCCAAAGTATTGTAAAATTTTTATAGCAAGAATCATTCTCTAACTATGTTAACAAAATTACGAAAGTTTGGTGGTCAAGACCACTTACATTCAGCTCAGGGGATCTCATAATTTTTAACCCTAGCAAATGATTGAATCAATTCAAAATAAAAATTTGAGTTACACTTCAAGATATTGTCAACACTCTGTAAAAATTTCAAAGGAAAAATCAATCATTTGCTATGGTAACAAAATTAGACAAATTCGTAGCTTCAGTTCCAATAATTCAGGCATCATAGATACAATTTTGGTTCTTGATTTTTTTAAAGCATTAGGAGTAAAAAACAGAGCTCAAGAAAAATTGTGGGACTAGTTTAGGATGTTAGCTTAAACCTAGAATTTTTCTACCTTATAAAATTACCTGCAATTGTGCCAAAAAATTTGTGAACAATCACTGCCAGGAAAATAAAAAATTCAGTAAGTAGGATTTAACACCTCTTTAGCAAAAATGATTTTTTCATAACACCAAACTATCATACCCATGCAAATACATCAATATATAGGTGTAGTCTCACATTAAAACTATAATTTATCAAATTAGAACAACCCAAAATTTGTAAGAATAAAAAACACAAAACAAGACACAAAGAAACCCTATTCTTGGAAACTAGTGTATCCTTGGCTCTAAGATGTTCCAAGATGGATTGCCTTCACTTCAAAGCTCCCAAATTACACCTAAACCCTTTCAAAATCAGTGAGGTATAAGGTAGCAAGGTTAGAATTGGTGATGAATTGAGATTTTAATTGATTATATTTGTAGATATTGAGGCGTAGAACAAGTTTAGTGAAGGGGTTTGAAAGTTTTAACAACTCTAGGCCAGTGTTTTGAGGTTGGAAAATCAAGTTGAAGCTCTTGGAAATGGAGGTTGTGTTTCTCCTTCTTCTTGGCCGAAGCATGAAGTGGATTGTTGGAGAAGATATTGTTGTATTTATCTTATAATGATGGTTAAATATTATATAATATAAATGGATAATTCTTAATTTAAGAAAGTAAAATAGATGGCTAGGATTAAATCTTGTAACCAAAAATTGAATCTTAGTCATACATTTGATTTAAAATAATCTGCCTCTTTATTTTGTAGAGATTAAATTAGCTTTCGTGTTAGAAATCGTATATCGAAATTTCGCCAAATGAGTAAAACACCGTACCCAGGTAATAAGATATTATCTGAAATTTAATTCTAGGTATAAAATTTTCATTTCTAACTATTTCTAATCTTATCCCTATGTTTTCAGTTTCATATCTCCAGTCCCAAATCCAGGGTTTCGACTATCCCATAGGCCTAACGCCCACAAAGTACTATTCACTTTTTTTTTGTTCGTCATAGAGTCGTTCTCATATTATTACATCTGAGAAAATTAAGATTTTCATTAATAAAGTCCTAATTAATTTCTAAATAAACTCAGGGTGTTACATTACTACCCACTTTAAGAAAAATTTTGTCCTCAAAATTTCATACCTGGAAACAACTCCATAGTCCTTCTTTAGATTTGATTCTAATTCCATGTATACTCTTCACTCCTCTGTCCACCCCAAGCCACTTTTACTAGTTGCAGAGATTTATTTCTAAGTTGCTTGACTTCTCTATCAATGATCTAATAGGGGCTGAAAAGTTAAGTTATCCCTTAACTGTATGGATTTGAGTTCAATAATATGGTTTGGATTTGGATGATACATTCTGAGTTGAGATACATGGAAGACATTATGAAGGTTGGATAAATGCGAGGGTAAAGCTATCTGGTAGGCAACTGGCCCAATTTGTCGAAGAATTTGAAAAGGACCTATGAACCTGGGTGACAACTTTTGACTCTTAGGGCTCTACCAACTCCAAGTGGGTATGTAATATTCCAAAAGTGGATGCCTTTAGGAAGGTTATGCCTAAGTTCAGGAAGAGTTGGATAAAGCTTAAGAGATATTTAAATATTTTTTTTTTAAAAAAGAGGTTGTATATAAAAAATAAATAAATCAAAAGAATGAATTAATATAAATCTCTATTTTAAATTTATGTGAAATAGTATATCATGTAAAATTTAGAAAATATCAATTCCAAAAGGAGAAAATAAAATATAAAATTTATAATAATTTTGTGCTTCAATCTTTTTCTATGCCAATGTTCAGTTTTTATTTGAATTTAATATTTAATCTTTTTATATAATATGATATTCAGTTTGTGATATGATATTTGATTTTAAATTTTGAAAATATTATCTTATAAAATTTATTAGATCCAATATTGTTCATAATTATCATTGATTTTAATATTTGTATCAGTATTGTATTGTTAGAATTAGAAAAGATATAGCATACTAAATTTTCCTTTTATCACATATACTCTTGATAAATTAATTTTTATATCATTTCTAAGATTATTATTTATTTAGATATGTATCATTTATATTTATGGTGTAAATATCAATTAGGATATATATATATATATATATATATAGTATTCATAGATACAACTTTTGTAATAATGATTTTAACATTAAGTATTTTATATTGATAATAGATATAATTTTTAGAGTTATAAAATAGTCAAATACTTTCAAAAATATAAATATATAAAATTAAATGAATATGTTAGAAAATATATTTCCAAGTATACATATTAGTTTCATAAAAATTTGAATATAGGTAAATCGATAGTTGAAGATTTTCAAAGTGATTGATAGTTAACCAAAATCATAACCATTGTGATTTGAAAATGGTTTTTCAGGTATTGCTAATTACAATTATACTTACTTGGAGATATTAGATATTATTTATATTTAACATGTACTATGAATATGATTTGTTACATATTATAGAGAATTATTAGATATTATATAAGAAACTATCAATGATTAAATTTGAATTATTATTATTATTATTATTACTACTTCAAAAGTAACTATATAAGTATTGTTACATATATACGCAAGTAACATTATTATTTGTACACACACACACACACACACACATATAAAATAAAACCTTACATTGACCTGTTGGACCGTTTGCTTTATAGGAACAATTATGTGTTTTAATTATATTTTGCTTTCAAATGTTTAAACCATCAGAAGATAAAAACTTTTCTTGGGAGTAAGGTCTATTCAGTGTTGCGTGGTGTAGGATGTGGAACTACTCTGTTGGGGTTGGTTTTTTTTATTCTCCTAGTATATATTTGGTATATTATAGTATTCCTAAACATTCTTTTAAAAACCCTAGCCACCCAAGGATTTTTCATAGAGAGAAAGACACAATCTATCTCAGTCATCTTCGATTAATCTTTTGTAGGTGCTCTCATCCTTATCCTCATATGGTTATGAGTTTAGTAAATCTTTAAATCATTGTATGGTTTTTTCTCTTCTCATTCTATTCTAAATCATTCCTGATTCTTGTATATAATTCTATGGCAGTTGAGTGCCATTCCAATTTGCCAGTATCATGTAGGCAGTGGTCAAGCACTCTGGTAATGAACGGTGAGTGGGTTTAAGCTCATGGCTATACTTTTGATTATTATTAATATTTTTCTAGCATTATATAAATTATTTATGAAATTCTAGAATGGCTTATGCTAAATACATGCTTTCACAGATTATGCCAATTTTCAGAAAAATTATTGTTTTTCAGTTATCATGAAAACCTTATTTTAGAAAGCTCATGGGACCATATTTGATATCTTGCATGTTATGAAATATCTTTTTCTAGTTTATGAAATTATGAGACCAATTTAATGTTCATAGCAACAATATTGATTACCATATTTTCAGACTATGCATTTCCTATTAAGATTTTAGAAACTTAGCTATGATTTATTGAAAGTGCTGAATAAAGTATGATTCATAACAATTGTCAGATACATACTCTATTGGCTTCTAAAATCACTATGCCAACAAGCTGGTATCCTTTGTGCATGATTTTAGAACCTCAACTATGCTAAAGTCAGATTGTTAGAATATAACAATTGTCAGATACATATTCTGTTAGCTTCTGAAATCACTAAGTCTACAAGCTGGTGATCCCTTGGGCATGATTTTAGAACCTCAGATTATGCTAAAGTCAAATTGTTAGAATTATATAAATTTAGAGTTTTCAGTTTTATCCAGTTTAATTACAAGTTATAATTATTATTTTTTAAATAATTAGTGAGAAACGATCAGTGAGTTAATGGTTGTAGGATTGATCATTAACCTTGGTATCAAGTGATCCGCTAGAGGACTAGCTCACCTACAGGAAGGAACCTAGTGAGGTGTCCATTTATGGGACCTAGTTAGGTGCCCATTAGATTAGCCATTGGCTTAGATTTAGCTATTCAGCTAGATATTTATGTACAAAATAATTCATATTTCTCTACTAGTTATTGTCATGGATTTAGTTAAATTATTATTTTCAGTACAATTGTATGGAATTATGTATATAATATTTTTATCAGTTGCATGTATATGTTATGTATGTTGTTGTCATCCCATGTGGGTTGTGAGTAGACTCGCTATTGAGTTTTGATGAACTAGCCCTTTCCTCTCCCTTATAGTTACAGGAGTAGATCCAGTTACAATTGCAGATCCATGTTAGAATAGAGTACTCTAGTAGTGTGCAGGCAGGGTCCTTGGACATCATTTAGCATGCATGATTATTTTAAAGTTATGTTATTTTACCATTATGATATTTTATATAATTTCTTCCCGAAATATGATTTAAAATTGTCTATTTCAATTATGAATTTTTGGAATTATTTGAAATAATTAAATATTTTATGTATTTTTATGAATAAAGTTTTCAAGAAGTTTTGAGGAATTATTTATTTATTTACTTTTATGATTTATTATGAGCATTCATTTAGTGATTTGTTACGCATGATTGCATGAAATTAACTCTAGAAGGCTTTCATAAGGGACAATATCCCTTATGTGCTGGTCACGATTTTTGGGTTGTGATAGGGTGTAACCTTCAGGAATACATGTTCTTCTTCTTGAAACTCTAAAGGTTTCCTTCAAGTATCATAGCTCTTCTGAGCAACTCTGTGGTGAGGATTTTACTCCTAATTTTCTGGATTTGCTTAGTCGTTTGATTAACAAGATCGGGTCCTAATAATCTTGCCTCCTTGAATCGTACCAACATAATGGAGATTCCTATTTTCTTCCATATAAAGCTTCATACGGGGCCATGCCAATGCTCGCATGATGGGTATTATTATACTCAAATTCAACCAATGGAAGCAACTTATCCCAACTTCCTTTCTACTCGATCATGCATGCCCTTAGCATGTCTTCCAAAGTTTGTATGGTGTGTTCTGTTGTCTTCAGCTTAGGGGTGATATGCAGTACTTAAACAAAGTTTGGTTCTAAATGCCTTTTGGAAAGCTCCCCAAAGTATTGAAGTATATCTGGATCTCTAAGAAACTATTAAAGAAGGAACATCATGCAGTCTTACTATTTCTTGTATGTACAAAGATGCTAACTTATCCAAAGGATAACTAGCTTTGATCAGTAAGAAATGGGTAGACTTGGTCAATCTATCCATTATAACCCATATAGCATCATGACCTGATGATGTCCTTGGCAAACCCATTACAAAGTCCATGGAGATACTTTCACTTCTATTCCAAGATTTCTAAGGGTTGCAAGGTCCTAGTCGGCTTTTGGTGTTCTATTTTAACCTTTTGGCAAGTTAGACACTTCCAGACAAACTCTACCATGTCTCTTCTCATCCCTGACCACCAAAACATCTTCTTGAGATCTACATACATTTTACTAGCCTCTGGGTGTATGGTGAATTTGCCTTTATGAGCCTTCTCTAATATTTCATTTATGAGATTGCCAATTGCAGGTTACATACCCTATTCTTGTACCTCCATATACCTTGCTTCTCGAGTGAATTCTAGCAACTTCTTTGTTCTTTGAACTCACTTGTCACTTTTATTTGACCTAACACAACACCTTGAGAGGTCAGGACATATCTAAACTAAGATCTTAAAGCTTTCTACTAGCTCTCTCTTTAATCATTAGACATGCTATGCTTAAGGATTTCCTTCTTAGTGCATCGGCAACAACATCCACCTTGCCCAGATGGTAATTCAGATTGAACTCATAATCATTGAGAAACTCCATCCATCTCCTTTGCCTCATATTCAACTCTTTCTGATCAAAAAGATATTTATGCTTTTGTGATCAGAGAAGACATTGAACTCACACCAAAAAGATGATGTCGCAGATCTTTAAAGCAAAAACCACAGCCATAAATTTGAGGTCATGAGTTGGATAGTTTACATCATGGGGTTTAGACTTCGAAGCATAGGCAACCACATTTCGATTCTACATCAACACATATCCTAAACCCTTACTAGAAGCATCACAGTAAACCTCAAAGGGTTCCTAAGGATCAAGTGGTCTAATCCTGGTGCAATGGTCAACTTCTACTTCAACTCCTAGAAACTATTTTCATATTCCGGCATCCACTCAAATTGAGCGTTCTTCAGGTTAACTTAGTTAGAAGTAATGCTATCTAAGAAAAACTCATGATAAACCATCTATTGTATCCAGATAACCCTAGGAAACTCTGAATCTCCGTCACTATTGTAGGTCGTTCCTAATGAAGTCCTGAATCCACCTTATTGGGATTTACGGAGATTCCACCTCGTGATACCACATGGCCTAGGAACCTAACCTCTTTCATCCAGAATTCACATTTTGATAACTTAGCATAAAACTTCCACTCCCTTAGGATCTGTAACATGACTCTAAGATGCTCCGCATGTTCTTCCTCAGTCCTTGAATAAATAAGTATATCATCTATAAAGACAACTACAAATTTATCCAAGTAAGGGCGGAAGATTCGGTTCATATAATCCATGAATAAAGTCGGACATTGGCCAGTCCCAAAAACATCATCCTATACTCATAATGTCCATATCGAGTTCTAAAGGTAGTCTTGGGAATATCCTCATTCCGAACTCAAATTTGATGATAGCCTAATCTAAGATCAATCTTTGAGAATACGGTTGCCCTGTAATTGATCCATGAGGTCAGCAATTCTTGGCAAAGTGTACTTGTTCTTGATCGTCACTTTATTCAATTTCCTATAGTCCACACAAAACCTCATACCCCCATCCTTTTTCTTTACCAGGAAGAACAGGGCTCCTAATAGAGAGGCATTTGGTCTAATGAAATGCTTCCATAGTAGTTCTTCATTTGTGACTTTAGTTCTTTCAACTCCAAAGGTGACATCCTATAAAGAGCAATTGAGATCGGACCCATTCCTAGAACTAACTCAATGGAGAATTCAATCCCTTTTTCAAGAGGAAACTCTAGAATATCCTTTGGAAATACATTTGGATACTCCCTCACCTCTGGAATCTTACTTAACTTGTGGTCACTTTCAGTTTCACTAGCCGATAGGAGAACATATTCCTGACGGTCCACCTTACTAGGGTTAGGTGTCACTAGGAGTGGATTCAAGGAGATCATACGGTAATTCAACACATAATTGTAACTTTTGTACACAGTCATGGGATATGAAAGAATGAGTGGCACCTGAATCATCCAGTACATCTAGGGTATCACCATTTATTTCACACTTACCTTGGATCAGATCGGATTGAGAAGCTTCTTTGGCACTTATAGTAAAAATGCCCTTGTTGTTGTGGCCTAGGGAGGCCTGACTTTTCTTATTGAAGGGGTTTGCAAGTTTTAACAACTCTAGGCTAGTGTTTTGAGGTTGGAAAATCAAGTTGAAGCTCTTGGAAATGGAGGCTGCTGTTTTCCTTTCTTGGCCGAAGCATGAAATGGCTTGCTAGAGAAGATATTGTTGTATTTATCTTATAATGATGGTTAAATATTATACAATATAAATGGATAATTCTTAATTTAAGAAAGTAAAATGGATGGTTAGGATTAAATCTTGTAACTCAAATTGAATCTTAGTCATTCATTTGATTTAAAATAATAAGCTTCTTTATTTTGTAGAGATTAAACTAGCTTTCAATGTTAGAAATTACACGCTAAAATTTCACTGAATGAATAAAACACCATACCCAGGTAATAAGATATTACTCGAAATTTAATTCTATATATAAAATTTTCATTCTAACTATTTCTAACCTTATCCCTATGTTTTCTCAGTTTCGGACATCTTGGTTCCAAATAGGTTTCGGTTGTCCCGATAGGCCCATAGGGCCTATAAAATACTATTCACTTTATTTTTTAGTTCATTCATAAGTCGTTCTCATTATTACTACATCTCAAGAAAATTAAGATTTTCATTAATAAATTCCTAATTAATTTCTAAATAAACTCAGGGTTATATGTAATCGGTTCATTCACATACCCCTCCGCTTATAGGAGTTGCCAGTTGTATAGGTATGAGACTATCCATTGAGAGGATCTTGAGGCTGTATAGGTATAAGACTATACAATTGAGGATGACTTATATGAATTGATTGGTACTACCTATACTAATAAGATGCATTTTCTTTCAGTAGCCTATCACTAAAGAACTCTATAGTTAAGTGTGCTTAACTTGGAGCAATTTTGGGATAGGTAACCTCTTGGGAAGTTTTCCTAGGAAGTGTGTGAGTGAGGATAAAGCACACTGAAAAGACCTATATTGATCTGTGGGGACAATCATCAATCTATAAAGTAGCATGAGTTATTACAAATGGTATCAAAACCTACACCTCTCCTAGTACGGTGTGGTTCGGGGATGAACTAAGCGGAAGCTTGGAGGGCATGTAATGCTTGGTGATGAAGACAGGGTGATCATACAAGACAAGAAGGCAGACAAGGAGTGGCTTCTAAGGGCTTCTAAGCGGAGAGGTACATGAATGAACTGATTATACACAAAAATGAGAGACATCTTGAGGCTGTGTAGGTATAGGACTATACAGTTAAGGATGACTTATATGAATTGATTGGTACTACCTATATTAACAAGATGCATATTCTTTGGTAGCCCATCACTAAAAAACTCCATGGTTAAGTGTGCTTGACTTGGAGAAATTTTGGGATGGGTGATCTCCTGGGAATTTTTTCAAGAAGTGTGTGAGAGAAGACAAAGAATGCTGAAGAGACCCGTGTTAGTTTGTGGGGACAAGTCATCAGTCTATAAAGTAGCAAGGGATGTTACAAATGATACCAGAACCTATACCTCTCTTAGTACGGTGTGGTTCATAGACGAACCAAGTGGAAACTGGTGGGCATGTAATGCCTAAGGCAGGAGTGATCGCCGTGCAAGAAGGCACGGACAAGGAGTGGCTCGACAAGGCCTTTAAGCGGCAGGGTATATCAATGAACTAATTACACACCAGAATAAGAGGGATCCTGAAGCTATATAGGTGTGGGACTATACAATTGAGGATGACTAATATGAATTGATTGGTCCTGACTATACTAATAAGATGCATCTTCTTTTGGTAGCCCATCACTAAAAAAACTCTATGGCTAAGCGTGCTTGACTTGGAGAAATTTTGGGATGGGTGACCTCCTGGGAAGTTTTCCCAGGGAGTGTGTGAGTGAGGACAAAGCACGCTGAAAAAACTCATATTGGTTTGTAGAGGTATTCGTCAATACATAAAGCAACATGGGATGTTACAAATGGTATTAGAGCTTGCACTTCTCCCAGGACGGTGTGGTTCGGGACGGAACCAAGCGGAAGTTGGTGGGCATGTAACACCTGGTGACGATGGCGGGAAGTAATCACCGTTGCAAGACAAGGAGCTGCTCCTAAGGGCTTCTAAGTGCAGGGGTATATGCATGAACCGATTACACACCATATTGAGAAGGATCCTAAGGCTATGTAGGTATAAGACTGTACATTTAAGGATGGTTTACATGAATTGATTGGTATTGCCTATATTAACAAGATGCATCTTCTTTTCAATAGCCCATCACTAAAAAACTCCATGGTTAAACATGCTTGACTTAGATAAATTTTAGGATGGGTGACCTCCTGGGAAGTTTTCCAAGAAGTGTATGAGTGAGGACAAAGCACGTTGAAGAGACCCATGTTAGTTTGGTGGGACAAGTCATCAATTTATAAAGTAGCAGGGGATGTTATAATTTATCCCTCAGATCGTTGTCCTTTGCAATCTTTAGAATGCTCAACCCCTTATAGACCAAGCTCTGATGCCACTTGTAGGTAGAAAAGCACATGAGAAGATGGGGTTGAATCATTCTTTGCTTATATTTCCTTTTTAGCTTCTGAACATTTTAACACAATGCTACCAAGCTTTAAGCTTGTAGTGCAACTAAAATAATGTTAGAGTTTTCAAAAAGTCACTTTCTGAATAATAGTGCTAGTAATAGAACAGCTAAAAAGATAAACTTTAAGCAACTATAAACTGATAATCATAAGCAACAGAAGTTAAAGAGATAAGGGAGAAGAAGATCCTGAATAGGTATTTTTATCCTGGATCAGCTAACTTGCCTACATCTAGTTCTCAACCACATTGAGTTTCACTAACACCTTTCTCAACTCGAAAAGGAAACTAGATAGTCTTTATAATAGCCTTCCCAAGCTCTAACTTGTGACTAGTAGACAACCTCTACCTGTCACAAACCAAGTAGTTATTCACTAGCCTCTTCAAGCTGAACCAAGTAGTCTTTGACCAGGCTCTCTAAGCTAAACTTACATCGATCACTCCTGGATCGAGAATATAAAGGTTTATGTTTGGGTTTACAATGCAAACTAACCTATGCTCAAGTTTCCTTAAGATATACAATGAATGATTTTGGATTGAATGATTTCTTTCTAGCAATTCTTCCTTGGAAGAATGTATAAACTACTTAAGAACGTAGAAAGAAGATTTTTCACAGACAAGGAAACTGATTACAAGGTGTAATGAACTTTACAAGAGATGAAGAGAAATTTTCACAGAGTTTCAACACTTGTGTAGTGTCAATCTCTATTTCTTTGAAAACACGACATCTCTATTTATAGACGGTCTTCATTTTACCGTTGCCCTTGATCTGTTTTCCAAGTGACACATGTTGATCATCTGTTTGTGTCTTGAAACCTATAGAGGAGTAGCTTGACTTTTGTTAGATTTGTTGTAAAGCCGTTGTAAAGTTGAGGTTTCTGAGGTCTTTCAGAAACTACTTTTTACTTTCTGATCATGGTTTTTGAACTTCTCCTTCTAAAAGCTTGGATAGTTGACCAAGTTGGTCAAAGAGATTGTAGGTAAAAAGTACACAAGAAGGGGGCTGAAATCATGCTTTGCCTCTTTTTCTCATCTGAAACATTTTTCAAAAACTATCAAGCATTAAGCTTATAGTGCAGTAGAAAATAAGATTAATTTCTTAGAAAGTAGATCTCTAAAGCATAGGATATGTAGCAAAATTGCTAAGACGGTATTTCAACAGTTTATATAGCGTAAGAGAGAAAGTAAAAAAGATCAAGGAGAAAAAATATGACACAAATATTTTTATATGGTTCGATCAAAACTGCCTACATCCAGTACTCAACACACAATGAGGTTCAACTAAACATCTTTCCCAATTTGAGAAAGAAAAATAGGATAGTCTTTATATTAGCCTTCCAAGCTCTCACTTATGACCGGTGGACAGCCCCTATTGTCACAAGTTGAGTAGTTATTAACCAGCCTCTCCAACTGAACCTTGAGTAATCTTGTACTAGCCTTTCCAAGATAAATCCATGACAAGTAGACAACCCCTATTGTCTCGTTGAAAGTAGCTATTCACCATCCTCTTCAGCTGAACCGAATAGTTATTCACCAGTCTCTCCAAGCTGAACCTTGTATAGTCTTGTACTAGCCTCTCCAAGCTAAACCCATGACACATAGACAACCCCTACTATCACATTCAAAGTAGTTATTCACCAGGCACTCCAAGTTGAATGGAGTAGTCTTTCACCAGTCTCTCCAAGCTGAACCTGATAAGTAGACAACCCGCTATCATGTTGAAAGTAATTACTCACCAACTTCTCCAAGTTGAACCCGTGACAAGTAGACAATCCCTACTATCATGTTGCAAGTAGTTTTACATTAGCCTCTCTAAGCTATCTCACACTGATCACTACCTGGATCAAGGATATAAAGGTTTGTGTTTGGGTTGCCATTCAAACTAACCTACACTCAAGTTTCCTTAAAATATACATGAATAACTTGGGATAACTTGAATGACTTCTTTTTATCATTTCTTCCTAAGAAGAACATATATCTATTCAAGAATGTAGAAAGAAGATGTTTACAAGTAAGGAAACTGATTACATGATGTGATGAACCTTACAGGATATGAGGAGAGATTTTCACAGAGCTTCCACTCTTGTGTAGCATCAATCTCTATTCTTTGAAAGCATAGCATCTCTATTTATAGGTGGTCTTCCTTGTGACCATTGCCCTTGATCAAATCTCCAAGTGACACGTGTTGATCATCCATTTATGTCTTGAAAAAGTAATCTAGAAGAGTAACCTATCTATTTGTAGAGTTGTTGCAGAAGGATTGCAAGATTGACGTTTCTAATGGTACTTCAAAACTACTCTTACTTTTTGAATGTGATTTCTAAACTCTTTCTTATAGAAGCTAAGATTGTTGGCCAAGTTGCAGAAGAGATGGCTTGCCAGTTGAAACTGGGTTTGACTTTAAATTTGAATTTCAAAAATTCAAATTTCCTCATTTTCAGTAACGTTCAACGCTCCATAGTGAAGTGAGCTTTCTAAAGTGCGGTATCAGTTTCTTGATGAATCTTCAACCTTCTGATCTTCAATCCAAGCTTTATGATGATGAATGAATTGTGACCATGATGGTGGAAGAATGTGTACCACGTCGTTCTCAGAGTTTGCTTGATATCTTCATTTTGAATGTACTTTCTAATGTCCAGTACTTTCTGAAGTCCTGGTTTCTTGCCCTTGTTTTGATTTTCTTTCATCCGTAAGGCATGTATGCATACTTTGCATGATATATTATTCACTTCTATTAAGTTCAATCTCTTTATATGAGATAAATCATGTTTGCACATGCAAAGTGAAATTATTCTTGCTTTAAGTCGTGTTATGCAATCTAGAAATACCTGTATGTTATGTTAAGAAACTCAATGTAGAAATTAGCTGTTCTTCAAAGTGTTTTGTTTAAATTGGTTTTGTTGTCATTCAAAACATATTGCCTTAAAGCTTTCTAAAGGGTTCTGGAGCTAACAATCTCCCCCTTTTGATGATGACAAACCAATTTGAAGAAAATCTCTTGAAGAGATGTTGAAAGAAATAGAATTGAATATGTCATGATAATAGCTATTATTTAGAGGCATAGGCGGTAACTTTCAAGAAGTTTTTTTCATAAGACATGGTATGGATAGGTTCAAAAATGTTTTATAGCCTTAAGTAACTTAAATCAGAGCTATTTTGGTTATAAAGGAACCTTATGAACTTGCTCAGAATTATGTCTAGATATATCATAGTGATATTGAAATTTTTCGTTTAAGTCCTTTTTACACAACTAGCTTGATTTTCAATTATTTAAAGAAACTTTCTCAAGAAAAGCAAGCTATAGGAGAAAACAAGTAATATTTGTGATAATTTATCTTGATTAATTTCCGTATTCAACATAGCTTTGTCCAAGCCAATATATCAAAAACAAAAGCTTTAAAAAAAATGAGATATAACATGCTTGATAGGGAGAAAACATACTGATGCTTATATAGTTTTTGATATTCAAAGAAACCTTAATCCAGATATACTAGAATATTACTATACGAGGTTTTTGAAGCTCATCAAGAATCAATCCCAAATATATCAGAACAAAGCATAAAAGAGCTTTTTGTTATGAGTTGTGAAAGTTTTCCCATAAGTTTAAGAACATGAAAGGAAATCAATTTTTATGAAGCAAATCTACAAAAACTCATGATTTTTGTGAAAACATACTTACTGATACATATGAAAAAGGACATAACACATTATATGCCATATAAACGCAACACACTCGAGAGGGTTCTAGGCTCACAAACTGATCTTAGTTTTATCAAAGCATATAGAAATAAGTTTCTAAGATCGTAAGAAACTATACACAACTATATTTTGATCAAGTTATACAAAGTTTTAGAGAACTTCTCATATTTGTGTTAGAGAGAATGTGTTTTATAAAAGCAGCATTTTAAGCATGTCATGCATATCGAAGTACATTGGATAGATGCGAGTATTAGAGCAATAAAAAAAAGATTTTGTGCTTTAAAAGATACTTCCAGAGCTAATCACAAATACACATGTGAGCTAAATTTCATAGTGTGCTAATGAATAAGCAGATCAGCATATGCATAAGAGATAAGAAGCAAACATCTACCAACATGATATATGATTAACTAAGCATAAGTAGATATCGATATGTATTGGGGCTTAAAAGAAATAGAGCTTAAGACGGATATGTATAAGAGCCAAAAGGATAGCATAAGCATGATAAATTGAAAGATAAAACGAATTGTACAAAACAAGATAAAAAGTTTGTCAAAAACATAGAAAATGTTCGAAACAACAAAAGAATATGCATGCTAAAAAGAAATTCTCTGAGCTCCCCTCAGCATAGGCTCCCCCTAAATTCCATAGCAGAATTCCACAGCACTTGAAGCAAAGGCTCCCCCTAAATTCCATAGCACTTGATTTTCTTCAAGTCTTTTCTTCTCCCCTTTAGTTAGCAGCAAAAGGAGATGTGCTGGAATCAGAAGCACCATCTTTAGCCTCGACACCTTAGCTCTTATAAAATCTCTTGATTTGTCTGAAGAATCTAAAGTTGTAGTTCATCATTTTGTCTAAGTTGGGCACCGTGCACTATGATTGTTGCTTCAAGCCTGTTCCTTGGAGGCTATCGCTCTTAAATGTTCAGGATGATTTGATGGTGCTGAGAGCTTGCTAGAGTCTCGATTGAGGATGGAGGCAGGAGCTGATAGGTGCTGGAGCAACTTTTAGAGATGGCTCAGGAATGTCTAGGGGTATAGTCTCCTTAGACTTAGGCGATTCAGCCTGTGTTTTAGCATGTACAAGGCAAGAGGTAGAGACGATGGTATGCTAATGTCGGAGGCAACAGAAGTAGAAGTAGGCTCAGAGGTAAAGGCAACAATCTCTTTAGGTATTTGAGCCAAGGCAGAAGCATCCGCTTCTTCAACTAGAGGAGCACCAGCTTAATGTGCTCTATTCTCTTATTCTTTTATTGGAGTGATGTGAATAGAAGGAGGAAGTAAATGATTCTGGTTCATGTGCTTCCTTAGCTGGTTCCTCAATGATGCGCTCCATTAATGGTCTCTTAGTAGTTGTCTCTAGTCTGATCATCCCACTTAGCCTGGCTTTCTTACTTCTAAGTAGGCTTTCTTCTTCTTCTTCAGGTGAGGATGCTCCTGCTAGTTCTTCTTCTTTTTTCCCACCTTTCTCTTTATCTTTGGAGTAAGTAAGAACTACTTGATAGCTAGCCTCTTCATATTTTGTGATTTCCTTCTTCAAAATAGATATTTTAGACTCATGTATAAGCATTTGTTTGCATTTAAGCCAAATATCTTTCCTATTGATGATTTTTACTAGTTTGGCCGCGTCGAGTTTCTCGTGGGCAGACTCTTGTTTTCTATGTCCTTCGTTTTTGAGCCCGAGAAAGTAACTTAGATTCTTCTTCCTTTCAGTTTTAGTCACACCTTCAGGAGAATTAATTTTCTTTTTCCTTTGGCAACCTCCTTTTGAGACTTTTTTCTCTAGGAGGATTCTCTTGCTTGGTCTCTTCTTGTTTTGTGACTTTTCTTTATTTGTTCAGAACCTTTCTATAATAAGAGGAAAACTCAAGTGCTCAAATAATCTTGTAAGTAGCATTCTATATGGAACATTGGCTGTCATCCATTTTTCTTTAGAGGTGGCACTGTAACACCCTAACTTTCACCTCACACACTCGAGTCGCATTTGGCTAGTTATTAGACGTTACGTCTTTTGTTTCAGAACTTGACTTATCTTTATTTAAAATACGGGTAATAAAATATGACTAATTTTTTCTTTTTGAATTTAAGATTTAAAATGCGAGCCGCGCATGCGCATACATAACGATTAATAAACGCATGATATAGCCAACATATACACATTATCATAGCATATAGAAACAAATCATGGAATAGTCACAACATAATTTATATTAACATATCATAGTCACATCATAACGACGATGCCCTTCGAACATGAGGACATCTCAAGATACTAATCATAACAAAAGATGAACGTACACGAACCCAACGCTAGACATTACTATAACTTTTCTAGACTAATCTTCGCGCTTCCTGCGACCTCTAATCCGGTGGGTAGCATGGTTCCTAAACTTGCACTTCACAAAGGATCACGAACATCCGCAACACTCACCTCTGGAGACGACACGGAAAAAGGAAAAAGGGATGAGAAATCTATATAAGATTCTCAGAGGCTCCCGACTCTAACACAAGTGTCATCGTCATCGCCCCCAGCCACTATGGGTTTCGTTATAAAAAGGGTGTTCATGCATAAGATTCAATTTTACATTTCTCAAGTTCTTTTATCCGAAGTGGGTGTCTTTTAACATGGGTCTTAATGACATGAATGCAACATATATTCTATGTATGCATGGCAATACTTGAGCATGACAATACACATAGATAACACATATTACTTAATCAAAGCATCAATGAAACTTCAATGAAACATATGCATGTGCATCTTTTACTTTATCATAATTGAACTTGTGAGTTCCTTTCATAACTTTTCACTTTTTCATTATTCTCATTTTCCATTTTCCACCCTCGTCATAGCCACCAAAATCCATCCAACATGCCGCCCTGGTGATTTTATCATAGCCACCAATCTTCTAATCACCTATCGCCTAGGAATGAGCTCATCCTAACTAGCCGTCGCTAGATTTATACGGGAAAAATAGAGGGGGAATCATATCACTTTCTTGGATCACCTCGTACAACCCTTAACTCGGGAAGTTATAATGGGATCATTTCCTCATTAATATATCTCTTTTCTTTCTTGGAAACGCATCAACTGGTTAAGACCAGTGACTTTGTCCGCTTCGGTATGGCTCGATGTCCATACCCCCCATGGGTTTACTTTCTCCTCACCGTAGCAGGAGAAATGCGTCTCGGCATATAACCTTTACATTAACATATCTCTTTTCTTGGATCACCCCGTACAACCCTTAACTCGGGAAGTCATAATGGGATCATTTCCTCATTAACATATTTTGTATGGATGCAACATGAGCGTACAATCATAATACATCATATAACATATCATTTATGCAACATGAGCATGGAATCATCTTAAAACATACCATATACTTTTCTCATATGCAACGTTATAACATTTCAAGTAACATTCATCACGTCATATACATTTCAAGTAAATAATCAAGTAGGACTTCAATACACATGGGCATTCTCATCATAATTTCATTTCATCATATCATGTACATTCCCATTAAGTAATCATGTGAAAAGGCAACATCACATAAGCATCCATATCATAGGTTCATCCCATTAAAATCAAAACACTCATTTCTGGCACATTTAGGTCCTGGTAATCGATTATAGGTGCTAGTAATCGATTACCAGAGACAAAACTTGTTTCTGGAAGAAGGACATCATGGTAATCGATTACATGAACTGGTAACCGATTACATGAGTCTCGAACTGGTTCTGGGTAAGGAGAACACCTTGGTAATCGATTACACCTCTTGGTAATCGATTACTAGAACCCAGAATCTCATAAATTGCTTCCTGGTAATCGATTACATAGCCCAGTAATCGATTACCAGAATCCTTTTGAAAAACTAAACTTTCTAACATATTTTCAAGTATCCTTCCTTTCCAAAACACTTTATCACACCTTTCTAAAAACTCTTTGAAATCATTATTATATTTCCACAATTTAAAACCAACATTGTAACATAACTAAGAAATAAATCTCAACACGCATAAAAACAAACATAAAGGAAACTACTTCATATTCTTTATTTTATTGCTCATAGGCTTCAATCTAGCGCGGATTCTAGAATGGCCGACTAACTTTAAGGTTGGCAAGGGTAAGCTTAGAGCTTTTTGAAAACATGTGATTAAGTTCTTCAAACAACTTTTAGTGATCTACTTAACATTTATATCAAACTTTTTATAACAAAAGGAATGGAAACCGAAACCATTAAGGGAAAAAGGAAACAAGAACTGAAAACTTTGAACAAGGAAAGGAAAGGAAACTGAAATCATTTATGGTCCAAGACCAAGTTTTCAAGCTTTAGAGGTTTCATTGTGATGAACTCAAAGTCATCATCTAGAACTCTCATCATCAAGCTATCATGAAACATCATCAATGGCCTTGAAGGCCGAACATGTAAGGAAAAGAAAGAACTTGAAAGAAAACTCCCTACCTAGTGGTGAAGAGGAAAGCTTGGTTCTTGAAGCAAGTTGAGAAACAACTTCTTCCTTGATGCTTGATGATTTTCGGCCAAGGCAAGGAGGCAAAGAAGATGAGGTGGTTTCTTTGTGAGCTTGAAGAGGTGAAGAAAAGGAAAGGAACTCTTGAGTTTTGAGAGAAAAAGAAGAACTCAAGATTACTCTTTGAAGCTAATCTTGGCAAATGAATAAAAATGCAACCAAGCTCATCCAAGCATGGTATTTATAGAGGGAATGAGACCTTGTGGCTGATTTGGGGAGGAAGGCTTGGCCTCATGTTCCATGAGGTGAGAGAATTTGCTTTATGGAGGCATGGTGAGGTATGGTGGAAAGTATGGGCAAGGCATGGGCAAAGCATAGGCAAGGCATGGGCATTTTTGTGTGTAAAAAAAATAAATCAACATGTGAGAAATGAGGAGGGAATTTTTGGTCAGATTTTGCAACCAAGGGGGAGGGAAAATCTCTTATTTAATTGTGGTTTAATGATGTGTTTAGGTGTGTCTTTGATTAGACTTTTGATTAGGCATTTGTAAGCAAGTGTTTAGGTGACAAAATGGCTAATTAAGGTGGTTCAAGACTTGATTAGGGAGTGGTCATACTAAATTAGAGAATTAAAACCATACTTTAGTCAAATCAAATCATAGACACAATTCTATGATTTAAGGAATTGAAGAGAAAATACTATTTATGAAAATGTGACATAATGTCTTAAATTCAAGAATAGGATTTTGAGTTTCTCTAAGCAATCTTAGGTCCTAATCAACCTTGATTAGTTATTTTGACTCTAGATTAGTAATTAGAATTTACTAATCTTTAATTAGAGCCTAATATTGCTTAGGTTTCGCTAATCGTGTCATTCGGCCAGAATGCACTTAGCTAGGGGTAAAACGGTAATTTTTCACTAAACTACGGGACCACCTGGGCTTATCCAGAGATAAAACATTACTTAAAAACATTATTTAAAACCATTTGGTGAAGTTCGGCTAAGGGCACATAAAACGATGTTAAACGCCATATGGGTATTTTGGTAATTTCACGCGTTGGAACACAAAAATGAGATTCTTCTACTCTATTACCACACATAACATACACAATCCCCTATTATCACAAAAACATCCCCTCGAGGATGGCCGGGAGTGATCTTCGTTTCCGGGTAAAACGACCTCAGGGCATTTCGGTCATTTGTACACGGAAAATTCCTGGTTAGGCGCTGACCATGTAGTCCAGGATGAGTCTTACCAAGTTCACTTTCCAGCATTTGGAGCTTTAATGATCTTGGAGAGTCCTGAGGTAGTGCTCTTGATAGAATAGTCTTTGATCATTGTTTTGACAAATGAAGCTAAAGCCTTGAAATGAGAGTAGAAAGCAATAACTAATCTTGGAAAGATACGTTATCAATCTCTAGATATTTTTCCCAATTTTGAAAGTAAAGACTTCGTCAAGAATAGTTATTTCTTCATGAAGATCTTTCCTCAGTAACTTTCCAAGTGCCAACTTTCTTGATGCGCAAAACTTTTCATAGTGATCTTGCATGCTAGGATCATCGTACATGTGAAAAAAAGCTTCTCAGAAAAAAGATTTATCAAGACTTTTACCTTCAGCCATAGTCAGGATGTGTATGGAAGGATTTACTAGAAAGGTCAAACAGAAAATGTTAAAGCTTGAAGGATTTTGAGGGTTAAAGGTAAAGGTAGCAGTTATAGAGAAGAGAGTAAAAGAAAAGAGGAAATAGTTAAGGACCGTGTTTGAGGTTGAAGATGATGGTAACAAAACGTTGATGTATGAGGAGTAGGGGTTATTTAAGTGATATGACATGACTGAACTGAAGGTAAGGCAATGGGGAAAGAGAAAACCCAAAAGAGTGGTAATTATCTTGCTTTTCATCATTCTTCAGAAATAGGGTTTTGACTATTGAGAGCACTTTCTGAAGGAATTACTTTTTGAGCTTCACTTTTTACTTTCTGACCCATTTTCTCTTCTTTCTAATCATCCTTCTTTCTTTGTCTTGCAAATTGATATCTTGATACACCAACTAATTAGATGATCTTGCAATGATATCTTTTAAACGTGAAGATGATGACTTTTGTTGAACTTTAGTTGGCAGTTATGAAGAGTGAATGCCTAGAGATACTTGTGCATGAATGCTTATAAAGATTTAAACACATTTATTTTAAAAACTTTTCATGACACAATAACTATCTTCAGCTAATAGCTTTGTGAATATATTTGATACTTTGGTCTTTAGTATTCACAGACATTAACTCAACATCTCCTTTTTTGAACATGATCACATAAAAAGATGTTTAACATCAATGTATTTGGATCTAGAGTGCTGGATAGGATTCTTAACAAGATAGATAGCACTAGTATTATTACAGTAGATAGGGATTTTAGAATACCTCAAGAGATAATCTTCAGCTAGTTCCTTATCCGTATTGGGTGCAACACCTTGCAGCTACATACTTAGCTTCAATAGTAGAGAGAGAAATTTTATTCTGCCTTTCTTGAATAAATATGTGATCATCCTTTTTTAAAGAAACAGAAACAACCACTGGTTCTTTTCTCTCAACTTTATCTTAAGCAAAGTCAATATCATAAAGACCTGGATATATAGGTTGTACCTTTCTCGTACCATAAGCCAAGATTAATAGTCCTGAATAGATATCTAAAAAAAAAAAATTTAATGGCATTTAAGTGTGCTTGCTTTGGTTTATATTGAAATGTAGCACAACTTCCTACACTTAATTTAATGTCTAGTCTACTAGCTAAGATCTAGAAATGACCCAGATATTCTTCTATAATTACTTTTTGATACCTTTTCCCCATTCTCATTTGCATTAATGATTTGGGATGGATGCATAAAAGTACTCATAGGTTTGGCTTGATCCATATCTGAACTTTGTCAAGGTTCTTTTGTATATTTCTCTTGATAGATCAAGGTTCAGTCTCTTTATTTATATATTTACAAATCAAGGTTCCATTTAGGAATGCAGACTAAACATCTATTTGATAGAGAATGAATCCCTTGAAGAGGGCAAAAACAAGTAGCCTTCTAATGACTTCCAGTCTAGTGTTGGTGTAAAGGTTTCATCATAATCAATTCCCTCTTGTTGATTATAACCTTGTGCAACCAATCTTGCTTTGTTCCATGTGACATGTCAGCTTCATTAAGCTTGTTCTTGGATATCTCTTTTGTATTGATGTTGGTTTTTCAAATAGTTAACCAACTTTGCCTTTCTCGAACTTGGTCAGTCTTTTGCATAGCATCCACCCAACTTTGATCAATCAAAGCTTCTTTGATGCGTTCAGGTTCAAACTGGAGATGAAAGCATATTTTGACATATTTATAAAGGATGACTTGATTCTCATACCCTTGGAAATCTCTCCACAAACTTTGTCTTGAGAACTGTCTTTAGAAAACCTTGTAGTTTCTGTATCATTTAGATTCCTCATTTCTCTTTCATCTCCAGTTTGTTCATCTTCATGTCTAGAAATGTTACTTTCTGAATCGATTTGGAGTTTTCAACATGCTTTCTGAATAGTTGAAGTTCTAGAGCTTATTTTCTGAAAATTTCACTTTCATCTATTTGCTTTTTGAAACATCCTTGAGACTTATTTTCTAGGATTTTCCACCAATTCTTCGAGATTATTAGCAAGATCCTTCGTAAGCTCTTTCATCATCGTACTTGAGATAATTTGAGTTCCTAGTCTTCAAGCTCCTAATTTACTCTTAGGTTTAGGACGGGTATTTGGAATAGTCACCGTCCGTTTGTTTATTAGTACTCTAGCCCATGGACCTTTTCAAACATACCTACAATATGAATAGTTTTTTATTTTGGTACCTAGACTTTCTTGGGTCCTTTTTGATTAGTTTTCAATAAAGAGGTTTCCTAACCTTTCTAAAGGATTCCTTTCCAAGAATCATTTGTCAGGTGGATGTTCCTTCCTGGTAGAGAAAATAAATAAAAGATAGAAATCTTCAACGAGGTTGCATTGCTTCTTCTCTTAGATATCCTTTTCATATCTTAACCATGTTTCCTGAAAATATAGCTTTTGATCTCCTATCATAAGTTCAAGGATTTTGAACTATTTCCTGTTTGTTCTTGGTCAGATTTCAAAAGCCATGAAGTCTTTTCAAAATAGAGAAATAAACTTTCTGACTTTTTTTTTTCATTTCTTTTGAAGACTTCACTTCTAAGATAACCTATTGAATTCTCTTTACTGGTTGAGATATTTAGAGGAAGATGTTTGAGAATTTTCCAGCAACTCATCATATAGTGTAAGTAGAGAAAAAAAAGAGATATGGAGTTCAGATACTCTTACCTTACATCCCTCTGTTGAAGTGTACACAGCCATGAAACATAAATATGTAATATCTTCTAGCTTGTCATGACTTTTTGACATATCTTTTCTTCTTTAGAGTTGCTCAGGTACCCATGCTCTTCTCCTTGAGGTTGGAACTTTTGTGATGCCCTGAGCTTGGAACTCTTGATTCATGATGTTCTTTCTCACTGTGGTTAGCAAGTTGCTCTTTCAAGATATTCTTTGCCCTTTTTGTCTTTCCTGAGATTAATGTCTCTTCCTTTCTATGTTTTGCCTTTTTAGGCTTTTGACAATTTTCATAGACATAGAGAATTCATCTCCATATTCAATCTCAGATTCTTCAACGGATCTTTCCTCTTCATTTGATGCTTTAGCAACTTTCATTGCTTTAGCTTTACACTACATCTGACATGATAACTTTCAAGCCAAAGAATTTTAAGACGGTTTAAGATCTTCAAACAGCAAGTAGTCTAATCCATATTTCCTTTCACATGTCACAAGCAAAAAATATATCATATTTATCTCTACTTCGTGCACATATGAGCAGGAGCCTGGCTTAGGATTTCAATTGAAATCCTTCTTTTTGTTATTCTTGTCCACTTGCTCCTTGGGACTCCTCTTAACATTGAGTATACCTTGATAGGTCCTGGAACCTCATCAACAAAGATGGTCAATTGATAGAGTAATCTTCTACAATGTGGATTCATGCCATTTTGTCCTTCTGATCTTTATCTACTACAATCATTGGATTGCTTAACCCTTTAAAGACCTAGCTCTGATACCACATATAGGTATAAAAGTGCATGAGAATAGGGTGTTGAATCGTGCTTTGCCTCTTTTTTCTCATCTGAAACATTTAACAAAAACTATCAACCATTAAGCTTGTAGTGCAGCGAAAAATAAGATTAGTTGTTTCAAAAGTAGATCTCTGAAGCATATGATATGTAACAGAAGGGTAGGACGATATTTCAGTAGTTTATATAGCGTAATAGAGAAAGTAAAAGAGATCATGGAGAAGAAGATATGACACAAATATTTTTATATTGGTTCGGCCAAAACTGTCTACATCTAGTACTCAACACACGTTGAGGTTCCACTAAACATCTTTCTTAATTTGAGAAAGAAAAACATGATAGTCTTTATATTAGCCTTCCCAAGCTCTCACTTATGACCAGTGGACAACCCCTACCTGTCATAAGTTGAGTAGTTATTCACCAATCTTTCCAAGTTGAACTAAGTAGTTATTCACCAACCTTTTCAAGCTAAACCTTGAATAGTCTTGTACTAGCCTCTCTAAGCTAAACCCATGACACATAGACAACCCTATTATCATGTTGAAAGTAGTTATTCACCAGCCTTTTCAAGCTGAACCAAGTAGTCTTTCACGAACCTCTCCAAGCTGAACCCGTGACAAGTAGACAACCCCTCCTGTCATGTTGAAAGTAGTTATTCACTAGCCTTTCCTAGCTGAACCAAATAGTCTTTCACCAACCTCTCAAACATGAATTTGTGATAAGTAGATAACCTCTACTGTCACATTGCAAGTAGTTTTACATTAGCCTCTCCAAGCTATCTTAGATTGATCACTATTGGATCAAGGATACAAAGGTTTGTGTTTGGGTTGCCACTCAAACTAATCTATACTCAAGTTTCCTTAAAATATACATGAATAACTTGGGATAATTTAAATGACTTCTTTCTATCATTTTTTCCTAGGAAGAACATATATCTATTTAAGAATGCAGAAAGAAGATTTTTACAAGTAAGGAAACTGATTACATGATATGATGAACCTTCAGGATGTGAGGAGAGATTTTCAGAGTTTCCACTCTTGTGTAGTATTAATCTATATTCTTTGAAAGCACAACATCTCTATTTATAGATGGTCTTCCTTGTGACCGTTGCTTTTGATCAAATCTCCAAGTGACACATGTTGATCATCCATTTGTGTCTTAGAAAAGTGGTCTAGAAGAGTAACCTATCTATTTTTCAGAGTTGTTGTAGAAGCTATTGCAAAATTGAGGTTTCTGATGCTACTTCAGAAACTACTCTTACTTTCTTAACGTGGTTTTTGAACTTTTTCTTCTAGAAACTGAGGTTGTTGAACAAGTTGTCAAAAAAGATGACTCGCCAATTTGAAACTGGGTTTGACTTTAAATTTGAATTTTAAAAATTTAAATTTCCCTCCTTTTCTAGTAATGTTCAACTTTCCACACTGAAGGGAGCTTTCTGAAGTGTGGTATCAGTTCCTTGATGAATCTTCATCTTCTGATATACAATCCAAGTATTATGATGATGAAAAATTTACGATCATGATGGTTGAAGATTGTATAACACGTCATTCTCAGAGTTTGATTGATATCTTTATTTTGAGTGTACTTTCTAATGTCTAGTGCTACTTTTGAAGTCCCATGCCTTGGTTTCTTGCCCTTGTTTTGATTTTCTTTCATCATTAAGGCATGTATGCGTACTTTGCATGATATATTATTCACTTCTATTAATTAAGTTCAATCTCTTTATATGAGATAAATCATGTTTACACATGTAAAGTGAAATTATTCTTATTTCAAGTCCGTGTTATGCAATTCGGAAATACCTGTATGCTATGTAAAGAAACTCAACGTAGACATTAACTATTCTTCAAAGAGTTTTCTTTACATTGGTTTTGTTGTCATTCAAAACATATTACCTTAAAGCTTTCTGAAAGATTCTAGAGTTAACAGATATGACATGCCAGTTTATAACTGGGTTTGACTTTAAATTTCAATTTCAAATTTTCCCTCATTTTTCAGTAAAGTTTAGTGTTTCATAGTGAAGTGAACTTTCTGATGTTTGGTATCAAGTTGCATGATTAAACTTTGATCTTTGGTTTTCAATCAGAGCTTTGTTGTTGATAAAAAGATTGCGAACATGATGATTGAATATTGTAGAACACATTGGCTTTATAGTTTGATTGATATCTTCAGTCTAAGCTTACTTTTAGAAGTCCAAGTGCTACTTTTTGACATCCTGAAACTTGGTTTTTTGTATTGGTTGTATTTCTTCAATTGTAAGGCATGTATATGCTCAAATCACGATATAATTATCACTTCCATTTGGTTCCCATCTCTTTATATGAGATAAATCATGTTTATACATGTAAAGTGAAATTTTTCACATCAATGGAGCCATGTTTTGCTACGAAAGAACCTATTTGCTACTTTAAGAAACTCAAGGCAGACATTAGTCATTCTTCAAAATATTTTCCTTAAATTGGTTTGGTTGTCATTCAAAACATGTTATCTTGAAGCTTTTTAAAGGGTTTTGGAGCTAACAAGAGCGAGTGGGTGTGGGAGAGAGGGTGGGAAGAGAGAGAATGTGAGTTAAAGGGTTATTTATCCATTAATTGTAGTAGGGTAGATTTACACTTTTATCCTAGTAATAGATGTAGTTCATTTTAAAGAATGCTGACTTTTTGGTTCAAAATAAAATGAGGAGAATGCTAACCTACATATGAAGATGTGGAGGTTAGCAATCCTATATATATATATGCCAGGATGCCTGAGAAGGGAGCGGAAGATGAAAAGATCAGGGAAGAAAGTAGGCAAGAGAATGACTCTAAAAAAATTTAATTCATAAGATTAAATGTGCAGAAAATTAAATGTAGAAAGTAAAAGAAATCAGAGCGACGGTAGGCCATCCTGGACTGGTGAAGAGAGGAGATAAGTAAATTAAAAGTGCATAAATTAAATATAGAAAATAAAAGAAACCAAGCGACGGTAATCTGTCCTACAGTGGAAGGAGAAGGGATAATGATTGAAATATAGATTATATTGATTGAAAAGGAAAGAAAGCTTACAAACTCCCATAGTCTAAGAAAACTCTCTCTCTAAATAGGTGTGTAAATTTTTGGATGCCCAAAACTAAGTGAGGCACTCCTTAAATAGACATGAGATTGAATAGTACGAGTTACATGACAAGAACTATTACAACAGTACAAAGGTTGAAAATATTAGCTTAAGGAAACTACTCCAGTAACTTTGCCAACACTTTTGTCTGATTGCAAAGATTCTATTACAACTCAGTCTTCATTGAGGTCAATTCCAAAACAGTCATCTTCATTCTCATAAAACCCTATCAAAGAGGCTCCTGATGAAGATGAAGATGGAAGGTTTTGTTTGGATGATGAATCTGCTTCTTAATGTTGGAGAAGTTTCAGAATATCACCTAATTTCTAGGCAAGGTCTTCTTTGTTGGATGATGCACCAAGGCTTGATAAAAAATTTTGACCTTTGATTCAATAACTTGCATGATTCTAGATCAAAATTTTGACCTCTGAAGGTAAGATTTCATTGAGTGGTCAATAAAAATCCCACCATTGGGAAAACTAATGAGGAGATTTATCCAGAGTATTTCTTTTGAAATAAATTAGCCAAGAATGGCCAAAATCATCATTTTGATACCAGAATACATTGTACCAGGCTTGGATATAATCCCAGTAATTATATCCAATTGGATAAAAGTTCTAGGAGAATTTTCTTAAATTATTTGGATTTTTTCCAAATTCTGCATGAGAGATGACCTTTAGAATTTGCAAAGTTGAATGAGAATTTTGGTTTGGGTTTTTCTTGTGTTAGTAATGTTTGATTGCGATTGATTCTAAATCCGTAAGTATGAATTCATAAAATTATTGTGTTTTGTTTGTTGCCAATGGTTTGAATTGGAATCCTTTTGGGAAAATTTTTGTTGGGACTTCGTTTGGGTTTTTATTCCAGGATTCAGGTTCCATTTGACAAATAGCTAAAAACTAGTTTTTGCTATGTATTAGGTTTGAGATTTGTGTTTGGGCTTTGGGTTTTGTTTTGAAACCACTAACTCCTTCTTAGGATTAACTTGAAGGGGTTGATTTTTCATTTCCTCAATGAGAATAGCTAAGGATTGGGATTCATTTCGATCATCTTCTTCTGAGGTATATCAGCCCATGACATTTTTGGTAGATGGGTAAGGCCTTACTCTTGGAAGGCTAAAAGTGTTTGGATTAGGATGGCATAGTCAACTTTAGTTTGCTTTTTTGGGTTGATTAGATGAAGACGAAACTTAAATTTTTTGAACCTGGGGGGTTAACCTAAAGATGATTGCTTTTTGAGTGGATGACTCAGACTAGGTCAATGACCCTATTTGTTTTGATTTAATTGTTTGTTAAGTCCCGCAAGGACTAATTTCCCCTTTCTTCCCTGGAAGAGGATGATTTTGCCAACTTCAGCATGATTCCACTATGTGTTTCCCTGTAAGAACTAACGAGTGAGATAATCAGGAAGAGAGTTTGAAGTGCTCCTGAGATATTCAATTTTAAAATAACAAACACTTAAGATTGCTTGCTATCTAGCAAAATTTTGCTTTGATGCAAAATTTTTTACATCTTTTTGCAAAATGTCTTCAGTAGATTTACAATATACTCTAACTAAAAACTTTTGATTTAACAAATTAGATTGAAATTTTGATATGCAAAGAACTATTGCTGAAATTTTCTTTTTAACAATGGAATACTTTTGTTGTGCAAAGTTCCAATGTGTTGAAGTATATGCAATGACATGATTTTTATTTTGAATTTTTTGTTTGAGGATACCACCATAACCTATGTCAGATGCATCCATTTCAACAATTTTAAAAGATTAAGGATTAGGAAGATAAAGATAAGGGAGATCTTTAACTTGAGTTTTGATTCTTTTGACAATACTAGTATGAACATCTGTCCAAGGAGGAGGAGATTTTTTAAGACGTTCATGAAGGGGTTTCATAAGATTATTAAGTTGAGGGAGGAAATCTAAGACATAATTGAGACAACCCAAAAATCTCTATAATTGATATTTGTCAATGATTTGATTGGAAATTTATCAGCAAACTATATTGCACGATCAATCGAAATGATTGTTCCTTGATAAATATTGTGACCTAAGAATCTAATCCTAGTTTGGAAGAGAGTTTTAGAGACAAGACCATTTTGTTTAATGATTCTAACAAAAATGTTGACGTGTTTGAAATGCTGATCCATAGATTGAGAGTAGATTACAACATCATCTATGTAGATAATGACAAATTTTGAACAAGAACCAAAGAAACCATTCATGATTCTTTGAAACTTAGAAGGAGTATTCTTTAATCCAAAGGGCATTACATTCCATTCGTATTGCCCAAATGGGATAGTGAAAGCAGTTTTGTATTAATCACATTCTTTGATCTGAATCCTAGAACCCAGATTTCATATCAAATTTTGAAAATTTTTTAGCAGAATGTAAATGATTCAAAAGATCCTTCTTGTTTGGAATAGGATACCTAATCCATTGAAGAGCTTGATTAAGAGGTTTGTAATTAATGACTAAATAGGGGAAGAGGGTTCCACGCTCACTCTTAGCTAGTTTATTGACATAAAAGCTGAACATGACTAAGGGCTCTTACTTTTTTTATTAAACCTTTTGATAGGATATCTTTGATCTCTTGTTGACAATAGGGAAGAATTTTTTATTCATCTGAATAGTTCTTGCCTTGGTTAGGATTTTGTTTTCGCACAAATCCTTTTCATAAGGAAGTTCCACGACATGCTTTTCCTTTCCCAGAAAGCATTAGGAAGGTCAAAGCGATAGAAGATTGAATTTGTTCAAGAAGATGCTGGATTCTTTTTGAAAACCAGTTTGGGAAAGTTGAGACTCAATATGTTTGAAAAACATTTCTTCTTTTAAGAAATTAATTTGTTTTTCTTTGAGCTTGATCTGATTAAGAGTTTTGATGATGGGCTTCCTTACAAAAGGAAACTTGACCTCTTTTCCTACGTGCTAAGTAATGATCCCATTATCACACAAGAGGCACTGAAAAATTGATTTGATGATAGGTGATCTTAAGATTACCTTATGTTGGATGTTTTTTACCAAAAGAAAGGGTGTTTCTTTTTGAAGACTATGTTTTTGAACAATAACCTTTGGAAGCTTGTCCTGAACCTTTAATCAGAACCACTAGCAGTACTAAGCTACTCAGTAGTTTTTCCAAAATACTTTGTGGGAATGAGTCCATCTTAGATGCAGTTTGAATTTGTGCCAAGTGTCAAATAAGCCCACTGTATCGAGGACAAATTCACTAACTTTGATAGTAATCTTGACATAGAACTTTTGGATTTTTAGAACTTCCATTAATTCCAAAAATTTAGTTACCATTAGAAAATTTTCATCTAATGACCCATAATTACTATTTTTGAAAATGGATGTAGACTTAGAACTTGAAGAATCTTGATCAGTTTCCTCAATTTTAATCTATTGTATAAAGTTCTTGTGAATCTCCTATTGTTCTTTGATTTTCTTTATTTCAACCTTGAGATTCTAAATTTCACATTGAAAATCTTGGATTGTTCCTGGATTAAGAGTTTTCTTTCAAGTCTTTTAAAAGTATCCTTCAGATTGTATTTGTTAGTTGGAAGAGTTTGAGTGTGTTTTGATTTAGAAGAACTAGCTTCTAACGTTTCTTTTAGTTTGGTATAAAAGATTTTCTTTTCTTAGAGATTAGGAATTGCATTGATGACTTTGAACAAGAGATCTTGTTCTCTGGTTAGGGCATTAATTTCTTTAGAAGAATCTAATTCTTCTTCAGAAACAATGTCATCATCTTGGATTTGGGCAAGGTCTTCAGAAGACTCTTTTTAGATTCTTCTTCAGACAATTAGTTTAAAAGATTGTTAATTTGCTCAACTACTATGGGTTCAAGATTTAAAGCAGAAAGTTTTTTCTTGAATCTACAATATTTACTCATGTGACCAAGTTTCCACATGTATAGTTATCGGAGTTTGTTAGGAATTTTTATGTCTATGAGAGGTTTAAACTTAAATTCCTTTTTGAGTTTCCTTGGAGGTGTGTTTGATCTGACTTTGTGATATTTATACTTTGGGTAAGTTTTGGGTTGTTGATGCTTTGGACGAGGCTTTCTTTTATAACAAGATGGAAGACCAAATTGATCACAAAAAGTACCTATATCTTTTCTCGTTTGAGATTTTTCTTTGGCAAGTTGGTGTTGGATTTTATCATCTTGACACATTTTTAATGCAACCTTTTGGATATAAGAAATTAATTGCCCATGACTTAATTGATCATAGGGGATTTCCCTATTTGTAGTTTAACTTCTAATATTATCTCTTACTTTGCCTTTAAAAGATTTTGGAAGACTAGCAAGAAATTTTTCTTTCCAGAAGGGTTGTTGGCTATCTTCTCTAGTGTATACTCTAGTAAGGAAAGTATCTCTATACCATCTAAAGTTGGCTAGAGTTTTGCATTTTAGATTGGATAATAGTTCAGTAGACCTATCCTTCCATAAGGAAGTATTTCTGATGAAATGTTGAACTATTGTGAAGATTAGTGTATTAATAGCATCAGGGATAGATTCCCTATTGACAATGATTAGAGTTTCATCTGGTTATGTTTTGACAGCATAAAAGATTTTAAATTTTTCATCTTCCTTAAGATAATTATCCCATCATCCTTTAAGCTGGCCAAAAAATGTAGCAACCAGAATATTAGCAATGGTGCTTTCATCACAATTGTATGTCATGGTATAAGCTGTGAAACCATCGTCACGTGTTGAAGAGTGTTTAAAATTTGATATTCAGTTTGACCATCTATGTTCCACTCATAGATGCTATTTGCACTAAAAGACTTAAAACTTGGATTTCTTTCTTCCAATAGTAAATCAAGTGCAGTTGCTCTTTGATAATAAAGTTTGGTTAGTTTTCTCAAATTGGGTGTTTGATTAAAAATAGGATTGATGTTTTGTTTTTAAAAAACTTCTTAATGTACTTTGGACTTGGTGTTGAAGCTCTTCAGATGGTTCCTGGAGATTATTTATGGAAAGCTTTGATTGAGGTTTTTTGGGTTGTTCAATAGAGTCAGGGATAATAGGATTTATTTGATTTAGTTTATAAGTGATTTTTTCCCAAAGTTCTTCTATAGAGGTTTTAGGATGATTTCTATTAATTTTTTTTTTATTTTGAAAGGTTTGAATAATGGTTTTTTGACCACTATCATTTTCTTCCTTTGATTGATAAGAAGTTTCTTTAGCGCTATTGGGTTTAGGTCATTTTTCGCCTAAGACTTAGAGATATTGATTGGTGTAATTTGGTTATTCCATGAGACTTTTGATGTCTCTAGGATGGACAGGTTCTTCTTCATTCTTTATTTTGAATGGAGAAGCCATGACAGGATTGTTGCCGACTTTTATGTTTGGAAGAGCAGAAGTCTTTGTTGGAGGTAACTAAAGACTTCCTACCATTTTTGAGTAACCAAGAAGTGATCACATTAGCAGAATTATCTACCCAGGGATAACTTATTTGGTTTTTGATTGTATAAACTTGAAACCAAACAAAAAATGGAATATTTTGCTTGATTTGACTAAGGAATCCATAAAACTCTTCTTGGATTTGCTTTTTAATGGTTCCTCTATAATTCTGGAAAAGCCACTCTCTTTGGGGAGTATGATCTACAGAGTAGAAATCTTTCCTAAGGGTTTCTTTATCTATAACAAACTTAATCATCATTAGGTCTATTAAGAGAGGGATAGGTTGCAGATTGAATGGATTTTTGATCATCTTCTTCTTTTTCATAGGTTGGCCTAGGAAGAGATGATGATGTATCTAATCCTTGAAGACGAATGTTTTTTTGGGAGTTACGGAGAAAGATCTTCTAGAGGCTATTGTCTGGAAGTCTTATGATCTATGGGATAGAGAATTTGGCCTATGAGAGAATGATTTTCTTCTCTCAAAGACACTAGAAGAACGTCCTCTAAGGTATTCAACCATACTAGGTGGAGGTTCCTTATTATATTCTTCTTGACCTAAAAAGGTTGACCTTTCAAAAATCAGTTCTACATTCCTTGTTTCTGATTTTTTGATCTCCCTAATGTTAGCAATTGGCTTAAGGCTGGAGCTGCTCTAGGAATAACCTATTTCTTAGGAAGTTGAATGTCACTCCATACTATTGTTCTAGGAATAGTGACATTGGCTTTTGTGATGTTAGTAATAAACAAAGTTGTTTCTCCTAACTTTTTGCATTTGAGGGCTCTGATGTAGTTGAGTTCATTACTTTGTATTGAACTCTATAGAGCATGGCTCCGGGATTGATCCTGGTAACATGTCAAGCCCAGATAATTGAAGATTGGGAGTAAGAACATCCATAATATTCTTATCTTTGAGGTTGATTGTCCTATTAAGAAAGCAATTAAAGAAAACAGGGCCTAAGCTAAGAGCTGTTTCTATTGTTCCTAACGGGAATCCTCAAATTGATTATGCCTAGTATCTCTAAGACAAACTAAGGTTGCTACCTTTAGCCATTTTCTGATTAAAGGAACAAGAGTGACTTGAACACAACCTATGTGTAGGAAGTGATACTTTTCTTTGTGGTGATTGATAGATGTTTGAGATAACAATTGAAAGGTGTCATCTATTTGTTCAATTGGGATTGCCTTTTCTATAGTTTTGATTATATAATCATATTTTGTAAAAGATGATTCTTTTGATTTGTAAAGTTCATTTTCTGGAATTTTTGGTATTTGCCAATTATCCAGATCTTGATTGATGTTTTCAAAAGAAATTTCTTCATTAAAAATATTTGAAGATTGAGTTTCTTCTTCAAAAGAGGAAGAGGAGGTTGACGGTAGAGAGTTATGATTAAAATGGAGAGAAAAAGAACAAAACATGATAAAGTATTTCCCTTCTAATATCATCCCCATCAGGTTCCATAGACTTATATGATTAGTTCTAAGTTAAATGTTTACTCAACCTAAATATTAATATGATAATGCTAAGGTATCTATGTTTGATTTTAGCCACTACCTTGTGTTATTCTTTATCATATCATTTTGTGGAAGCATCATCAAATTAGCCTTACCGCCTTTTTCTCAAGGACTTCCTGCTATAGCGCTACAAATATGATTTTTCAAATAACAAGTATACTAACAAATCAAACATAGATTATCAAGATTAACATACTAATATAAAGTTTATTTAAACATTTAAAACTTAAAACTAGCCATATAATCCTACTTCCCTTCCTGCTCTAATACCAAATGGGTATATATATATATTGTAAATTTTGTTTGGACAAGTAAAATATGACAAACTTAAATAAAAATTAAGAGCCTAACTTATTTTGCTTCAAACTTTACTAACTTATTCCTGGGGATACATGCTTGAGAATATTTGTTACGAGTTTTATAGAATTATTCCCAAATATCAATTATTCTAAGAAAATACATTTTCCCTTTTGAGCATATTTCATTCTCATGATAGAAGACAGGAATAAAAGATTTCTATAATTGGAAAATGATATTTATGTAATAAAAATACTAGTAAGATATCCCTCCATTATTTTATTTATTCCTACACTTACGATACCATTAAATATATTAGGAATATTTTAGAAATTATGCTATATATTCTCATAATTACATATTATTTTTTTAATTTACCCTTAAATATATATTATGTAAAAAAACAAGTTTTAAATTTATTCACATGAATATCAAAACATGAGTGCATTTGGATTGACTTTTAAAAAAATGCTTTTTTACTTAACTTTTTAAGTAGAGCTTGTTTTAGAAAAAACTATTTTGCATTTGGATAGACAATCTGATAAGTTCTTTTAATTATTGAAAGTACTTATAAATGTGTTTGAATAAACAAACATAAAAGCACTTTTTTAAAACCAAATTACATAAAAGGACAAGAATAAAAGTCTAATGATAGTAAAAACACTAATAATGCATTTTGTGTGGTAACTATCCCTTATACTATTCCTTAATTCTTCCATTACTTTTACATCTTCTTGAGTTGGTTCCACTCATTCAACTTAAGTTTCATGCTCATTATCATGCTTCCTGTCTCTTTCAATACCTTCTAACTCAGAAATATTCTCAAATTGTTGAAGGATGCTTATGTCATTTGAGTCCATTCTTCTTATATAATTGTGTAGAGCAAAACAAGCCCATATACTTTAAAACTTGGTAGGGACTTAAATTAGTCATGTTTTGTAAAATTCTCCACATTTCTTTGTAAACTCCAAAAGTTTTCTCTATAACACTCCTCAGACTTGAATGATAATAACTAAAAGTGAGTGTACCTTAAAAAAAATGAAGCTCAAAATAGATTTTGTAACACCATCCCAAATATAACATCATTCTTAAGCCATGACATTAGACTCAAGAGTTGTTACGTATAAATTAGCGATCTTTCTTAAATATCTATAGCAAGTTTGATTTATTTGTACCATAACTAATTCGTAATTCTATTAAAATATATATAAAGGAACAAAGTATTTAATTATTACAAAGTCATATACAAGAGGAAGCTCTTCTAGAGCTTTACAGTACATCAATCTTCTTAAATATTACAAACATAAGTATATTCAAATGAAAACTAATAGTAGTCTTCAGCGATGGAGCTATTACAAACACAAACTTCCACAAATGTAGCTTCATTGTGCTCTTGAGTAATCTGGAGACGTCATGGAAATACAAAACATAGAGGTGAGAATTATAAAATTCTTAGTAGGTATCCCCAAATACACAGTTATGAATGTTATCGTCATTGTCCCAACTACTTTGTTTTATTAGAAAAATGTGATCATGCATTATATAACAAAGATTCATTTTTAACTTTCCAAAATCATCCTTCTGAAGTGGGTTTCTTTTAGCATTCACTCACTTAATGCACATATATCATAAGGCTCAACCACATAGTAAATCATTCAAAAAATAATTCAATATGATATGAATATGTATATGATAAATACAGTGAAATTATTTTAAAGTGTCCTTGACATATCGAAGGGGTTTCGATTTTACTTATGGCCATAGAACTCAATTCCATGCATTTTCTCTTTTCATCAATGTAGGGAAGACTTAGTTCATACCAAATGGTATCTGCAATGGATAACTCCAAAAATAGGTAATTCATACCAAACGGTATTTGTAGTGGATAACTCTACAAATGGGTAATAGATTGCTTATCAGGACTAAGCTTATTCCTATACATGATCATCGGACTTCATTTGTTCCTCTTCTGAATCTCACAGAATCTATTCATAGTCGATACGTCTACCGACTCATAATATCTATAGGGAAGTTTCTCTTTTTGCCTTCCCCTTCACCCAATATAAGTCTTGTTTCTATTTTTTCCATATATTAGAACATGCATAATTGAAGTTCATATATTCTCTTTTGTCACATATATGCATCACTTGCTTTTCTTTTTCCTAAATGCTTGCACTAATCACATATAGCCCATCAATCATAAGTGATTTCAATCATGCCACATAAACCAATCTTTACTTCTTCTAGCATGCATTCATATATCACAAGCCATATGCCCAAGTACTCACAATCAAATATTCATGTTATACTAGAACCAAAATATCATTATATCATTAATTCAAGGCATTGGTACAATTCCAGCACATTGGTAGATTTCACACCTATGTAGCAAAAATAAATTTGCACATAAAACAATCAATTCCAAGGCTACCAATATTATCCATGGCACTTCAATGTGTCCCCAAGATCCTGTAAAAATTTTAGAGTAAAAATAGTTCTCTAACTATATTAACAAAATTGTACAAATTTGGAGGTTAGAAACTACTTATTTTCAGTCACAGCCAAAAGTCTCAATTTTATTACCCTATCAAATGAAAATATAAAATCCTACAAAAATTTAGGGTTGGACTTCAAGATGTCCTCAACACCCTCTAAAAATTTCAAGCTAAAATTCGATCATTTGGTATAGTAATAAAATTATACAAATTTATAGTTTCAGATTTGATTATGCAGGCAGAAACCCTAACTGTCTCGGTTTCTAATTTTTAGAAAATAGTAAAATACATTTTGAAGACCCAGTGAAAATACTAAAAACATCTTACATGTTAGCTTCATCATATAAAATTTTCAGCTAGAGATAAGCTCTCTAACTAGGTCAAAAAAATTGAGTAAATCCACCTACTTGTCTAAAATTGGGATTTCCAGCAACATAGCTTCAGAATATTTTTTGAGAAAAAAAAGTTTTCTAACATCATTCTAACACTCCACCAATTAAATACATCAATATCTATACATAATCAACCAATAAAACTATAAATATCAAATTAAATTAGTAGCTAAATGATAAGAACATATTTGAAACAGAAAAAGGTTGAAAAGCCTTACTTTTGAAGCTTTAGGGATTTTAACTGCCAAGGATGCTCCAAAATAGTGCTCCTCACTTCAGACCTTCCAAACAACACCTAACCCTTCCTTAAACAGTGGGGTTGATATCTCAAGATGAGAAATGGTGAGGAATTGAAATTCCAATCTATTAGTTTTGTAGGTGGTGATGTGTAGTTGAAGTTTTGTGAAGAGATTTTAAGGTTTTAGCAAATTTAGGCTAGGGTTTTGGAGGTTTTGAAACTTGTCAATAGTGGCTTGAAAGAAAGAAGATGAAGGCTATAAACAAAGGTGTCTTTGTCGAAATGTTTAGGCTTGAGTGATAAGGTTTGGTAGCTTGATTTTATCTTGGTTTAACATATCAATTATGTACTCAAAGGTAAAAAAAGAAATAATGAGATGGATGGTTAAGATTGAATCTTGTTAGTCAAGATTAAATCTTAGCCATCCACTTGGTTTTAAATGGATGGACATTATCCAAATCTTAAAGACTAAGCCTTCTTTCTGTGTAAAAATCATACACAGATATTGTCAAAAATTAAATCTCAGGTATAAAATCTTCATTTCTATCCATTTCTAACCTTAACTTTATCTTTTCTTAGTCCCGTGCATCTTCTAGTCCTGGATCTAGGTTTTCTGCCTGACAAACTCATAGGGCAAGGTCACCATTCATTTTTTTCAACTCGTCCATTGGGTCATCCTCATCATTGCTAAAACTCAGATTTTTAAAATTCTCACTAATCCAGTTATAATTAATTTTTAACTAATTTTTGGGGTGTTATAGATTTGGAGTATAGGCTTATGAGATATGTCTGAGTGTGTAAGTATGTGACTATGAGGAGATGATTGTGAGGGAGTGAGAAAGAAGGAGTCTTTTCAAGGGTTTGGCAAGGGAGAAGGTTGTAATTATAAATAATCGTGAGAGATAGTTTTGGAAGGTGATTTTATTAACAAATCGCTTTTGCTTATACTTATTTTAGAAGCTGGCTATCACTACCTTGAAAAAAAATGGTTCTACCACTTTTTTAATTTGAAGAATTTTTAAAAAAATTTAATCTAAACATCTTAAAAAATACATAAAAATACTTTTAAAAAAAGTGCTTTATTTTAGAAAAAAAGCTAATCCAAACGAAAACATAATCAGAAATGTTTAATCCTAAAAAAACATGTTCTCTAAAATATACCTAATCCTAGCACTAATACCACACTCGACATAGTCCCATTCCTCTTGATCAGCGACAATTGCATCACGGTCCTTCCTTCCCCGCAACCGGTGAAAGCACCACTAAAGGTAGGACACACCACAACCTCAAATTTCTTTGGTAATTTTTCATTTTGAATTTGATTTCTAGAAAATAATTTGATGAAGTTTTCCTTCTTGCAGTGTTGATTTTGAATGCTAAAATATATATGGGAGTGTTTGTTTCAGATTTTGAAAAAAGTGATTATGAAACATAAATTTTATATATAACTGAAAAAGCTAAAAACTGATTTTTTTTTCAAAAGCTACTAATTTTAGCTTCTATTAAAAGCTGAAACCTAATTTTTTTGAAATTTTGATTATTTTATAAAATTTATCCAAATATATGAAAAATGATTTTTTTTGGGTGAAAAAGTGATGATTATCCAAAATAATCACAAACAAACACACAATTTGTTGGCAATACCAAATCGATGCTAATAGAAACCCTAAAATTGTTCTTGTTGTTTGATCTTGGATTCCCTAGAAAACACACACACACACAAGATAGAGTTGGAACCTTAGATTTGTTGGCAAAACCAGATTAGTACATAGTAAGTTATCATGTTGGAAGCGAAGAGAGATATAGGACGAAAGTGCTTGTGAAGTTCATTCAGAATGTGCAAAGAAAACACCTCTTACCTTGTATATATTGATCCCATATTCATTGGTTTGGTTCAAAGTAGAGAAAAATTCATGAATGCCCATTACTATCAACCATGCCTATCATTTCAGACCCGTATTCATTTAAAAGAAGAGGGCTACCCCATCAGAATATTTTTTGAAACGGGCTCCCATATATGGTTCTTCAACGGTTTTAGTCGCATTGATTACCGTCCCCCAAAATGACGTGATAATGAGCTGAATTTACATGTTTTGGAGCTCAAGTAGTTAGGATAATCTTTGGAATATTTGGTATTAGTGCTAAATATTACATATGGCAACTTTACCTCAATAAAATAAATATTTAAATATAATATAACATGTCCAAATATCAAACAAAAAAAAAGAGTAAAAGGAATGAGTATGAATTTTACACACTCAAATAATTTATTTTCTAAAATTATGTTACATGTTTTCTTCAAATATCATTCCAATTATACTTTATGGCACTCATATTTAATTGGGTGGCCAAAAAGTGATCGAATATCTGAAACATTTTTCATTTCACTGCATTTTGTGCAAATAAAGTATGGTTATTATATTTATTGTAAAATAAGTTTAGCTGAAATTAATTAAAATTTACATATGTAAAACTTTTCACCTTGTAAGGATTCTAGTTAACTCTTTATACATCTCATCATCTATAAATTCCTGTGTTTTGAAAAACTATAAAATAAATTACGTACTAGAAATAATGAATGAATAAGAAATAATGAACAAAATACATAGACTTTACATGTTAACATAGTAGATGTCACAAAATAAACTATTCACCTGTAGAATAAAAATATCCTGTTTTGCATGAACTCCTTATTCAAACAAATGTATTTTGGTTACTATTATCATAATTATTGCAACCAAATTTCGAGACGAATAATCAATAAAAATATAGTTACCTAGAATCACGAACATAATACCATGAGATAAAGTTTCATATCTTTGTTTCCTAGATTATGAACCTATCCAAAGTTGTTTGTGTATGTGAACTTCTTACTCGTTTCTTTTACTTTTTTCGTTTGATATTTGGACATGTTACATTATATTTAAATATTCATTTTATTGAAGAAAAGTTAGCATATGTAATATTCACTTGAGGAATTTGTTAGAGCATGTACGGGCCTTTTAATTGAAGGTGATAGTGAAGGCTCTATAGGACTTTCTAGATCAGTTTGTGTTGAAGGCAAAGGATGTGTATGAATTGGTGGTGAAGGAGGTATTGTAGGTGAATATTGCACATGAGCTTGAGTTAGTGGATGAGCATCAATCTATGGTTGAGGTGTTTGTTTTAATAGATTTTGAAAACATTTAGTCTTCGGCATGTGTGTATATTCATAAACAAATAAAATTACATTATATTCTTATTGGTTATCCATAATTCTCAACCATAATTCTAGAGAAATAGTTAATGTCAGCATTTCACTGGTAATCCATTCATAAAATAACAACAGTGCATCTTTTGACATGTGTTTGACAAATTAACTTAGCATGCATACACAATAGAAAGACTCAATTATTATTAGAGTAGATACACTAGTAGTGGTATCCAAATATGTCCTTTTCTTTTTTTTAGAGCTAATTTCCTCTATTTTTTTCATTTAATTCTTTTATGGCCTTCAGAATACTAATTAAAAGTGCTCAAAGGAAATAAAGAATTGTAAAGACTCATACTTTTTTTAATAACCATTGTAAAGACTCAATCTTAATTAGCTTGGCAAATTATTATCTAAAAACTATTTATGATGCATACCAGCCCTACAATATTTCATTAGAACATGCACACAATTACTCAAGGAAAATTGTAATTGTATTTTTCATCCCAACAACTGGATGAATGGATGCATAGCAACAGGGCATAATCCTATAAGCCATAAAAGGCATTAAGAATTGATACTTACCTTTAAGAACTCAGTGAACATGTATCTAATGACCACTAATTTGGTGAAATCCCATAATGATTTCAAAGAAATTCAATAGCCTTCTCAAATGACTGCAAAAGCTTATTGATAGAAGTTTTGCATGCTGAAATTTTTGAATGAGAATTACTATCCAACAAATGAAACCAGGATGAGTATATATAGATAAATTGGATAGTATACCTAAATTATTCATTCATTGTCATCTCAAGATATTGAACTAAAGATAGGTAATGAACTAGCTACAATGTTAATTAAATTATCATGTTATTTGAAGTAGGAGAAATGAAGCAGGAGATAAATCACATAATGATCATGAATTGGAGTGAAACCACATTGAATTGATTTATGCACATTAAGAGATGTGCTACCCTATGCATCACCTATATAAGTATATTGCAGCTGGCAGACATTTCATTGCATGTTAAGTGTTGTTCCTATTAGTGTCCTATTTGAACATGACATCCAAAGGCTTTAATAATAAAAATTCAAACCACTTGTAAAGTATTTTGGCAACTAATTAAGAAAAAGTCAATGTTAATGTAAACTATACAAAGTTAAACTCATAATGAGCCTTATACGTGATTATAAATCTATAGTCAAAGTATAATTTAAAATTCAAAATGTGTGTATTTCATAAAGTAAAGTAATGGCCTACAGATTTAACTAATTCCAACCTAATAAAAAATATTAGAGGAGTTAATCATAGTTTCCCCCATTAGATTGACAGAGTTCTAAGAATATTAACAACTACTTAGAGATATCTAGGAGTAAAGAAATTTAGTTTCCTGCCCATATTATTGCAATAAGGAACCTAATCAAGTCAAAATGTTATCAAATTCTCTTATGATCAGCTAAAATTATTAGAAAAAAATAATTTTGCCCCAAAAAAGACCATGCACGAACCTATTACCTCAAAAGCAACCCAAAATGTAGATGAAACACTAGAATAAACTTGCTTATTCTTCATAAGTATTGAAGATGGGCTCTATATGAAGTAAAAAGCATCTCATGCTATCACCAAAACTCAGTTGCCTTGAAGGTGACAGAATAAAATAGACCTTAGGATCACAGTTTTGAGATTAATCTTATTCTCATTCCTCTTTTAATATCAACCTCTTCCTACTTCACAAAACTACTACACAGAACTACCTCACAAAGACCAATGTTGACTCCAATGAAATAGGTAATGTGACAACTACAACTAACTCTAAGACCCTATAATTGACTCCAATGAAAATGAAAAGTTGATATTCCTTTAAAATAGAAAAAACCGAAAGCATATGCAAGTTAATCTCACCAATTCAGTGAAAAATAGAAAGAAAATTAGAATCACAGAAAAAGAATAAAAATAGAAATTATTTTGAAAACAATTATCAAACAAACCCAAACAAAATTACGAACCTGGCTGAAAGGAACCAAAGAAGAATAGAACAATTTTTGAAGCGCGAGAGCGTGTCCTTTAACTTCTTCACTTGAATCAGAAAAAAAAAATTAAAAAATAAATTATTAATGTAAATGCACAAACTTTTAACAAACGAATTAACGATTCATCACCAGAATGAACACACACCCACGCAAACACATGGAGAGAGATGAATACAAGTGTACCAAATTTGGGGGAAGACCTGAGCAAGGAAAGGTGTTCTTGATCCAAGGAAGGAGTAAGTCCCAACACAGTCCACAATAACAAAGAGAAGGGATTGAGGGTTTGTGGGTGAGGGTTAAGAAGGGAGAAAACTATTGGAAGAGAATGGAGGGAGTCATGCAGCGGTTGAAGAAGGAAACCAAAAGGGTTTAGAACCTCCGTTATTTTGAGTAAAAGCTTCCACAATCAAGGATTGTCACTGCTAAGCATAGAAATGCTTCATGCTACATTCTTTCTAAACTGAGTTTTATTATTATTATTAAACCTGAAATTTCAAGGGGACAATAGTGAAAAGTTGTGAACTTGAACATGAGAATTGATCCCGATGGTGCAAACCCAGTACACAATAATGCAATCCATCAGAAAGAATCATAGAAAAGGAGTGCAATTGGACCATTGCCCACCTTTCTCATGAATGAACTAGAAAGTAAAGGTATGGTGTACGCTTTAGCCATCCTACCTGCCACTAGGGCATCCTCATCATTGCTGCCCCATCGCCCTTCTCCTTTACCCGCCTGTCATGCCTCTCCTTCAGCGCCAATAGCACCCTCCTCTAGTAACGTCATGTCTGGCTGCCATCATGTCTGCCACGGCTCTACTCACATCGTGCCATCACCGTGCACATGTAGGAGTAGGCGCTCGATCGTCCCCAACCACCACATAGGGAATCGAGCCTTGAACCATTAGCTTTTCCTCTCTTTAAATTAGGGATTAGGTGTCCTGAAGACTCAATTTAGGGAGTTAGGAGAGATTTTTAATAGTGAAGAAGAGGAGTAGAGGAATGAAAAAATGGAAAGAGAAGAATCGAGTTAAGGAGTTAGAAGGATGGAGGAGTGGTTGCACGAAGAATGCATCAACGAAGGAGTGGAGACTGTGACAAATGTGGAAAATACTGGAAGGAAAGGAATTTAGGACCGAAGATTTTTGTGAATTTAATCTAAACTTAGTGTAGACATTCTAATTCATTGAGGAGACACCAAAAAATAGTTCCAGAACTCAATCTGTTTTATTTAATGGTATAGAGATTCCCCAAATTACAGTTTTTCAAGAGACGGCCCATTGTGGAAGGATTCGGAGATAAGATATTTATGCTTCATGTAGTTGATGAGGCCCTTGTAATCAACATCCTCTTCTGGAGTGCCTTCATGTACTCAGTGGAACATTAGAGTGAAATAATTATGTCACTCCATTTCATTCCATTGCACTCCACTCCATTGCTTACCAACAATCTAAACACAACCTTAGGAAGGTACCATAATTACACCTGGCAGGAAAGTGCACAAGAAAATTTTTTCTAAACTTGATTTCTTTTTACATACACTTTGTTTTTTGTCATTTTCCAAATGCAGAGATATACATCCTTTTTTTAATTTTGGCGATATATATATATATATATATATATATATATATATATATATATGTCTCTTACTTTTGGGCAGAACCCCATTTATTGTGGAAGGCGAAAGGGTACAAAGGCAAAGCTCGGGTTGGATAGATGGGGCCAATTTTGAAAACCCAAACCCAACCCGACGATGACCCGATAAATGATCGGGTTAACCGACTTTTAAACAACCTATAAAGATTTTGACATTATACATAGTAAAGTTATAAAATTTTACATGTAAGAAATATTTTGAGATACATATTTCAAAACAAAACATGTGACTATAAAAATAATATTAAGTTATTTAAAATGTATTAATTAAAGTACAAAATCTTATAATTTATAATTATTATAAAAAAATTTAACTATAAAAGAATTTTTGACTTTAAGTTGTGTTAGGCCAACATGAAGTATGACCCATACCAAGCTCGAAAAGTGCATCAAGTCAATTTTAATGACATGAATCTAACCTAATAAGTTTCAGCCATGGCTAGGTTAGTGGATTAGGCGGGATCTTGAACCCCCTTAGGAAACAACCCATTGAAATTTTATGCAAGAATGATCTTTCATGGTCCAGCCTGTTGTGGTCTAAATGGTCGTCGTGTTTTTTGTTGATGGTCTAGCTTTTTAAATTGGACTATCATTAATATTTGAAAAGACACAATCCATTTTGTATGTTGACAAAAGGCTGAGCCTCTCTAAATTGGATGTTTTTGTTGACTAAACACATCTAGATTGGAGCGAGATTATTATTCCCAAACAAAGCCTTTTTATCAATACTTGCTAGAACTTTTTTGAATTTGTTAGGCCACTTGTCCATTGTGAATTAGGCATGTTACATTGGCCCATACCAAGAATAGCACTTATACTTGAGAGAGAGAGAGAGAGAGAGAGAGAGAGAGAGAGAGAGAGAGTACGCAGTTGTATAACTCTCTAGATAATCAACCTGGTTAGGACACTTAGTTACTAAGTTTATTGGTTCAACTAGTAAGTTATTAGTTGAAACGGTAAACCGAATATAGTTAAATAAATATATAAAAATACATCAAATTTCGAATAAAGACAATAAAAAAATGAAGACATAAAGACTATAATAATAATAATACAAGCAAATAATTTATTCTGATTCAAACTCTCGGTATGAGATGAATACTACAAAAAACACATTGGATAATAAAGACATATAAACCAAAACCCAAACAAAAAGTAAAAACACCTATCTTAACTATCTTCTAGTACATGATAAGTGAGTCTCCAATCTGCAATCTAACAATTTACATGTCGTAATGGGTTATAGGAGGTCGCGAGTTTGACTTATCCATATCCTAATGCCCTAAAATCTTTGTTAAAAAAAATATATCTTTTGGTGCATGTAGTAATTTATCTAGTGGGATTAAGATAACCGTTCATTAAGTACGAATCCAATTTATTGGGCAATGTTAGGGGTGTACAAAGGACATGTCAAGTCAAATTGGACTAAACCGAATTCGCTCCAATTTTAGAGGGGGTCATTGCTTTGAGCTTGAGCCCAATCCAGGACAACCCAGCTTTCAAATAATGTATAAAGATTTGGATATTAAGCTCATTTGGATAAGCTTATAGGAGGAGAAAAAGTACTTCTTTTCAAAAAAATTTGAAAAAAAAATTCTAGAATTTTTTAGCATGTTTATTTGTGCTTTTCAAAAAAATAGAAGTATAAAATAATCAATTTTTTTGCTTTTTTCATAAGCAAGTCCTTACATGCTTCTAATAGAATTAGAAGCGTAAAAGAGAAAGAAAGCATTCTTGATTGATTTTTGAAATTATTTAGATTCCAAATTTATCTTTACAAATTTTATAAAAAGATAAAAATAATTTTTCGCTAAATCACTCTCACCCTCTCACCTTATTTTCACCATCACAGCTACAATAATTTAATTGTTCTGCATTATATTTTATTTTGTGTGTGTATTATTTTATAATTCAATAAAACATAACCCAATAATAATAAATATGTATAAAGGTAGTTTAATAAGCCAAATAAATATTACATAACATAAAAAAAAAAATATTAAAGAATATATTTTGTTTTATTTAAATATATTTATTAATTATATTTAGTTAAAAATAAATAAGAAATACAAATAGTTTATATAAAAACAATTTCATATGCAAACAATCCTGGAAAATCCAAACATCTTTTGCAGGAAGCAACTTTTCTTACTCTTAATTGTAATTTTACTCAAAAAAGTACTTCTATATCTACACTATCTTAACGGTTTACTAACTTCTAATTCTAATGCAAGTACTTATGTAATTACATGCAAATGTATAATTTTTTTTTGTGCTTTTGTTTTTTATTCTACTTCTGAAAAATCTAGGAAGTACTTCTTTCAGAATTTTAACCAAACAAGCCATTATGCAAAGTAAAGTTATTTAATTTTATAAGAAACAAAATTAATGTGGTGTTTTCAATAAATATTACAAAACAAATCATATCAACATAAAAAATAATATTTAAGTTATCTAAAATATATTAATTGAAGTATTAAATCTTAAAATTTATCGTTAATTATGACAAATATGGCTCTAAAATAATTATTTGACTTTGATTTAGGTTAAGTCAACCTAAAGTATAACCAAAATCTAACCTAAAAAATATACTAGATCAAATTTGAGGATCCAAACCAACCCAAAAAGCTTTTGGGCTGGTCCATGAACACCAACAATAGACCTAGATATGAAAACATCAATATTAGCATAATACCTGGAAGAGATTTTTTTTTCTTTACATACTATACAAAAATGTTGAGTGTCTTTAGGACACCCACTTTAACCATTGGATGTGATGGTAGTTTTCACTTGTCCCATCCATCCATCATATCCAATGGTTAAAAAGTTGTTGTCCTAATGAACACTCACTTTTTGGATATGAAAATAACACTTCTTCATATTACATAACCACTCAAACCATTATCAAATTATCACAAATCTAAATAAGTATATATTTTAGTTATGTAAATATTGAATGCAAAGTCAACTAAGAATGAATTTACAATATTAAGACAAGGATTTTGCAAACCATGTCCTAAGGGTAATGGTTAAGGAAACCAAAAAAGCAAGTTTCAAAAGTTTTGAGTAGGTCTCATTTATTGAAAATGAAAAAGCTCATTTTTCCAATACAAAACTTTCCATTCTTGATTCTTTAAGGGCACTGGTTAGATAAACCCATGAGATAATATATTAATTTAACACTTATATAATTAAAATTCAAACATTTTTATATTAATGACATGTCTATTTAAAATTTTAAATATTTACTGCTCTCTTAGAGGTTTCTTCCTTCCCTTTCCTCTTCCATTCCTACCCCATTTCTTGGGCTTTCCCTTCTAGCCCCTAATCATCTTCCCCTATTTTGCTATTTCTTTTTTTTATAGGTTAGTTTTACTCCCCTTGATTTGCCTTCAAAGTTGAGAGTGATGGCTTCATTTTTGCCTTTATGTAAGGTTATTTGAAAACTCTTAGGGAATTGCTTATTTTTCTCTTGCTTTTAGTAGGTGTTGATTCTTCATTGTTGTTGGTTATGATCTCTACATTCATTTTTCCTTTGAGTTTCATACTATTCATCTCCTGTTCATTATAAACTTTGCGTGGGATACTGATGGGTTTCCTGATAAACAGAGATGTCAATTTTTGGTCTTGGGAAATATTACTGATGGTGTACCATAGGAAAATAATTAAAAGCGTCGGTAAACATGTATTAAAGGTGTCGATATGGTCATTAGGTAAATAATATTGTTGACGGGTTTTTAATTTTTACCAAGAGGTTTTGAAAATAAAAAAGATTTTATTTATTTATTATTGATGCGTTTGCTAATGGGTATTTAATATTTATTAAGTTTTTTATTTAAAAAATTCATTTATTTTTTATGAATATACCCATCCGTATTTTTCATGTTTTGGTAGACAGATTACATTGTCATATGTGAAGAATTTATATACACTATCTAATTGTTTGACATTTATTCATTTATCTTTTATTTATATAATAATTTAATTATTAATTAAAATTATATGAAATAAGATAATGAAATAGTAATTGAAAAAACAAAGTAATGAAGTAACGAAGTAAATAAACAAAGTATTAGAATAAAATAAATACAAAGTATGATAACTATAAAAGATATCCAACATGTAATAGAAATAGAAAAAGGCTAGATGAAGTCCTTATGCTCATCTTCGTCCTCGTCATCCTACTCGTTAGAGTCATCACCATCATTAAACGAGGAGCCCTTAGTAATGGATGGAAGTGGCATCTGGGAGCTTCTTGTGAGAGGATCTTGAGGTCTTCGTGCTGTTGAAGAATCTCATCACATTGGCTAATCTTCTTTTGCATCTTTTTGAATTTACTTTTTTCTTTCTTGGCCTTTTGTTGCTATTGCTACTCCATTGACATCTTCAGTTGTCAGATCTCTTTAAGCTCCTCCTCGACCGTTACGTGGTCGTGCTTGCTCCTAGAGCTCCTGGAGAAGCTATGCTTACTACTTCTATTGTTGCTAGATAAGTTGTGCATATTGCTGTAGCTCTTGATTTAGAGTATGCATATGCATCCCCAAGGCATCATCCCTAACAATTGACTTACCGGTGGAGGATAGGGACCTACTATCAAGGTAAATACTCTATCCCATACATGTGACCCATGTAAGGGCCACCAACCACATGGGCCTAAATGTCCTCCTCATTTGGAAGAGGGATGCCAGCATGGACCTAGCTTCCACTAACGGGTCTAATAATGGGTTTGTGCTTGCTCCTATAGCTCTGTATTTTCATGCTACAGAGAATAAAAAGATAAAATACATTGTAAGTAATGACTGTGATATAAATGAAGAAGTAACAAAAATTAAATAGTAAAGGGTTTGATTTCAGATTTATGTATGTTGTCTAGACCAACGTTGACCAACATATCTCCTATATCCCTTTATCAACCTTTTAGGTGTGAGTCTCTTATAACAGCTCCCGGGTCGAAGGTGGTTTAATTCTTTAGCCTACACACAAATGTACATTAAAATCATAATAACTTAATGTTTAATACAATTCAAATGTAGTAAGTTAATAATATATTAAATCTAAAAAGATTAAAGTTACCATCCATTTTTGGGTCCACTATTAAGTGCTCAACCTACTAGTCTATGGTGACCCGCCTTTCACTGAGGCTTAGTTTGTCTTGTCCCATTGGAACCTGTCCTTGAATATCGGGTCAATGCCCAATTGCCCGCGGCTTGTTGAGGGTGACATCATTCGGCCAAGAGTTGCTCATATGTCCTTTATGGACATCTTGAACATGTCCCAAGCGCTTGGAGGACCTAATCTTCCAAGCCTTCTTGATTGTAGTCTCATGCTCTCCAAGATGTAAAAGGACCTATACATATACAAAACTTTCAACATATAAATAATTAGAAGCATAAAGGTAATATAAACATGATTTTAACATAAATGAATAAATTATAAGATTACTTTCCACTTTTTCCACCACGTTTCCTTAACATATTTCAGGATGTTGATTTAGGTGGGCCACAAGTAGTTATACTTGCTCTGGAATCCGGTGGTTGCCTTCACCTAAGGGATCAAAGCTATTACATAAATAAACCAAATTAAATACAATGACAATATTTTAAACATCATACAGAATCTAAAAATAAAATATGTAACAAAAAACATGTTTCAACTTACCTATTTTTAAGTATGGCCTAAGTTGGTGGAAGCCTACCATCTGGGTTGAGTGGCCTACCATCTAGGCTAAGTAGCCTACCACTTGGGTCTTGTGTCTGTAACCCACCTGAGGAAGTAGAGGTCTGATAAGATGTGGGGCTAGGAATCAGGCCAATGGTAAGGCTAGGGTTGGGGTCACTACTATGGATAGGATGTGACTGGGAATAGTGTGGAGGAGGAGGGCCAATATACCTAATAGTAGGCATCATCTAGAAGGGAGGGATGATGGTGGTAGGTGTAACATTCCTACTTTATGGATTGATGATTGTCCCCACAAACCAACACAGGTTTTTTTAGCATGCTTTGTCCTCACTCACACGTTTCCTGGGAAAACTTCCAGGAGGTCACCCATCCTAAAATTTCTCCAAGTTAAACACACTTAATCGTGGAGTTCTTTCGTGATGGGCTCCGGAAAGAAGATGCTTCTTGTTAGTATAGGTAATACAAATTAATTTATATAATTCATCCTCAATTGTATAGTCTCATACCCATACAGTCTTATGATCCTTGTCATTCTGGTGTGTTATTGGTTTATTCATGTACCCCTTCCCTTAGAAGCCTTAGGAGTCGCTCATTATCTTTGCCTTCTTCCATCGGCCATCATTGCCTGCCTTCATCACTGGGTGTTACATGCCCACTAACTTCCGCTTGGTTCGTCCCCGAACCACATCGTTTGGGAGAGGTGAGGCTTAATACCATTTGTAACATCCCTACTACTTTGTGGATTAACAATTGTCCCCACAAACCAACACGGGTCTTTTTAGCATGCTTTGTTCTCATTCACACGCTTCTTGGGAAAACTTTCCAAGAGGTCACTCATCCTAAAATTTCTCCAAGTCAAGCACGCTTAACCGTGGTTCTTTTGTGATGGGCTAACAAAAAGAAGATGTATCTTGTTAGTATATGTAGTACAAATCAATTCATATAAGTTATTTTCAACTGTATAGTCCCATACTCATACAGTCTTATGATCCCTTTCATTCTGGTGTGTAATCGGTTCATTCATGTACCTTTCCCCTAGAAGCCCCAAGCCGCTTATTGTCTGTGTCATCTTGTACCAATGATCACTCCTCACCTTTGTCACCAAGTATTACATGAAATGTCACATCCCCAATTTTCCTTAATATAGTATTGCTTTATTATAGCTTTTAATTTAGAAAGTATAAGAACTTTTTTTTGGCAAAAAAAAATATTCAGGGATAATCATTAAAAAAAATGTCTAATTAAAATATTACAAGATTTAATAATCTGGAACTTAGCACTAAAATGTAAAATTTTAATTATTCCCTTGAATTTTATTAAAATTACAAAAAAATGTCACTAGATGATAAAATAAACTTATAACATAATTAGCTTAGAAAAAGCTAATAAAATCCTTAAAAAGCTTAGGGAGTCATTAAATTTTTAAAAAATGATAAAAAAATTATAAATACATTTTAAACATAATTTTGATGACAAATATCAATATTAAGTAAATTTGTATAATATTAGAATAATTATACAAAAATAACCTAACCTAGGGTGAAAAATAAACTCCAAAACCTAGAAAACAACTCTAGGTCACGTTGAAATTTTTTTAACTAAGTTATTACTTTGAACAAGGAGAACCACAAAATATGTAACGGAATTTTTTTGTTTGAGTACAAATGACCAAAATGCCCCTGAGGTCATTTTTACCAAAATTGAGGGAAGCCGACCGGCCTCAAATGGGTCAACTCAATGTTCGAAGGATATTATAACTGTTATGATTGATATCCAAGGTGAAAATCTCGTTTTCGAAACTTTCGACTCAAAATGACCAAAATACCCCAGTGTTTTACGCGAGCAAAGGTGCCGTTTGAGCCCGAAACTTTTCCAGAAAGTTTGGAATGATGTTTTTGAGTGGTATTTGATGTTTAGTAGGGCCCGGAGGTCCCAGAAGTTTTAGTGCAAAATTATCATTTTGCCCCTAGAACAGTGTACAGTGAGTCTAATAACGTAATTAAGCAAACCTAAGCAATATTAGACTTTAATCGAAGATTAATTTATTTCGATAATTAATCTAGAGTCAAAATAATTTATTAAGATTAATTAGAACCTAAGATTGCTTAGTTAAACTCTAATTACATTCTTTAATTCAAGATTTCTAGTCATGGAATTTTGAATAGTATTTTCTCTTTCCAATTTCTTAAATTAAGGAATTGTGCCCATACCTCATTTGACCAAAAGAATGATTTTAAATTGTTAATCTAGCAAGATCACTCTCCTAATCAAGTCTTGACAACCTTAATTAGCCATTACACTTTCTTACAAACTTCTAATCAAAACCTTAATCAATGAAACACCTAAACACATCCTTAAACCACAATTACATGAGCAAAACCTCCTTCCCCTTGGCTGATATGTTGGCCGAAAATATGCTCCCCAAATTGTGTCACATGTTATTTTAATTCTCACTCAAAGAGCCATGCCTAGGCCATACCTCAAACCATACCTCACCCATGCTTTAACCTATACTCAAAGCCATGCCTTGTAAGAGATATTTCTTCTCTCCTTCCTCCTCAAGATGACTGGCCACTCCTCCCTCCTCTAGGCCATCCATGAGCTCTCAATCTTCTATAAATACACTAGCTTGAAAGCTCTTTGAATGTTTACACACTTGAGCAAACTTCAAGCTTTTTCCCCAAACTCAAAGAACCTTTTCTTCTTCCTCCCTTGGCCAAGTTCTTCATCAAGTTTCCAAGAAGGATTTCCTTCTCTTTTCATCTCAAGAAAGAAAGCTTTCCTTTCCTCTCTTCAAGATTTCTTTAGGTAGGGGTTTATTTTCCAAGTTTTGTATGTTTCCTTTAAGGAAGAGTTCTAGTTTTTCTCTTGGTTTTTCCAAGTTCTTCTTCTCTTCTTTTATTTTCGGCCTAGAGCATTGTGTTGAGAAAACTTTGGCTTGATGATGAGGTTTCAAGATAATAGACTTGTGATGCCATGTGAGAAACCTCTAAAACATGAAAATTTGGTCTTGGACCATACATGATTTCGGTTCTTCCTTTCCTTTTTCCTTCTCAAGATTTCGGTTTTTATTCCTTTCATTATGCAAGGTTTGATAAAAATGTTGAGTAGATCACTAAAAGTTTTGTTAAGAAAAGTAATCATATGTTTTCAAAGAGCTCTAAGCTTACCCTTGCCAACCTTAAAGTTGGTCGGCCGTTCTAAGAGTTTTACTCTAAATTGAAGCCCATGAGCAATAAAATAAAGAATATGAGTAGTTCTATTTATGTTTGTTTTGTTAAAGTGTTGGTACGTTTATTTTAATCCATTTCTTGAGCTTGATAATGAAGTTCAAACCAAAGGCTTCTTTGAAGACTTAGTGTTAAGAACTCTAAAGCTCATCTTCTATTGTTAAGGTACATGTTGGGTTAAGACTATTGATATTCTTCTAAAGTCTTGCAAGAGCTCTAGTTAAGATAAAATAAGTTGCATCCATGTTTAAATTTGTGTCTTGCACCTTATGTTTATTTTGATGCCATCACTAAGCTCTCAAGAATAAATAAAAGAACTTGCATTATCATGTTTAAATTCCCAAGCTTGCATTTCATATTTATTTTATGCTCTCACTTTACCTTATAATGAAGAGTAAAATGAAGTGCATAGCATGTTTAAGATTATGTTATCACCTAAATACTCTAGAGCTCAAGGATTTGCCCTAAGTACCTTCAAATGAAAATTTTAACCAAGTGGATGTGTTTTAGCATGATATAATGATAGTTTGACTATGTAAAATGTGAGGATGATTTTGGGAAAGTGTTGGAAAAATGTTTTATGAGGTCTCAAGGTATTTAAATAGCTTGAAAGGTGTCAAAAATCATATTTTCTCAAATTTTAGGTTCTGGTAATCGATTACCAGCTTATGTAATCGATTACCAGAGTGGTTTTTCAAAGGGTTTTTGGTTCTGGTAATCGATTACCAGACAATGTAATCGATTACCAAGGTTGTTCTTCATGCCCAAACCGGTCTTTAACCCTGTAATCGATTACCTATTCGTGTAATCGATTACTCTGGTGTTCTTCATTTCCTGGAAAAATTTTTAGCCTAAATAATCGATTACCATCCTATGTAATCGATTACCGGTTGTTCTTTGAACCCAGAACAAAATTTGGTCTCTGGTAATCGATTACCAAGCACATGTAATCGATTACTAGAACACCCTTTTTGCTTTTGAAATTGTTCCAAGAGAAAGACTAGCAAGTCATATGCACTTATAACATGATTTTATGCGATTATGTGTGATGCACACTTTTGGTTTCTATCTTTTTGTTGGCCACTTATGAATTCTATTTTGAGGAGTTAAAATGCGTAAGATTATGTTTGAGTGAAGTGAGGAACGATTTTGAAGGTTAGGAAGGACTAAGTAAATAGAAAGGTTTGAGAACTAGAATCTTAAAACACTTAGATACAACAACAATAATTTATGTTCCAGCATAATTGAGCTTAAGAAAGATGGTTCATAATTAGTGATTCTGCCTAGGATTTGAATATAAAACTTTAGGCGAAGACAGAATTAGAAAGGGTCAAAAACGAAAATTCTAGGATCCTGAATCATATGGTAAAAATTTTGCCCAAAAGATGTAGAGTTGTTTGGTTATGTTTTAAAGCATAAACGTTAGAGGAAATTATAGGTGATGATCCCTTAGGTGTAATAAAGATCCATAATGAAAGTTAGAATCATTAGAACATAAGTTTAAGACCCCTAAGGGCTAAAGCATAAGACACCATGAGATAGGAGGTGCGATGTGAGCATGAGGCCGATATACTCGTGATGAATATGAATATGTTAATGCCATGAATATGAGACTATATGTGTATTGTGACATGTTGTGGTGATATGCTATGCTTAAGATGCATGAGAATGCAAAATATGAATGAGCTAGGAGGGTATGCTCCTATGATTAAGAGATTTATTTGATTAAGAAATTTCATGAGAACAACATGTGTGATTTGAGTTATGTGGCATAGCTCAAATTTGAGGAAATTTGGAGTGATGTCGTTATGCTGCCGAATTTCTATCAAATTTGAGGGACTTGAGAAAGTTTTGAAAAGAAAGATTTTATTATGTGACATGTCGAGATGCATTTCTCCTGCAGTGAGGAGAAAGGAAACCCGTGGGGGTTATGGTTGTGGAGCCATACCGAAGCGGACAATGTCATTGGTCTTTACAGATGATGTGTTTTAGACGAGACGTACTTCTCCTGCTATGGTAAGGAGAAGGTAAAACTGTGAGGGCATCGACATTAGCCTCCAAAGTGGACAAAGTCACTGGTCTTAACCAGTTGATGCGTTTCGAGAAGGAAGAAAGTCCCATGATGGGTGATTCCTTAGGTCCCCTGCCCGTACTCTAGGAGTCGGGGTTATTATTTTCATGATTATGATACGCTTATCAAGAGGATAAGTAAGAACTAGTGACAACTAGTTAACGTATGAGCTCATAGCCTAGTATCAGGGTCGGTTACTATTTTTACATACCATGATGTCACAAGTTTGAGAAAAGAGAAAAGATGTGAAGCTTTTGCTTATGAAATAAAGAAGTTGATTGTGAGAAAGCACATGCCACCTATTTGAGAATTTGTTATTGATGAGATGCTTTACTTGTTTGCCACATAAAGTGTTGCCATGTATTCATGTTCTGCTATCCTGCATACATGCATTAAGATTCATCATAAAAGACATAGACCTTGGATAACTATATTTTATGAAAACCTTATAATGAACTTTTGCATGTATAACCTTTTTATAAATAAACCCAAGGTTCTTGGGGATGTAAATGATGACACTAGGATAGGAGGTCTCCCTATGAGATTCTTTAGCAAGATTCTCACCCTCTATCTTCTTTTCCCGTTGCGTCTTCAGATTCTGATGGCATCGTTCGTGATTTTTGTTGATATGCCTGTGTGGGAGGTGCACTACGATCCGATCATCAGTCCTACCATTTCAAGGGTCGTTGTGCCGTACGTATTTTTGCATACATGGGACGCCCATTTGCTTTTCCGGTCTCTAGCTTCCGTTTCACCCCGACCTCTCCCTATGGCAATGATTTGATCTTGAGAGGACGCGACCTTGTGACGAGAGACCCGCCGTGCCCGACCTTCATCTTCAGTGGTGCGTGACTATCCGGAGTACGTGCCTCTCATACCTCGATGCGGGAGGGACCTATCTGAGGATTCTCCCCTCGATGCCTTTGGCCGCTGGTAGAGGTAGCGAGGACACGGTCTCGAGCCAAGGCTTGTGAGGTGTGTACGTTAGCTTGAGAAGCGCCCTCGCTGAGGAGGCCACACCATTCCGTCGATCGCATACCCACGCCCCCTCTTCGTTGGGCCACATCTGAGAAGTTCGACAGTTTTAGGGCTACGTTTCCCCAACTGAGGATTAGCGTCATTCGTAGGCTTTAGAGGGGAGGGTTTGTTTTTAGCCGGTTGTATCTTTTGGGGCTTTCCATGTATTAGCTGTTTATGTTTCTTGCATTTTCTGGATTCTGGACCTGGAAGCTCTACCCACTTATATGGGTATGACTTTATGTTTTTTATATTTCAATTGATGTACTAAAACTATGGTATTTGATATTATGATGGTTGTTTCTATGGTTGAGATGTTCTTACTTGCTTTATAATGCATGATTTATTTTCCTCGCTTACGTTTTGCTTATGTTGTACGCGGTGGCTCGCATTTTGTTTTATGCATTTCAAAAAAATTTACCTATATTTTCCGCTAAGTAATTTTACAAACGAGTTTCAAAGGGAAGTAATAACTAATAATTAATCTTAATACGTTCTAGGCATGTTGGGTTAAATATTAGGGTGTTACAAAATGGGCCTCTCCATTAGACCATGGATAGTGTTAAAAATCCCATTGATCTTTAATTAATTAATTTTGACTTAGTTAAAAGCTTAAATTACTAAACAATCACTTAAGCTTTAAGATAAATTTTCCTAAACCTTGATTAATCTCACTAATAATCTCAAATCAATTAATTAACACTTAGATCAGCCACATGGAAGAAAAAAATATATTTTAAAAGTAAAATTAAATTGTCAAACTTTCATGTCATAATTATTCATAAACCAACCAAACTTTGACTAAAAATTTCAACAAACATGAGCTTGTCTTCTTATCTTGTTGGGCAGCTCAAAATTTACATGGGCTGCTATTAAAAATTTATATACTTTATTTATAGATAATTAATTATTTTAATTAACTCAAAATAGACTTAATTAAGGTAAAAATATATAAAAAAAACTAAAAATTATGGAAAAATTCATAAAAATGATAGATAACATATAAATAAGGTAAAACCATGTTCTTGATAATAGATTAAGGAAATTTGATTTTTTATATGATCATTTTATTAATTATCTAGTATATGTAACTTTAAGAAAAAAATTTGAATATGCAAAATCTATCATTTTCATGTATTAATCATTCAAGACAACTTGCCACCCTCTATAACTCTATTAGAAATGTTATTTAGACCTATAGGCTACCAAAGAATAAAAAAAATAATTTATAAATAGTTAAGTAAATCATTAGTTAATTAATTCCTAATAAAACTATCAACAATTTAAAATACCAAATAAAATACAAATAATTATAAAAAAATTGTATAAATTTTCTGACTGCTTATATTATATCTCCAATAACCTTATGATAAAATTTGATTAAAAAAATTAAGTTTTTTACTAATTAATTAACCTAATTAAGATTGACTAGTTTAAGTAAATTTACCTTATTTTGAATAATTAACTATCAAATCATATGAAAATTTACTAAATATCTTTAAATCATGTCATTAATATTTTAGTATATCTTTACATGATAATTGAAAATTTATTACATTATTAAGTGTTAGTTTTAATATTTAACTAATTAAACTAACTAAATATGACAAATAAATTATGAAATTAATAATATTTTAATCCTAGTCTTTCTCTATAAATATCACACCTCTAAACACAACTTCACGCTTCATTTTTCTCCAAATCTATCAAAAATTGTAGCCACCATTTCTTTCTCCATTTCCTTCATTTAGCAAAACACCTCCAAACCATCACTTCTTATTATCACCATCTAACATAAACACTTCCCAACCTTTATACATGAATTTTAGCCCTTAGAAAAAGTTTAGAAAAGTTGAAGAAGTTGCTGGTCTAGCCTTGGTGTGACTAAGTTTCTAAAGCTCCAAGAACAAGTAGGGGTTTTCTTTCACTTATAAGCTTCATGTATGATTTTCATGTATGATGTTGTGCTATATGATTCCCAAAGTTTATGTTGTTTTGATTTAAAAATGGTAACATAAATACTTAATTTATGTGTATATGATAAATGTTTATTTGTCTACTTATATGGTTGAAAATTATGATTAAAGATCATTTTAAATTTCGATTATTCTTTCTTCAAATGCTTAAATATTGTATAATTTTTTTGATGTGTTAAACCATGTATTTTCATTTAATAAAGCTTTGTGCACAAGTTGTGGAGTTTTAAGGTGATATAGCTTGATTTTGATCTCATTATATATTTGATTGTGAAACATTTTTGGTTCATAAAAAGTGCTTTGTTTAATTCATTATAATGAATGGATTCTAAACCTTTAAGCATGTAATATTTAGTTTGGTTTATGTGCTATGTTTCTCTTAGGACCATTAAGACTTAATAAGATATAAAAAGACACTAAAATATATTTATATTAATTATGACCTTTGTTATAGACTGATGAATTTATAGACCTTATTTGGACTAAGTCTTTAAGACTCACTTGGACTTGATTGAGACAATCTATGATCATAATATTTGGACTTTAACTATGGACCTTAAATTATGAACCTTGGACTATAAATATTTGACTTGAATATACATTTATTAACATCAAGAAATATTATTTACAAAGATTTAAGTTAAGGTCTCATTTGGAACATGAAATGTAAACTAACTAGTTTCTTGCTTGAAGTGATTTTCAAAAGCTTGGGTATAATTTTTATTATTTCTTTTTAAATATTTCTTGAAAGTTTCCATTACTCTTTTATTTGCTTTATGATTATATCTTTATATAGATAAAAATATTTTTTTACCTATGTTGAACAAGTAAAGGTAATTTACCTACATATTGTCTAAAGATAGATTTGAAATAATTTTGGGTGTATTTAGGCTTATGGTATTAGTAAAGAAAATACTATATGAATACTTGAAATTGAATTATTATATGATTAAAAACTAATTTAAGCATATTTTATTATAAAGAAAATGAGTTTTATTATCATAGAGTGATTTTGTGCTTCTACGATATTTATAAAGAAGTATAGGCTTTTATGAATATTTTAGGAATCCTATGTTGTTTGGGCTTTATGAGTAAATTTGGAAAATCTTGTGGTCTATATGTGAATATAAAAGAAATTGTGGAAACTTTATGTAATTTTCATATTTTATGCATGCCATGTGCACTATGTGAAATGGATAAATAAATAAGTGACACATTAGGCCCCGCCTTGTAGCGGATATGGACTTGGTGAACACTTAGTCTTGTAGTTACTAAACGACACCTCAGGCCTCGCCTTGTAGGGGAAAAGGACTTGGTGAATGTGTAGTGATGCCTTAGGCCTAGCCATGCTAGCGGACAAGGACTTGGCATTCACTGATCTAACTAGGGGGTGCCCTAGGAATGAGAGTTATCACAGATCTAATATGAAACAAACCTTGACTATAACCATTAGAAGGGAAAAGGATATTATAAAAGGAAGTTTCAGTACACTCTTGATTATTTATTACATTTCTTTTACTGCATTTTTATTCTGATTGATATTATGCACTTCCTTCTTGCTTGACACTAGTAGAATATAAGTTGAGTTAATATAAAAAAATTGCATCTTGATGTATTCCCGCGTTATTCTTAGTATTTTTTAGATGAAGTGGGACTCCCTAGAAACATCACCCTACTAGGAGACTTCTCTCACCCCTTTTCTTTTAAGTTTCCAGATAGCATGGGTTGTCATCAGGAGTGAAATAGATATAGCTTTGGACTTAATTTCTAAATAATAAGATTCTATTATGTATGCTAGATAGAATCTTTATTATTATTAGAGACTTAGGTTATGTTATATTATTATATTAAAGTTTTCCTTCATGTATCTTGAATGTTTAATATGTACTGTACCTTATGAATTGATATTGGAATTGAAGTATGTTTTCTATAGATGATGGTTGTCTAAACTATGGGAATTAATGATTAACAAATAGTAGAATTATGTTAGAAAAGAAGTATTCTTTGTCACTTAAAAATTATCCTTGTGTTGCCTGGAAAAAAGTGCATTGCTGTGAAAGAATAATTTGGAAAGGTTATGGTTAAGAAAGACTTAGTATTTAAGCATGTCCATTGTGACCTACCTTTCTTTATTAGGAGTCTACAGATTTATGATTTACAATTGATATACATTATATGGCTACGAATAAGAAATTATCATAGGTTAAAGAAAATTCTTGCAAATTTCAGGTTACAAATTAGATATGTTATGTTAGCTAACTATTATTTAAAATAATATCAAAAACTAAGGTGCAAGAATTAGAGCTTAGTAGGGTGCTACATTAATGGTATCAGAGATTTCCTTAGAAGACAACTGTCATTAGGTAGAATTTATGCATGTCATATTTCTCCATATAGGGTTTTCTTTTATATAAGTTTGTTTTGTGTGGCAATTGTTTATACCTGCTACGTAGGAATATTGAGCTTGATCACCTCAATACGTAACTAACTATGTATGCAAAAATAATATGCAACCAAGACAGAGATCTATTCCTCTTAACGGTGGAGAAGATAGAAATACCCTAGAGAATATGGCTAAGTGATTAGGTAACAAGTAATGTTGACAAATAGGATGCTATAGCGGATGGATGAGAATGGTGCTAGAAATGGGAATAACAATGTTCAAGGAGTTGCTAATGGAGATACGTCTAGTTTGCACCCTCAATTCTATGATCTAACTGAATTTAAAAAGATGCAACCTCCATCCTTCAAAGGAGAATACAACCCAACCATAGCTGAAAATTGGTTGATCAACATAGAAAAGATATTTGAGGCCATGGTGTATGTCGATAGAGAAGGTGACTTATGCCACCTATATGCTTATTAGTGAGGTTGACATTGGTGGAGAGGTACTAAGTCTTTGTTAGAGTCACAAGAAGTTCCTCTCACATGGGAACAATTCAAAACTACCTTTTTGGAAAAATATGTTCCGATAAGTGTAAAGAACCAAAAGGAGACTGAGTTCCTGCTAAAGTAGGGAAATATGATTGTTGGACAATACATATGAAAATTTGAAGAATTGGCCAAGTTCTCATCTTATCTAAAATTCAATCCAGATGAAGCTTGGAAAGCAATGAAATTTGAGGCTGGCCTGAATCCAGAACTAAAGAATGTTGTAAGTACTATGGAAACAAAAAAATTTCCTTTATTGGTGAATAAATACAAGATTGCTGAACAAAATATTAAGGATTTGACAGTTGAATGTCAGAATTTGTTTAAAAGAAAGAAAGAAGAAGATAAAAATAGGTTTATCCCACTACAATTTCAAAAGAATAGAAATCATAACTTGAACTAAAACTAGAATAAACCTCTATAGAGGAAAAATGCCTTTGCCACCATACAGACCAGTCCCTATACTTGCCCCAGCTCTTGTTTGTGGAAATTGTGGGAAAAATCATGGAAATAAGCCATGTTTGAAAAGAATGGGTGTTTGTTTCATGTGCGAAAAATAGTGACATTACTCACATAAATGTCCTTAGAATCAGCATAAGGGAGAAAATTCTAACTAGAGGCCTCAAGCCAAAGGAAGAGTTTTCACCCTAGATACACAAGAAATGACTCAGAATCCTAAACTGATACAACATACGAGTATTTTAAATAATAAAACATTAATTGCACTATTTGATTCTGGAGCTACTCATTCTTTTGTTTCTCCAACTCATGCAAATGAACTTGAATTACCTATGTCTACCCTGTCACATGACTTGATTGTCTGTACACCCACTAGGAGTAGAATTTTGACTTCTTTTGTTTGTTTGGACTGTCATATTTAGATTGGTACTCATTGTTCCAATGTTGACCTTATTTGTTTACCTTGAATGATATTGATATTATTCTAGGTATGAATTGGTTATCTGATAACGATGGCTTTCTGAATTCCTGTAAGAAAACCATACATTTCTCTATCTAAAATACTCTTGTAACCTCCTTATAGAAGACTGAATCCTTGGCCAATCAAATAGGAAAATGTTTAACCAAACAAACCCTAGGATATGTTTTACTATGCTCATTTAAATCAGAGGCAAATGATCAGGTGAAGATTGAAGATATTTCTGTAGTGAAAGAATTCCTGAGGTATTTCCACCTGATATTGAGAGTTTATCTCCTACGAGAGAGATAGAGTTTTCTATTGACCTCTTTCCTGGTACTAGTCCTATATCCATAGCACCCTATAGAATATCACCTCTTGAGTTGAGCGAATTAAAGAAACAGATAGAGGATCTATTAGGGAAAGAATTCATTAGACCTAGTGCCTTACCTCGGGGAGCACTAGTAGCTTAAGGTTGTGTATAGATTATCGTCAACTAAATAAAGTTACCATTAAGAATAAGTATTCCCTTCCTAGGATTGAGGACCTTTTTGATCAACTGAGAGGTGCCAGTGTTCTCTAAGATAGATCTAAGGTCAAGATATCACCAAATTATGATTAAGGAAAAAGATATACCTAAGACCTTTTAGGACTAGGTATGGACATTATGAGTTTTTGGTGATGCCTTTTGGATTGACTAATGCTCCAGCTATTTTCATGGACTATTATGAATAGGATTTTTAGACCTTTATTAGACAAATTTGTAGTGGTGTTTACTAATGATATTTTAATTTATTTTAAGACTTGGAAGGAAAATTAGGAGCATTTGAGAATAGTTTTGTAGATATTGAAGGAGAAACAATTGTATGCAAAACTAGAGAAATGTGATTTCTGGCTAAAAGAAGTAAAATTCTTAGGTCATATGGTCAATGAGAATGAAGTGTCTGTGGACCCTAGCAATATAGAAGTTGTGTTGTCTTGGGAGACACCTGAGATGGTAACTGATTAGGAGTTTCTTAGGACTTCAGGATATTATAGAAGGTTTATCCAAGGATTCTCACAATTAGCTTTGCTTTTGACTAGGTTAACCCAAAAAGGAAAACCATTTGTGTGGACACCTGAGTATGAAACCAATTTTCTAAAGTTAAAATGTAGGCTCACATCTGCCCTAATATTAGTTATCCCTAACCCAGAAAATAATTTTGTAGCATATAGTGATGCCTCCAGAAAAGTTTAGGGTGTGTCTTAATGCAAGAAGGAAAAGTAATAGCTTGTGCTTATAGGCAACTGAACCACATGAAGAGAACTACCCTAACCATGAATTGAGTTAGCAGCTATAGTTTTTGCTCTTAGAAGATAGAGACATTACCTATATGGTGTTAAGTTTGAGGCTTTCACTGATCATAAGAGTTTGAAGTATTTGTTTGACCAAAAAGAGTTGAATTTGAGACAAAGAAAGTGGTTAGAATTTTTAAAGGATTATGATTTTGAAGTTAAATATCACCCAGGTAAAGCTAATGCAGTTGCCGATGCATTTAGTAGAAAATCTCTACATGTGGCAAGTTTGATGGTAAAAGAATGGGAATTATTAGAAAAATTAGAGACTTGAATCGTGAAGTAACCATAGAGGTTGACCATTTCAGTTTGAATCATTTGAGGATAGAAAATAACCTTAGGAAATAGATCATTGAAGGCTAGAATGAGAATCAACTTTTGCAAACCTACAAAGAGTTGGTAGTTAAGGGGGAACAAAAGGACTTTTACATTGCTAGGGATAAAGTACTATTATATCATGATATGTTATGTGTACCTAGTGTAGGAAATCTAAGGAAATTAATCTTAGATGAAGCACACAATAGGTATACCATACACCCTAGAGCCACCAAAATGTATCAAGAAATTAAACAATTGTTTTGGTGGCCAAGAATGAAGAGGCATATAGCAGAATTTGTGGCAATGTGCTTGGTTTGCCATAAAGTCAAGATTGAACATAAAAAACCCTTAGGCTTACTCCAACCCTTAGAAATCCCTGAATAGAAGTGGGACAACATAGCCATGGATTTTACGATAGGATTGCCTAGGATATCCTTAAGACATGATGGAATTTGGGTGATAGTGGATAGATTGACTAAATCTACTCATTTCTTAGCCATTAGAGCTACCTATTCACTAGATAAATTAGCTCAATTGTACATTAATGAGATTGTTAGATTCCATGGTGTGCCCACTAGTATTATCTCTTACAGAGATCCTAGGTTCACCTCTAGGTTTTGGTGAACATTACAAAGAGCCTTTGGTACTAGGTTAAGTCTTAGTACTCCTGATCACCCTGACTGATGGGCAAACATAGAGAACCATCAGAGACCTTATAGGATATATTGAGAGCCTGTGTCTTGGAACAACAAGGAAATTGGGATTGTTACCTACCATTAGTAGAGTTTTCGTATAACAATAGTTATCATTCTAGTATTGGAATAGTACCGTATGAGGCTTTATATGGTAGGAAGTGTAAATCCCCATTGTGTTGGTATGAAGTTGGTGAGAGTAAAATGCTAGGACCTGAAATTGTCCAAAGGACCACGAACTAGATTAAGCTTATCAAGGATAAATTGCAGACTGCACAAAGTTGATAAAAGAGTTATGTTGATAGAAGAAGGAAGCCTCTAGAATTCCAAGAGGGTTTACATGTATTTCTAAAGGTTTCTCCTACAAGAGGGCTAGGTAGAGCTCTGAAAACTAGGAAGTTAAGTCCTCATTTTCTTGGTCTATATCAAATTTTGAACCAAATTGGTTCTATTGCCTATCACTTTACTCTTCCCCAAAATCTCTCAAATCTTCATGATGTTTTCCATGTGTCTCAATTAAAGAAATATTCCTCTAATCCTTCACATCTACTCCAGGAATGACTTTGTTCAATTAAGAGATGATTTAACCTGAGGTTGAACCTATTAAGATTTTGGATAAAAGCCTGAAGGAACTAGAGGTGATAAGACTATTTCTTTGGTAAAAGTCTTATGGGAAGGATCGACTTCTAAAGAGGCAACGTGGGAAAAGGAAAAGGATCATTAGAAAGACTACCTGGAGATTTTGAGGATGAAATTTCTTGAAGGAGGGGAGAAATCCCAATTTTTCTTAATATAGTATTGCTTTGTTATAGCTTTTTATTTAGAAAGTATGAGGATTTTGTTTAGGCAATAAAAAAAAATTCAGGGATAATCATTAAAAAATATCTAATCAAAATATTACAAGATTTGATAATCTGGAATTTAACACCAAAATGTAAAATTTTAATTATTCCCTTAGATTTTGTTAAAATTAAAAAAAAATGCCACTAAATGATAGAAAATAAATTTATAACATAATTAGCTGTAGAAAAAGCTAATAAAAACCATAGAAAACCTTAGAGAGTGTCATTAAATTATTAAAAAAAATAAAAAATAGAAATACATTTTAAACATAATTTTGATGATAAATATCAATATTAAGTAAATTTGTATAACATTAAAACAATTACACAAAAATAATCTAACATAGGGTGCAAAATAAACTCCAAAAAAACCTAGAAGACAACTCTAGGTCACATTGATTTTTTTTTTAAACTAAGTTATTACTTTGAACAAGGAGAACCATGAAATGGGCCTCTCTATTAGACCATGGATAGTGTTAACAATCATATTGATCTTTAATTAATTAATTTTGATTTAATTAAAAGCTTAAATTACTAAATAATCACTTAAGCTTTAAGATAAATTTTCCTAAACCTTGATTAATCTCACTAATAATCTCAAATCAATTAATTAACACTTAGATCAGCCACATGGGAGAAAAAAATATATATTTGAAAAGTAAAATTAAATTGTCAAACTTTTATGTCATAATTATTCAAAAACCAACCAAACTTTGACTAAAAATTTCAACAAAGATTAGCTTGTCTCCTTATCTTGTTGGGTAGCTCAAAATTCACATGGGCTACTATAAAAAATTTATATACTTTATTTATAGATAATTAATTATTTTAATTAACTCAAAATAGACTTAATTAAGGTAAAAATATATTAAAAAAACTAAAATTTATAGAAAAAATTCATAAAAATTATAGATAACATATAAATAAGGTAAAAACATGTTCTTGATAATAGATTAAGGAAATTTGATTTTTTAGATGATCATTTTATTAATTATCTAGTATATGTAACTTTAAGATAAAATTTTGAATATGCAAAATTTGTCATTTTCATGTATTAATCATTCAAGATGACTTGCCACCCTCTATAACTCTATTAGACATGTTATTCAGACCTATAGGTTTTCAAAGAAGAAAAATAATAACTTAGAAACAGTTAAATAAATCATTAGTTAATTAATTCATAATAAAACTAGTAATCATGTAAAATACCAAATAAAATACTAATAATTATAAAAAAAATTGTATAAATTTCTTGAATCCTTATATTATATCTCCAATAACCTTATGATAAAATTTGATTAAAAAAATTAAGCTATTTAGTTATTCATTAATCTAATTAAGATTGACTAGTTTAAGCAAATTATGCCTTATTTTGAATAATTAACTATTAAATCATATGAAAATTTACTAAATGTCTTTAAATCATGTCATTAATATTTTTGTATGTCTTTAACTGATAATTGAGAATTTATTAAATTATTAAGTGTTAGTTTTAATATTTAACTAATTAACCTAACTGAATATGACAAATAAATTATGAAATTAGTAATATTTTAATCCTAGCTTTCTCAATAAATATCACACCTCTAAACACAGCTTCATACTTCATTCTTCTGCCAAAACCTATCAATTGTAGCCATCATTTCTCTTTTCATTTCCTTCATTTTCACACAAAAACACTTATAAAGTTTTAACAAAATACCTCTAAACCATCACTTCTTCTTATCAACATCTAACAACAACACTTCCGAACCTTTATACATGAATTTTATCCCTTAGAAAAAGGTTTATAAAATTTGAAGAAGTTGCTGGTCTAACCTTGGTGTGGCTAAGTTTCTAAAGCTCCAAGAACAAGTAGGGGTTTTCTTTCACTTATAAGCTTCATATATGATTTTCTTGTATGATGTTGTGCTATATGATACCCAAAGCTTATGTTTATTGTTTTTAATATCTTTGAATGATTTAAATATGGCGACCTAAAATACTTAATCTGTATGTATATATGCTCCATGTTTATTTGTCTACTTATATGGTTGAAAATTATGATTAAAGATCATTTTAAAATTTGATTATGATTTCTTCAATTGCTTAAATATTATATAAATTTGTTGTAATGTGTTAAACCATGTATTTTCATTTAATAAAGCTTTGTGCACAAGTTGTGGAGTTTTAAGGTGATATAGCTTGGTTTTGATCTCAATATGTATTTGATTGTGAAACTTTTTTAGTTCATAAAAAGTGTTTTATTTAATTCATTATAATGAATGGATTCTAAACCTTTGAGCATGTAATATTTAGTTTGGTTTATGTGTTATGTTTCTCTTGGGACTATTAAGACTTAATAAGATATAAAAAGACACTAATATATATATATATATATATATATATATATATATATTAACCATGACCTTTGTGATAGACTTATGAATTTATAGACATTATATGGACTATTATGAGTCTTTAAAACTCACTTGGACTTAATTGAGACAATTTATAATCGAAATATTATTTTTAATTATGTTGAACAAGTAAAGTTAATTTATCTACATATTGTCCAAAGATAAATTTGAAATAATTTTGGGTGCATTTAGACTTATGGAATTAGTAAAGAAAATACTATATGAATACTTGAAATTGAATTATTATATGATTAAAAACTAAGTTAAGAATATTTTATTATAAAGAAAATGAGTTTTATTATAATAGTGTGATTTTGTGCTTCTATGATAATTACAAAGAAGTATGGGTTTTTGTGAATATTTTAGGAATCCTATGTTGTTTGGGCTTTATGTGTAAATTTGGAAAATCTTGTGCTCTATATGTGAATATGAAATAAATTGTGGAAACTTTATGTAATTTTCATACTTTCTGCATACCATGTGCACTATGTGAAATGGATAAATAAATAAGTGACACCTCTGGCCCGCGTTGTAGTGGATAAGGACTTGGTGAGCATTTAGTCTTGCAGTTGCTAAACGACACCTAGGCCTTGCCTTGTAGCGGAAAAGGACTTGGTGAATGTTGTAGTGATGCCTTGGGACCTGCCATGCTAGTGGACAAGGATTTGGCATTCACTAATCTAACTAGGGGATGTCCTAGCAATGAGAGCTCTCATAGATCCAATATGAAACAAAACTTGCAGACTATAACCATTAGAAGGGAACATGATATTATAAAAGGGAGTTCACAGTACACTCATGATTATTTATTATACTTCTTTTACTGCACTTTTATTATGATTGATATTATGCATTTCCTTCTTGTTTGACACTAGTAGAATATAAGTTGAGTTAATATATAAAAATTGTATCTTGATGCACTTCCGTGTTATTCTTAGTATTTTTGGGATGAAATGAGACTCCCCTGGTAACATCACCTTACTGAAAGACTTCTCTCACCCCTTTCTTTGATGTTGCTAGATAGCATGGATCGTCATCAGGAGTGAAATGGATGTAGCCTTGGACTTAATTTCTAAATAATCAGATTCTATGTGTTAATTTCTAAATAATCAGATTCTATGTGTGTAGATAGAATCTTTACTATCTGTTATTAGACTTTGGTTATGTTATATTAAAGTTTTCCTTCATGTATCTTGAATGTGTAATAAGTATTGTACCCTATGAATTGATGTTGGAAGTGAAGTATGTTTTCTATATATGATGGTTGTCTAAACATTGGGAATTATTGATTAACAAATAGTAGTCCTATGTTAGAAAAGAGTATTCTTTATCATTTAAAAATTACCCTTGGGTTGCTAGAAGAAAGTGTATTACTTGAAAGTGTAATTTGGAAAGATTCTAGCTAGGAAAGACTTGGTATTTAAGCATGTCCATTGTAACCAACCTCTCTTTCTTAGGAGTCTACTAGATATATGATTTACAATTGATATACATTATTCTAGTATATAACTATGAATAAGAAATTATCATAGTAGTTTAAAAAAAAATTCTTGCAAAGAATGAAGAGGCATATAGCAGAATTTTGTGGCAATGTACTTGGTTTGTCACAATGTCAAGATTGAACATAAAAAACCCTCAGGCTTACTCCAACCCTTAGAAATACCTGAATGGAAGTGGGACAACATAGCCACGGATTTTGCGATAGGATTGCCTAGGACATCCTTGGGACATGATGGAATTCGGGTTATAGTGGATAGATTGACTATATCTGCTCATTTCTTAGCCATTAGAGCTACCTATTCACTAGATAAATTAGCTTAGTTGTACATTAATGAGATTGTTAGACTCCATGGTGTGCCCACTAGTATTATCTCTGCAGATATCCTAGGTTCACCTCTAGGTTTTAGGAAACATTACAAAGAGCCTTTGGTACTAGGTGAAGTCTTAGTATTGTTGATCACCTTCAGGTCTGATTGGCAATCGTAAAGAACCATATAGACCTTAGAGGATATGTTGAGAGCCTGTGTCTTGGAACAACAAGGAAATTGGGATCATTACCTACCATTAGCAGAGTTTTTGTATAACAACAATTATCATTCCAAGTATTGGAATGGCACTGGATGAGGCTTTATATGGTAGGAAGTGTAGATACCCATTGTGTTGGTATGAAGTTGGTGAGAGAAAAATACTAGGAACTGAAATTGTCCAAAGGACCACGACTACATTAAGCTTATCAAGGATAAATTGCAGATTGCATAAAGTTAGCGAAAAGTTATGCTCAGAAGAAGGAAGCCTCTAGAATTCCAAGAGGGTTTACACATATTTCTGAAGGTTTTTCCTACAGAGGGCTAGGCAGAGCTCTGAAAACTAGGAAGTTGAGTCCTCATTTTCTTGGTCCATATCAAATTTTGGACCGAATTGGTTCTATTGCCTTGTCTAGCTTTTCCCCAAAATCTCTCAAACCTTCATGATGTTTTCCATGTGTCTCAATTAAAGAAATATTCCCCTGATCCTTAGAACTACTCCAAAATGATTGTGTTCAATTAAGAGATGATTTATCCTATGAGGTTAAACCCTTAAGATTTTGGATAAAAGTCTGAAGGAACTAGAGGTGGTAAGACTATTTCTTTGGTGAAAGTCCTGGAGGAAGGATTGACTCTGAAGAGACAACATGGGAAAAGGAAAAGGATCATTAGAAAGACTACCCAGAGATTTTTAATTAAGGTAATCAAATTTTGAGAATGAAATTTCTTGTAGAAGGGGAGAAATGTAACATCCCCAATTTTCCTTAATATAGTTTTGAATTATTATAGCTTTTTATTTGGAAAGTATGAGGATTTTTTTTAGGAAAAAATATTCAGGGATAATCATTAAAAAATATCTAATTAAAATATTACAAGATTTAATAGTCTGGAACTTAGCACCAAAATGTAAAATTTTAATTATTCCCATGGATTTTATTAAAATTACAAAAAAAATGTCACTAGATGATAGCAAATAAACTTATAACATAATTAGCTGGAAAAAGCTAACAAAAACCTTAACAAACCTTAGAGAATGTCATCAAATTATTAAAAAAATGATAAAAAAATTATAAATACATTTTAAACATAATTTTGATGATAAATATCAATATTAAGTAAATTTGTATAATATTAGAATAATTACACAAAATAACCTAACCTAGGGTGTAAAATAAACTCTAAAAAAACCTAGAAAATAACTTTTGGTCACATTGAAATTTTTTTAAACTAAGTTATTACTTTGAACAAGGAGAGCCATGAAATGGGCCTCTTCATTAGACCATGGATAGTGTTAAAAATCAAATTGATCTTTAATTAATTAATTTTGACTTAATTAAAAGCTTAAATTACTAAATAATCCCTTAAACTTTAAGATAAATTTTCCTAAATATTGATTAATCTCACTAATAATATCAAATCAATTAATTAACACTTAGATCAGTCACATGGAAGAAAAAAAAATATTTGAAAAGTGAAATTAAATTGCCAAACTTTCATGTCATAATTATTCAATAACCAACCAAACTTTTACTAAAAATTTCAACAAAGATGAGCTTGCTTCCTTATCTTGTTGAGTAGCTCAAAATTCACATGGGCTGCTATAAAAAATTCATGTACTTTATTTATAGATAAGTAATTATTTTAATTAACTCAAAATAGACCTAATTAAGGTAAAAATATATTACAAATACTAAAATTTATAGAAAAAATTCATAAAAATTATAGATAACATATAAATAAGGTGAAAACATGTTCTTGATAATAGATTAAGGAAATTTGATTTTTTAAATGATCATTTTATTAATTATCTAGTATATGTAACTTTAAGATAAAATTTTGAATATGCAAAATTTGTCATTTTCATGTATTAATCATTCAAGACAACTTGCCACCCTCTATAACTTTATTAGACATGTTATTCAGACCTATACGCTTCCAAAGAAGAAAAAACAATACTTTAGAAATAGCTAAATAAATCATTAGTTAATTAATTCCTAATAAAACTAGTAATAGTATAAAATACCAAACAAAATACAAATAATTATAAAAAAAAATTGTATAAATTTCGTGAATCCTTATATTATATCTCCAATAGCCTTATGATAAAATTTGATATAAAAAAAAAAAGCTATTTACTAATTATTTAACCTAATTAAGATTGACTAGTTTAAGTAAATTTACCTTATTTTGAATAATTAATTATTCAATCATATGAAAATTTACTAAATGTCTTTAAATCATGTCATTAATATTTTAGTATGTCTTTAAATGATAATTGAGAATTTATTAGATTATTAAATGTTAGTTTTAATATTTAACTAATTAAACTAACTAAATATGACAAATAAATTATGAAATTAGTAATATTTTAATCCTAGCATTTCTCTATAAATTACACACTTCTAAACATAACTCTACACTTCATTCTTCTACCCAAAATCTATCAAAAATTGTAGCGACCATTTCTCTCTTCATTTCCTTTATTTTCACACAAAAACACTTATAAAGTTTTAGCAAAACACCTCCAAACCATCACCTCTTCTTATCACCATCTAACATTAACACTTCCTAACCTTTATACATGAATTTTAGCCCTTATAAAAGGTTTAGAAAAGTTGAAGAAGTTGCTGGTCTAGCCTTGGTATGGCTAAGTTTCTAAAGCTCTAAGAACAAGTAGGGGTTTTCTTTCACTTATAAGCTTCATGTACAATTTTCTTGTATGCTGTTGTGCTATATGATACCCAAAGCTTATGTTTATTATTTTTAATATCTTTGAATGATTTAAAGATGGTGACATAAAATACTTAATCTATGTGTATATGATGCATTTTTATTTGTTTACTTATATTGTTAAAAGTTATGATTAAAGATCATTTTAAATTTTGATTATGCTTTCTTCAAATACTTAAATATTGTATAAATTTGTTGTAGTGTGTTAAACCATGTATTTTCATTTAATAAAGCTTTTGCACAAGTTGTGGAGTTTTTAGGTGATATAGCTTGGTTTTGACCTCATTATGTATTTGATTGTGAAACATTTTTAGTTCATAAAAAGTGCTTTATTTAATTCATTATAATGAATGGATTCTAAACCTTTGAGCATGTAATATTTAGTTTGGTTTATGTGTTATGTTTCTTTGGGACCATTAAGACTTAATAAGATATAAAAAGATGCTAAAATATATTTATATTAATCATGAACTTTGTTAGAGACTTATGAATTTATATACATTATCTGGATTATTATGAGTCTTTAAGACTTACTTGGACTTGATTGAGACAATTTATGATCAAAATATTTAGACTTGAACTATGGACCTTAAATTATAGACCTTGGACTATAAATATTTGACTTGAATATACATTTATTAACATTAAGAAACATTATTTACAAAGATTTATGTTAAAGTCCGATTAGGAATATGATATGTTAACTAACTGGTTTCTTGCTTGAAGTGATTTCCTAAAGCTTGGGTATAATTTTGATTATTTCTTTTTAAATATTTCTTGAAAGTTTCCATTACTCTTTTATTTGCTCTATGATTATATCCTTATATAGATAAAAATATCTTTTTTACCTATGTTGAACAAGTAAAGGTAATTTACCTACATAATGTCTAAAGATAGATTTGAAATAATCCTGGGTGTATTTAGGCTTATGGAATTAGTAAAGAAAATACTATATGAATACTTGAAATTAAATTATTATATGATTAAAAACTAAGTTAAGCATATTTTATTGTAGAAAAAGTGAGTTTTATTATAATAGTGTGATTTTGTGCTTCTATGATAATTACAAAGAAGTATGGGCTTTTATGAATATTTTAGGAATCCTATGTTGTTTGGGCTTTATGTGTAAATTTGGAAAATCTCGGGTCTATACGTGAATATAAAAGAAATTGTGGAAACTTTATGTAATTTTCATACTTTATGCATACCATGTGCACTATGTGAAATGGATAAATAAATAAGTGACACATGAGGCCCCGCCTTGTAGTGGATAAGGACTTAGTGAATATTTAGTCTTAGTTGCTAAATGACACCTCTTCTCGCCTTGTAGCAGAAAAGGACTTAGTGAATGCTGGAGTGATGCCTTGGGCCTTGCCATGCTAGTAGACAAGGACTTGGCACTCATCTAATCTGACTAGGGATGCCCTAGCAATGAGAGCTCTCACAGATCCAATATGAAACAAATCTTGTAGACTATAACCTTTAGAAGAGAACGAGATATTATAAAAGGGAGTTTATAGTACACTTGTGATTATTTATTACATTTGTTTTACTACACTTTTATTATGATTGATATTATGCACTCCCTTCTTTCTTGACACTAGTAGAATATAAGTTGAGTTAATATAAAAAATTGATGCACTCCTGCATTATTTTTAGTATTTTTGGGATGAAGTAGGACTCCCATGGAAACATCACCCTACTTTCTTTGATGTTTCCAAATAGCATGGATCATTATTAGTAGTGAAATGGATGAAGCCTTGAACTTAATTTCTAAATAATCAGATTCTATTATGTGTGCTAAATAGAATTTTTACTATATTATTAGACTTTGGTTATGTTATATTGTTATATTAAAGTTTTCCTTCATGTATCTTGATTGTGTAATATGTACTGCACCCTATGATTGATGTTGGAAGTGAAGTATGTTCTCTATAGATGATGGTTATCTAAACTTGGGAATTACTGATCAACAAATAGTAGTATTATGTTAGAAAAGAAGTATTCTTTGTCATTTAAAAATTACCCTTGGATTGCTGAAGAAAATGTATTCCTGTGAAAGTGTTATTTGGAAATGTTCTTGCTAGGAAAGACTTGGTATTTAAGCGTGTCCATTGTAACCTACCTTTCTTTCTTAGGACTCTACCAGATACATGATTTACAATTGACATATATTATTCCAGGATATGACTATGAATAAGAAATTATCATAGCAATTTAAAAAAAATTCTTGCAAATTTCAGGTTACAAATTAGATATGTTATGTTAGCTAACTATTATTTAAAATAATATTAAAAACTAAGGTGGAAGAATTAGAGCTTAGTAAGGTGTTACAGGAGGGATGGAGGTGGAGGTAGTGGCAAGGGAGGTGGAGGTAAGGGTAGTGATGAAGATGGTGGTAGGTGAATTGACCTTCTTAGATCAGTTTCTACTTCTACCAACCACACTGAAACAATGACACAATCCACAAAAAGATATAGTTATATATAAATTTAGACTAAGTTCAAATAATTATTTCATATAATATTTAACATCTTAGTTAATCTAAAAGTTGAGGGCCATTTTCATTATCACTTTGTTGTTGATCGTGGTCATCACGAAAGTTCATTATCTATATCTTTATCACTACTATCATTTATTTCATCTTCGTGATTTCTCATTGGGTGGTGACTTATACATTCAATTATGTCAACTTCCCTAGTAGTTAAAGGAAAAGGATTTTCAGGATTGTTTGTATCCTACTACCCTTGAATGGGCTGGATTGTCCACTTAATAAGCATATTCAACTGTATCTTCCTTTGCTTCAACCCTACCTTTTACTTTTATCTTATTGTTTACAACCCTCTAGTTTGATATACTTTTTCTATGATAAAACATATAATAAACTTGTCTAACATTTCGAGCAATAATAAAGGGATCATAACTTGCATATCTTCTAGTGTAATTGATTTCAATGATTTTATAATTGTTGTGTTGTCGTGTCCTAATTAGTCAGATAGGATCATACCATTCACTTTTGAATAGTACATATCTTTTTGGGCTTGCCAATATAGTCAAACTCAAGGATTTCCTTAACCACACCATACCATTCATATTATTTATTCCGCGTCACTTTTAGCATAAACACCAGTGTTGTCGATTTTTTCCCGCATCCTAATCGATTGTGTGGAACTTGTACCTATTAACAAGGTACATGGGCCAACTTACAACTTTATTTTTGGGCCCCTAAGCTAAATTAAACAAAAGGGGGCGGGTTACATGATTATTTTTTCCATACACCTATGTGGATGAAGTTTCAAATATCAAATTGACTTGTATCAAACAAAATTAACTAACAACAATGTATTAGGCTATATAATTTAATAAAATGGACCTATATGTAATTTGAATTAGTCTAAAAATTGTTGAAGATAATCTTGACCATACAATTGTTCAAAGTATCTATTGTTGAAAATATCTTTTAAATCATTTTAATGATGCCTAGCAACCCAATAAATCATGTAGAAAAGGGTTTCATTGAGTTACGTTCTGAATGATTGCACTTCACCGCAATTTATCAAAATATGTAACCATGAAGAATTCCATTCCTTGGAAGTCAATTATCGAGGCTTGCTTTTTTTAGCAACATGACTAGGTTGGTTGAAGATGGACAATGTTGGTGGAATAGAGCATTCCCCTCAAATATCATTATGACCATCCCAAGTTCTCCTAGATTGAACATGTGGTTGAAAATAAAGAGCAAAAATTTGTAGTCCCTTTCGATAGATATGCTTGACATATTTATACTTCCACTTGAGTTCTAATCTTCACAATTGTTTTAAACCCTTCTATTTCCTTTTCAAATGGATACATCCACCTAGACTAACCGATCCAGACACATCCTTCATATGCCAAATGTATGAGCAAGTGTTTCATTGAGTCAAAGAACTCGGAAAAAATATTCTTTCTAATTTGCACAAAATAAAGGGAATGTTTTGATTTTTCCATGAAAAGCAAATCATCAACCCTAAAAGTAGAAGAGCATAAATCCCTAAAATACTAATCAGCTCGGTTAGAGGCTTGTAGACAACATTAGGTAGCTTTCTGAATGCAACAAGAAGCAAACACTCCTTGAAGATATGACAATCATGGCTTTTCATGCCAACAAGCTTACTTTGTGAAACATTGACACACCTACCTAATTTAGAAGCATAACCATTGGGCATTCTCAACTCCTTAAGCCATCGACAAACATCTTGTTTCTAGTGGAGTTCAAAGCATATTTAGCCTTTGTAGAAATGACCATCTCTTAATTCTTATCAATGCAAATTAGGCCATGTGCAATACTCAGCTAGATCATGCCTTGCCTTGTCATGGTCTTTAGTTTAATCTGTATCCATTCACTAGTCATAATATTGTTGAACACATTTTTCTCAATATGCATGACATCTAAACAACGATGCACCAAATTATTGTTCTAATATGGCAACTCCTAGAAGATACTTTGCTTGATCCAATTATGCCCAACCCCATAGCTTGGCAATTGTACTAGCTTTTCAATTTCTTTTATTTTCGAGAAATCCTTAACTCGATCCCACATTTAGCGACCACTTAGTCTAACTGGAGGTCATCATACTCAACACAACTACTTTTAAAGTCACATATACTTTGTCTATATAGATGATCGACATCTAATAACCTCCTAGAATAATCAAACCAAGAGTTCTTTCCTCCATGTTTCAAAGTGAATACCTTAGTATCCTCCATCAAAATCGGGCATGCTAATTTGCCTTGTGTTATCCATCTAAACAACACTTCATAAGCTTGGAAGTTATTGATGGTCCATATTAATACTTCCCTATTCATGAAATTTTGCTTTGTTGAAATGTAATAAGTAAGAATACCTTTGCACCACAACTTATTCAATTAATCAATTAGGGTTTGGAGATAAATATCAATCTTAGTTTTGGGATTAACAAGGCCAGGGACTATACATGTTAAGAATAAGTAAGGATCTTTCATGCACATTTCAGGAGGGAGATTATATGGCGTAACAACTATAAGCCAACACAAATAGGGTTTGCTAAATTGGTTATTTGGGGTATATCCATCTAAATAGTCCCTATAATACCCCAAGTTATTCAAAAATTAGTTTGAGCTTTATTAATGAGAAATTTATTTTTCTAACAAACTTAGTGGAAATGAGGAAAACCCAATAGACGAATAGGAAAAATATTCTGGGGCATAAATAGTAATTTTATCTGCCCGTAGGTGAATAGTAACTCTAGAACCAACCAAGGGTGTCTAAGGATGGGAGAACTTAGACTCGGAAGCTAGGGTAGAGCAATAGGCCAAGGGCCTAGGGCCTGGGTAAAGATATTTTAAGTTTCGGAGAAATACTTTACCTATGTGGTAAAGTTTTGATGTGCGATTTTTAACACCATAAAAGTGACTTTGTGGCCAAGTAACCATTATCAACCACATCTTGCCAAGAGGATGACATGGATTAAAACTTGGCAAGAAAGTTTTAATCTTGGCATTTCATTAATTTTAATTTCGCCTAGAGGCCAATATCTCATCCATTCGATAAAATTTGAATGTATGATTTTTAACAGAAAAGCTACTTGCTCACCAAATTTAAATGAGCCACTTATCTTAAGCCAAGTGGATGGCCAAGATTCATTCTTGACCTACAATAACAATCCTAGCCATTCATTTTTCAAAAAGAAAGTGATCTAGAGAAACAAAATAGATAAATACTATATCTAACCTAAGATGAGATTAAAACAACAACCTTATCATCTCCCCCACCATATTTTTGACTAGCTGCTAGAAACGCAGCCTCTCCATGATCAAAAACTTCAAACCCTAACCCTAGCTTCCATCATCCCAAAACCCTAGCTTAAAGTCTCCAAAACCACAAGTTTCCTTCACCATTCCTCATCTACTCTTTATAATCTACAAAACTAGCTAGCCGATTAGAATTTTGAGTCGGCACCATCCTCTACCTTAAGCCATCATATACCACTGCTGGAAGAAGGATTAGGTGCTATTTTCATGGTCTTTTAGTGAAGAAAATAATTTTGGAAGGCTAATCTAATGCAAGAAGCCTTAAAGCTTCAAGCGTATTTTTTGGTACCCTTTTCTTTTTCAAAGTTGTTTATGAAAATTATTGAATGGTCAAGCTTGATGTTTTTAGTTTTATTGTATGATTAAACATAGATCTTGATGTGTTTTCATGGGTGAAGTAGTTATCTGTTGTTGGAAAATCATTTTTTGAAAACAAGTTTTAACCTAAGTTACTAAAAACTAGATTTTTCACTAGTAGTAGGTGTTTCATGAATTTTCTTAAGTAGTAGAAGATATATTTTTTAGATGAAAAATTTTTATATTGAAGCTAATATGTTAAGGTAACTCCATGATTTTTCTTGATCTATTTGAGTTCTTTTACTATTTTTGAAAAATAAAAAATCAAGGCTATTGTAGTTGCTTTCTGAATAGCTAGTTTTGAAGCTTCTGAATTTGTCAAATTTTGTTACTATATCAAACTATCAAATTTTGACTTGAAATTTTTATAGGTTGTTGTAGATAACTTGATGTTCAATTGTGAATTTTTCCAGGAATTGTTAAATTCATTTTCTATGGTTATAAAATTGAGAATTTTGACTGTTGATTGAAATTAGGTAGATATTGACCACCAAATTTGTGCAATTTTGTTAATATAGCTAGAGATCTTTTTTTGACCTAAAATTTTTATAGGGCCTCATGACATATTGAAGTAGCTCTATAAATTATTTCACCCTATCTTAATGAGGTTTGATTAATTAACTAGAATTTTCTATGAGACTGAAATTATGGATAGACGTTGTATGAGCTGGAATTATGATTATGAGGAAGATCTTAATGATTTTGCGTCTTTTAAACTATGTGAATTGGTAGATGATGCTATGTATATATGATTATGAATGCATATGATAATTGCCCCTATATGAAGAAAGTTAAGATTATGTTTTTTTGGGTTGGAAAAAGTAAATCTGGTTAAATCAAAGAAAGTAAATATGACTTCCCTTGAATTGAGTCAGGGAAAGTAAACCTGGCTAGGAACATATATCTGTGTGAGAGTTGGAGAAAGTAAATCTAATAATCATCTATAGGAATGAGTTATGTCCTAAAAAGTAATCTATTATCTAAGAGTAGAATAAGCCACCATAGATCAAGGGCCAAGATAGTTAAAGTAGCAATTGTCCTAAGTTATTCTTCATATTATGTACTAAGTGGATGAATTTATTCTTTATATTGAGACTAGTATGGTTATGTTTCAGATTGACAATATATGCTCTAAATGATAGTGCTCAAATAAAATGAACCTGTTTCAGATAAAGATTTTCAATGGTTTAAGATAATTATTTTTCCTTTATTCTAGTTGCATGAAATGTTTTTAGAAATAAAATGCAATGGTTGAAAATGAATTTTGATGATATGGTTATGCATAAGAGAGTAGCCTACTAGGGATTTTATAATATTCTCATCCCTATGTTGCATGTACCATGTGCTATCTTCAGATCTTGTAGATGCCACCCTTATGGATCTTCTTTGACTTGCTATAGTAGGATAAGCATTATGATATAGCCATTTGTTTGCCCAGTCATTTTCGTGCCCTTTTCACTCTCGAGTTTCCATTTAATGGTGTGCCTCAACTCCTAGTACACCTAGTTTTTGTGTTGTACCCCGCTTGCACTGCTAGCACCCTACAAAGGACGTACTAACTCAATCATTGTCATCTGACTCTTACTCCTCTACTGGCTCTAGTATGTCAGCATGAAGGCGATGTTAATATCCAGCTTGAGCAAATTATTCTCCTTTAGAGAATTTAGGAGATATTAGAGATGATTGTACATATCTAATGACTTGCTAGGTTATAGCTACTGATGTCCCACTTGACACACACACACACTTGCATATATATATTGATGGGCTATTGAAGGCCGCATTAGTATTTTAAATCATCGATGATAGGTTTATTTTATTTTATTTTATTTTCATGCTTTACAACTAGTATTAGTTAGAAAATGTAAATGACATATTTTTAATTATTGTGTTAATACTCGAGTAATACACGGTAGTTAGGAGGGTGATACAGTCCTAATCCAACATTTTGAGGGTCAGAGGCAAACTCAGGATATGTTTGATCAAAATGTTTGCATGCTTCACCATGCGATGGATAAGTCATCACATCATCATCCTTCCATTTTCACTATGCCACCTCATATGAGAAGCCAAGCTCATTGATGCATAGAGTCTCTTAAGCCTAAGGATTAAGGATAGATATTGCATTCTTTTCTGAAGGACATCCTTATACCTCCTACTTCCACATCCCTTGGGTTTAAAGCTAGACTCGTGGAGAACTTATACTTAGTCAATGCAACATCATCTTTGTAATAAAGCATGCAGCCTTTCAAAAAAGTCAATCTTTATTTCCTTCAACCCAAGATTAGAAACAAATCTTTTAGCTTGATAAAAATCTTTTAGAATTGCATTGGGATTCAAACTTAGATAACTGATCAATGCAGCCCACTGATCTAAAGAACTTTGGCTTTCATCCCCTTTGAATTTAGCAGTCAACATCCAAACAACTAATGACAACTTCGAGTGTACAAAATCTTCCTATAAAGATTGATTCGTAGCCTTTAACAGGCTATAAAATCTAGCAACATCTTGGTTGGGTTCCTTAATTGAAGCTTGAGAATAATGCACTACAAATTTAGAACCAACAATATCAAAAACCATCATACGATGTGTACACAAATTGTCCTTCCACTACATATTACCCACATTGTCTTAAACTATGTAGACCCCTCCAAACTACTTCTAATTTGAAACCTACCTACGTGATTTCTTGCAATAACTACCTCCCCATCCTCAATCCAAATCCAATAGTCAAGCATTAATCTCGACTTGTACAAATGGTCCCTTATGGTATTATCATCTAAATACTTCCTAAATTTGCACTTATTACATGGATACCTAACTTTCACCTCATCAATGAATTCTTGTGTGTGACATGCTTCTCTCACTAATTCTTCAATGCCATTATAGAATTATGGTTTAATATCTAGTTTATTAGGATGCAATCTATCATATATCTACGATTGGTTTGAAGAAAACATTGCATGAGTAAGTAACGTAAACCCTGCAATTTTTTAAAGACATCACATTATTACTTTCAAACATATTCAACTTGTCTTTAAATGTTTTTAATTCAATTACTTTTGATTTTATTTTTCTAGCAAAAAGTTTACAAAATTTCAATAGTATCTCCTCTTAAATCAGGAGCTTACGTCATCAATTAATCAATGCATTCAACAATTAGAGACATTATTGAATGACAACAATCTTGTTCTGAATTTTGAAAAATGTCACTTTATGGTTGAACAAGGTATAGTCTTAGGCCATTAGTCTCTAGCCACAGCATTGCTAATCCTACCAAAATAGATGTTATATCCTCCTTGCCATATCCTGAATGCATGCAGGAGATCCACTTTTTCTTAAGTCATGTAGGTTTTTCCAGGAGGTTTATTAAGGATTTCAATAAGATTGCCCAGCCCTCACTTCCCTGCTACAAAAGAATGTTGAGTTTGTCTTTGAAGACAAGTACATAGAGGCTTTTGACATTCTAAAGATGGCCCTGGCCACAACTCTAGTTATTCAGCCGCTTGCTTAGAGTCAGCCCTTTGAGCTTATGTGCAATGCCTCGGATCATGCAGTGGACGAAGTTCTTGCACAATGGGTTGGTAAGGTCTCCCATGTTATTTATTATGCTTCTAGGACCTTGGACCCTCATAGTCCAACTATAGCACGACCGAGAAAAAGATTTTGGCTATTGTTTTTGTACTAGACAAATTTTGTTCTTACTTGTTAGGCTCTAAGGTGGTGGTGTATTTGGACCTTGCAACTTGTTTTAAAATATCTTATGAAAGAGCCTTAGGCCAAGCCTATACTCATCAAATGGATGTTACTACCTCAAGAATTTGATTTAGAAATAGAAGACAAGAGTAGAGTTGAGAATTTAGTGGCAGACCATATAAGTTGGCTTGAGCACCTTGGGCAGGATATCAAGCTCTTGGATGATTATTTTCGTAATAAGCATGTCTACTGCACCTTGGTATGCTAACATTGTGAATTACTTGGTTGCACGAGTGGGGCGCCACATTATTCACTAGCTCAGTTTGCAAAGCTTGAAAGTGATGCAAAATACTATATGTGGGATAACTCCTATCTTTGGAAAATTTGCAGAGACCAAGTGTTTCGATGAAATGTTATAGACATGAAATTCAAGTCCATACTTCGATTTTGTCATACTTATCTGAGTGGTGGCCACTTTGGGCTCCAATGCACAACAAGAAACATATTGGACTAAGATTTCCATTGTCCTACTCTGTATAGTGATGCTTACAACTTTTGCAAGGCATGTGAATAATGCCAAAGGATAAGGAATATCAGTTAGAGGAAAGCAATGCCCCAATAACCCATTTAGTTTTGTGAAGTATTTTATGTTTAGGGCATTGATTTTGGGTCCATTTCCCTCTTCCATTGGCTATGTTTACATCCTTCTAGTAGTGGCTTATGTTTCCACAATCTTTTTTTATAACCGAAGCATGGAAGCTCTGCTCCAATGATAGGGTTGTTCATAAGGTATCTACACCTTTCCACCTCCAAACAAATAGACAGGCTGAAGTGCCAAATCGGTAAATCAAGAAGATCTTAGAGAAAGTGGTGTAGCCCAACTGTAAGGATTGGAGTATAGTTGGATGATGCTTTGTGGGCTTATCGGACCACCTACAAGACACCTATTAGGAGGAGTCCCTTTAGGCTTATTTTTGGAAAACCATACCATTTACTCGTGGAATTATAGCATTGGGATTATTAGGCCATGAATTAATGCAACATGGATCTTGACGAGCTAGTATTGCTAGGAAGTTGCAACTGTAGAGTTGGAAGAGATGCGACCGAAGGCCTTTGAGAACTCTTAGCTGTATAAGGAAAGAACTAAGGCATTCCTTACAGGAATACCCTAGGAAAGAATCTCATAAGGGGCATAAAGTCTTTTTATACAACTCCTAGCATAAGCCGATGCCCAGGAAGTTAAGATCTGGATGGGATGGCCTATTTAAGGTCACCCAAGTATACCCCTTTGGTTCAATGGAAATGGAAGACCCCAAGACCAATACAAAATTTAAGATCAATGGACATCATTAAAGGTGTACCACGAAACATTTGTGGATCAAGGAGGTGAGACAAAGGTATAAATAGTGCATGCCATCTACCCTAAATAAGGGTCTTACTCATTCAACTTAGGGTTGTTAAACAAAAGTGTTGGGTGGGTGATAGCCCACCGTTAATTTTTCCCTTTATTTTCTGCTTTAACATTTATTTTCATAATTTGAGTGTACAAGTATACAAGACCAAGCAGTAGGTTTGGGGCATTGTAGCAACCTTTGGTATTATTCTATAGAACAATCCCTAGAGATCGCTATAGTGTTCAATACCTTAGATTGTGAGCCTCGACACACTCTAAGGGCGCCATAACGGTTAAGTAAGTTTTGTTTTTTAAAAATTCAAACCCTAAGTTAAACACAATATTTCACTTAGGAAGGAAATTGGGGTCCGAGGACCACTATAGGACAAAGGGTTGCCAGACTTTACTTAAATTGTGCAAGGGGTGGTTTTTACTTGATTTGCCTCCCAACTGCATGCACTCTCTTCTCCTCTCCATAACAAACCATAATCCCCTCTCCCCATCTTCCATGTCCACTTGCATTTGCATTTCTCAAAGTGTGTCATATCTTCCCACCTCCTCTACTACTTTCTTGCTTTGGTTTTGATTGTTAGGGCATTTACATGTGTTTTATATGGGTTTTTTTTATTGGTGGGGGTTCTATATGCACACCAAGTGTTTGACGAATTACCTCAATGATGTTCACTCTTACTTTAGGACTATTTTGTTACTCTAGAGATTACATTTTATCAATTGTTTTAGTTTACCTTTCAATCTCTTAGAGTTGCTCATAATCTTATTGCCTGAATAATATTGTGCCCCCACAAACAAACCCCCATGATTTTGTAGATTTATGTTGTTGCCTAGGCTTAATTGTGAATTATTCTTGATTTTACTATTGTTGGAACTGATTTACGCACATTTTGTCCCTTTTTTAGGCATATGGCACCTAAAGTTGATAATGGCAAGGGGAAATGCCCACGTGTTGAGGGAGCAGTCTTTCCCAACCACTGTCCCATGATCCCTTCTTTTCATCAGTTAGGTAGCCAAGCAAAAGCATATGACAGTGATTAGTGACCACCCCTACTAGTTGAGTCTTTATTTGATTTTAGTGGGATGGAAGATTGATGTGAGAGGGTATTCCATGATATTGAGTAGAAAGGGTGGAGTTTTCTTCTAGATGCCTCGATTCCCAGAGTGCCTCATTGATAATGGAATTTTATGCAAACTGGTAGGAGCTTGGGTTTATAGAGGTGTATTTGAGCGGGCACAAGATCTAAGTGAACCTCCATGTGCTTCGAGAATTCCTAGTGCTCAACATCACCACCTATGATTGCTAGCCCGATGATTATCAATTATTATTACAGCAGTTGGTTAACATAGATTTGGATATGATCGAGGATTGGATCACATATTCTGACACTGAGTAGGTCCTTAATCACCAACTTCACCTTTCTTATCTTACGAGCCTACTCCTGAATTTTGAGGCTAGATTATGGATGAAGTTGGTCTTTTATCATATCTTCCCTAGATCTTATGTCACCAACCACACCATGGACTTAGTGTGCCTTATTTCTTTCATAGTTAAGTGAAAGCATGTTTATCTCCCCTAGTTAATTCAGTGCCATATAGAGTAGGTTATCATGATAAGGCCTGCAATGGCCTCCATATGCCACCATGATCACTAAAATAGATATGGCAGCGCGTGCTCACACTCCTGAACGATGTGCAGGTGCACAAGGTAAGGTGATTATTGTGAATAATTTGCTACCCAAGGACTCTAAGATAAAAAAACAAATCCAACGAGGTGCTAGTTCTTAAAACCTAGCAGGGCAGTCACTCGTCTTGGCACCATGTAGCAGGAGATCACTAAGTAGGTGGGACCTCATGTCTCCACTTCCATTCAGGTTCAGAGCAAGGGATCATGAGGAGGATGGCCTATGTGGGGATGAGGTACAAGGTATTGAGCCTCTTGAATCTGAGGAGATGGAGGTGGAGGTGCATCCTGGCATATTGAGCCACAGGCTAATCCCGATTCTAACTCTTAAGAGGATGATCTAGATATAGAGATCTCAAAAGTTGAAGCCTCGATGATGATGACTATTGAGACCTCTTCATACCACTTCACATGGATATCTGTGCGTTGGTACTTGGGTGATGCCTTTTGTAAGCGTGGAGGAGGGTTACTATATGGGTCATGGATTTATTCTCCTTTTCCTTATATATCTTTTCTTTCATGCATTGTATTTTCCTTTTCTCATGCATTTGTACTTTCGCATTTCATTGCATGCATAACAAAATTGGGATTTGGCTAGTTGATAGTTAAATAGTAGTTGTACTTTTCTTTGTTTTCCATGGTATCACTAGTTGTTTTATTGGTCACATGAGCAATGCAATGAATCTTAATATGATTGACTGGTTAAATTTGATCATGTGAGTTTTTATGCCTTATTGTGACGGATATTATGTAAATTCAAGGTTTCTCAATCTTCAAAAATTGAATTCAAAGCTTCTCAACCATCAGAAAGCAATTTAGAGTTTCTCAACCTTCAGATAGTGACATTTCTAAAAATGATCCATTTTCTAAACATGGTGCTCAGCCCTCAAATGATTAAACAATTATGCTACAAAGCAAGTCAGTTATAGAAACTATAAAGGAGTTTTTTTTTATCTCAAGGCAATTTCTCAAAATCAAATCATTGGGGGACATTTCTCAAGGAGTTAAAACAAGGTCATCACTCAGAAATGAGACAAACTATGCTTTCCTATCAACATTTGAACCAAAAAATATTGATGAGGCTCTAAGTGATCAAAGCTAGGTAAAAGCTATACAAGAGAAGTTGGATCTGTTTGAAAAAGCAAAGTTTGGACCTTGGTAGAGAAACCTAAAGGAAAAATTATCAGAGGTACCAAATGGGTGTTCAGGAATAAGCTTGATGAGGCTAAGAAAATGGTTAGTTACAAGGTTAGATTGGTGGCTCAAGAAGCGATTGATTATGATGAAACCTCTCACCAGTGGAAATATTGGAAGCTATTAGAACGCCTCTAGCTTTTTCAACCTACAAAGGATTCATTCTCCATCAAATGGGTGTCAAATATGCTTTCTTGAATGGCTTTCTCTCTAAGTGTATGTAAAGCAACCTCTTAGATTTGAGAATGAAACATTTCCTAACCATATCTTTAAGCTCACAAAGGCACTTTATGGTCTTAAGGAAGCTCCAAGTGTAACACCCTAACTTTTAACACAATACGCCTAGGCCGCATAAGGGTTATTTGTTAATTAATTTTTTCGTTTCAAAACTTTACTAGACTTTACCTTTGAAAATAGGCTTACGAAAAATATGATATTTTTTCTTTTCTTTATAGGAAATACAAACAATGAGTCATTCGCGTATGAATTATAACACATAACTAAACAATAATCATTCATCATACAATAATAGTATGTCACATCTCATTCATACTAAACATCACATGCATGCGTATAAGAATCACAAAATGCAAATAAACTAAGACATCACAATATATCATAAAGCTATAGCACATGGTAACATGATAATATACTAACATACTAAATGTATCGAGCCCACCAAGGGGTTGAACATACATTAATTTGAAAGCTAAGCATAACTATAACATAGCTAAACCAATCATGAGTGAACGTCCACCAAAAGTCTAAGCTATGAATGTGCATAAGGTCGACATAACTCCTAAGCTACTACAAGGTTGAAGGACTATCACGATGCTTTCACAGTGCCACTCTAATCCAAACCATAGTCCAACTCCCTCATTAGCTCTAGAAGGAAGGTCGCAAACATCACCATTAACCTTGTCTAAGATGACATTGAAAAAAGAAGAGAGGGATGAGAATATTATACAAGAATCTTAGCAGGGCACTACTACTCTAACAAGGGTGTCATCGTTATCATCTTCAGTCACTTTAGTTTTCTTTTGCGAAAAAGTGCACATGCATATAAGGTTCATTTTAAGTTTTCAAAACTTTATTATCTGAGTTACATGTCTTTTATACATAAGTCTTAATGTCATGAACGAATCATATAACATCATGCATGCATGGCAATACCATATGTCATCACATAAGTCATAAGCATAATAATTAATGGGGAGCTAAGTCTTTAGGCAGATAACATTTCTCTTTCTATAGGTGACTTATTCTTTATCTTTGCTCTAGCCACCCTATTCTCTCTATTCTTTCTTTCCAACTTTCTAAGGCTATGAGCTCGTACCTATCTAATCGTCACCAGCCTAAAAACATAATACTTTCCCAACACTAAAGCATGGGTTCTAAGGGGCATTGGATCTCCTCTACTGACATAGCCGGATCTACTTGTAGGATCATCTCCATGTGTTTTATGTCACCTTATAACTATATTATTGGATCTCCTTTGCCGGCATAGCTAAGATCTACTTTTAGGATTATCTTTGTGAATCTTATCTCCTTTTTAACTTTAACATTTCCTTAGAGATGCATAAATGAGCTAGTATTATATTACATCATAATATCTTAGTTATAATTATCACATGATCATAACTTTCATAAATTGCTCTAAGTTCACAAATGTGATGAAAATCTGTTGTAACGACTATAATCGAAAATTTCACAAATTTGCTGCAAGTCATATATCACATCAACAACACATCTCAACATCATATCAATCAATCACAAATAATCATTATGTTCTTTCTTTTATGGCAATGCAACCTAACCAATTGCCAGACATCAAGGGATTGGACTCAGCTAATGTGTATGTTGTGCTCAATTAGGTATATATATATGATAATCATCCGTCATAATTCAAGACTCAAGCATGCATTACCATCAATTCATGTAACACATAATCATCTCAAGTCATTTAAGTTCCAAACAATTTGCAATAGCATAGTCCACATAGTGTGCTAATCACATCAATATAATCAAGCTATCAATATTTATAATATAGCCCTAAAAAGGATCAAAACTAAAATTTCTATACGAATGTGGATCAAAGTGTAAATTTCTCATTTTAACTCTTTTCTCAAAACTAATGATCCTCAAAATTATTTTGCACTTCTAAGAGGCCTAATACCACTTAGATATCATTTTTAAACATCATAGACAATCATTTTGGGCCTAGGCTGATTTTGCTAAGCTTTAGGTGCTAAAGTGCAAAATCTTGCTTCTTGATGCTTAATGAGTTCCATCACTTCTAAAAACCCTTTTTAAGATTATAAATGATACTTCTCACATATGAATACATTCAAAACCATTTTAGACTCTAATTATATCCATTTGGCTGAAAATACATATTTGTGAAGTTTAAAAGTGCAATTTTTCATATTTTGCAAAACTACCCACACCTAACACTTTTAAAACTCCTTTTAGGCACCTCGATACCAAAAATAATTTTTACAACAATTCTTAACATTCCAAGCATCCAAAATAGTAGTAAACAGTGTCCAAATAGTAATGAATAGTGGAAAAAATAAAAAAATGTGATAGGAGTTAAAAATTACATTTTTACTCCTTTCTAGTTACTAATTTCTTTCAAAAATTCTCCTAAGACACTTTGAACACAAGATATCATTTTTACACTTAGAAAAATTAATTTTGGATCCCAAAATAGTAGCTAAACTGAAAATATAGTGATAGGGGTCCTTCATGTCCAAAAATTATATTTTTACCCCTTATTAGTTTCTAACTCTTTTAATAATTCCCTTAAAACAAAGACAAAGGTAGAGAAATGAAAATCAAAATGAAACAAAAATCCTACCAAAAGCTAGATGCTTGAAGAAGTGAAAGAAAAGGTCTCTTGAGGACAGTGAGAAGAAAAACTTCTCTTTGATATTTGGTGGTGGTGGTGGTGGTTTTGTGAAAGGACGAGAGGATCAGAGTTGTATTGTAATACTCTAAAGTTATTCCAAAAAATTTGTTTGGATTTTATTAATTATAATTTCACAAATTCTAATAGAATTAGTCATAATGAGAACAACTCAGGAAAAAATGTGAATAGTTACTTTGCAGGCCGCCGGGCAACAAAAATCCTAAAACCGAGACCAGAAGAGGCCTGGACCAGGAGAAGATAGGATAAAGGTTAGGAATGGGGTTCTAGACCCGAATTAAATTTGGGGCAACATTTGTTTTTAAGTATGATATTTTACCGTTAGGAAATTTCAATGTGCAATTTCTTACACCGTATGAAACTATAGGGCAAGTTTCCCTACTACACCATACACTTGACAAGTGTATGGCAAGGGAATTGCCATACTTCCTAAAAGTTTTCAAGACTTCATTATTATAACTACACAAAATCATTAATTTCTATTATAAGATATATTTATTTGTTGTAATAAATTATAACACATCATATAACAACAAAACAAAACCACACTTCTCACTCTTTTCTCCTTTAAATTTGGCCAGCCCTCCATTTATAGCTCTTTCACTTTCTTCTCCACAAAAGTACCATAAACTAACTAGAAACCTCAAGTTACAGCACCAAAAATTCATAACCAAAGCACAAACTCAAACCTACTTCTTGAAATCTTCAAATCAACTTCTAATAGAGAATCCTCATCTCACTTCACCATCAAGAGTAGTTGTTGTATTGTTGCCTAGAAGGAAGGTTTGGCTAGTTGGAGTTGAAATTGGGTGTAGAAACTCATGGAAAATCCAAGACAAGTGTAAAAGTCTTCAAGCAACAAGTAAGGTTTCTTTACCACCTTTCCTTTTTAAAACTAGTTTTGAAAAAAAAATATTGAATGTCTGAGCTTGAGATTTTTAGTTTTATTGTATGGTTATACATAGATGTTGATCTGTTTTCATAGGTGGAGTAATGTGATGTTGTAAGAAATTCCTTTTTGTCAAAAGAAGCTTTAAGTTGTGTTGCTGTAAACCCAAGAATTTGTACAGACAAGGTATTTTACACAATTTTTCTCACTTAGTAGGAGACATATTTTTCAACTAGCTTTTTATATGATGAAGCTAACATATTAAGTAACTCCATTATTTTTCTGGAGTCCATTTGAATGCTTTTACTATTTTTAAAAATTTAGAAAGAGGTGGTCAGGGTTTCTATTTAAAACCAATTTGAAGCATTGATTTTGTCTAATTATGTGATTATAACAAATGATAGAATTTTGACTTGAAATTTTTATAGTCACCTTGAGGTCCAAACCTGAATTTTTATAGAATTTATTGAGGTCATTTGATATGATAATAAAATTAGGACTCTAACTGTTGGCTTGAATTAGGTGGTTACTAATCACCAAATTTGTATAATTTTGTTAATATATCTAGAGACCTTATTTTGCTTTGAAATTTTTATAGGACCTCATAGATACATTAGAATAACTCTGAAAATTATTTTACCTTGTATCTATTATGCTTAATAATTTAACTATAATTTTCTTTAAGGCTAGAATTCTAGACAAAATGATAGTATGCTGAAATTATGATTAAATGTCAATGACTTAATATCATTTATACTATGTGAGTTTGTTGATGATGTTATGCACATGTAACTGTGAATGCTTATAACAACTGCCTCTATATGAAAGGAATATTAAGATTATGTTTTTTGGGCAAGAGAAAGTAAATTCCGTTAGTAGAAAGTAAATTTGACTACCCTTGAACTGAATCAGGGAAAGTAAACTTGACTAGGAATAGATCTGTGTGGAGTTGGAGAAAGTATATCTAATGACTATGTATAGGAATGAGCTCTGTTTAAAATAGTCTTACCTAGGAGTAGAATAAGCCACCATAGGTCAAAGGCCAAGACAGTTAAGTAGCAATTGTCCTAATTTACTTTTTACATTATGTGCTAAGTGGATGAGTTTATTATTCAATTGAGATCAGTATGGTTATGTTTTAGATTGACATTATATACTCTAAATGATAGTGATTGGATAAAATGAACCCGTTTCAAGTAAAGATTTTTAAAGTCTAAAATAATTAGCTGTTATTTATTCTATTTGCATGAAATATTTTTATAAGCAAAGGAAACCTGGGTAGATAATGATGACATTTTTATGCGTATGAGTGTACCCTGAGAATTTTATAATTCTCATCCCTGTGTATGTATTCTGTGTCTACCTTAATTTAGCAGATAGCATCACTCATGTCTTCCTTGAGACTCGCACTTGGAGTTGCATTACAACCTTGTTTTATTCACTTTTCATAGTTGCATATTCCAGATACATGTATATATTTTCTTCCACCACTTGTTCCCTAGCTTTGGTCCCAACTAGCTTTTTGATCCAGAGTTTCCGTTTGATGTTGTGCCATTACAAGTGGCACATCCCGTGATTATCCAGCCTCGCCTACATCACCTGTGCCACCTGATGTAGATGTAGTTCCTCCTCCTCCCCAGCTCTTGTGGAGATTGTTCTAGCATTATCCTCTTCCTCCCTAATGATGATCCAACCAGGGTTTACTCTCCTTTTGGAGGTGAAGCCATCGTTTTGATGGCGAATGGTTTTCACTAGAGATTAATAGTATTCTACAATTAAAAATAAGATTCTAGAAGATTAATAGTATCCTACAATCAACTAATATTTAAATTAGGAGAGAACGTGCAAAATTTTAAAAGATTGATATTTTAATTTCAAATTTTAAGCAATAATCTTTCACCAAATCTCCACAAATTATTATCACACTAACTAAAAACATAATCTCTCTCCAAATCTCTATTTGTGTTGGCAACAAACAAATCAAAGATCCAAAACTTAACCGATCTATCTTTTATATACATATATATATATATATATATATATATATATATATATATATATATATAGAAAGTATAAAAATAAAATAATAATAAATAGTTATAGTAGACATAGAAATAATAACAAAAAAAAAAAGAAAGAAGATACCCACTAACCCTAACCACACTCACCATATGAAGGAAATTTAGAGCACTTCATATCCCCTTCATGCTCTTACCCTCCATATCATCCTTCACTTCTTCTCCATTCCTTGCCATTATCAATCTTCACCTTAAACTTGAGTCATCATCTTGGTTCAAAGTTCTTTTTAAACACATAAACCCTAAGCATTTTGGAGCTCAAATCTTTCCATATTTTTATGGCAATTTCAGTTTTGGATAAAGAGGGGGCAAGGAAGAGGATTTTTGCTTGATTTCAATCCTTTGAAGCCTCTAAAAACCCCACTCTCACATAGTTTATGACTTGAGATAGGGGTTTATGCTTGCATTCTTTAAATTCTTGCCCATTTAATCGATGCAATTAAGTTTTTTATGTTGCTGAAATTCCTGTTGATGAAATTTATGTTTCGGAGTGAGAAATTTATGGTTTTAGAATGAAATGTAGCTGGAAATTGTGTGTTGGAATGAAATTAATTAGTGTTTTCTGAGTTATAATTAATTTGGGGTTGAATTGTGTTGATTAGGAAGCCCTTAATGTTGTTACTTGCTGAAATTTGATTTTATGCCTTGGCAGCAACCTGCATAAATTTTTAAATTTACCTAGAGATGAGATTTTTAGCTGAAATTTTTATGAAATGTAGCTAACATGTGGAACTACCCCCATGACTTTTTCTAAGAGAAAATATGATTGTTTACTATCCTTAAAAATTGTAAAACCAAAACTATCCATGTTAGCACTCTGCACTTGTTTCAGCAAATTGTAAATTTTCCTATTTTTGTTACCCTGTCAAACAAAGGAATTTTAAGCTGAAAAATTTACACAATGTTTTTAACATCTTTAGGTTTTGCTCTGAATTTCTGTGGAAAATTCTGAGCTGTTTGCTATGGTCTAAAATTCATGAAAATTGGTTCTATAGTGGTGAAAAACATATGTTGTGTATTGAATTTGTACAAGTTTGAAACCCTATCTAAGATCTCATTTTTAACCTAACTTTTCTACATATTAATCCTAATGTGTTGAGGTACATCCCTGGTTTTTTTTAAGAAACTTATCATATCATTTACTAACCTTTCTAGATTTATTTTTTAGACCAATTTTTTGGAAAGTTTGTTGTCTTTATTATATCAATGGAGTAAATGAAATACAAATGATGTTAGGAGTTGTATTTTGTATAACCAAGCCTATGAAAGTGTGATTGGCATGAAACAATGATGATTATGATGACTATGATTGTTTGTGAATAAGAAAAATGATTGGATGATATGAAATTTATGAAAAGGATATTATGTTACTTATGACATGAGCATGAACATGTAATTAAATATTTGGTGCTATATTGTATACATAGTAATTTGACCTTATTTGTGTATTGAGAGACTACATGGTTCTAACATTTTATGGAGTGATGTATGATGCTGTTATGTGACAATAATAAAAATGTACATATGTTGTAGGTCAAATATTGTATGTTATGTATGATTTCATTATGTGTACCTATGTTAAAAGAAAATATTAAGTTATATGTATATGTATATATATATATATATGAAAAGACATTGGACATGGTCCCCATCGATAAATTTTTTGGGTTATCAACGGAAAATTTTTATTACCGATGGATTTTATCAACCGGAAATAACATCATTTGAAAGTATTACTTAACGGATTTTTTCCATTGATAATTTTTACTCACGGATTTTAGGAAAATAATCCATTGGTCTAAAAAAAATTCATTAGTGATTTATTATTTCCGACATATTTTTCAATTTACCGAGATTTTTTTGTCGGTAATTTTTTATTTTTAATTTTTACCAACAGGAAAATCAGTTGGTAATTTTCAATTTTTTTTATTTTTTGTTTTTAATTTTTAATTTTTTGCTTTTAATTTTCCAATGGAAAAATCCGTCAGGAACACTAGCAACGGCCACACTCAAGTTACTAGCGGATTATTCCATCAATAAAAGTAATTTTTTTAAAAAAATTTATAGAAATTACTAATTAATTTTTTCTGTGTAAAATTAATTTTAAATTTTTTTATTAATTTGCAACTGAAAAATCCATTAGTAAAATTAGTTTTCAAAATAGAAAATTAGAATTGCGCCAACTAGTGTGAAGTTTATTCGTAGATTACTAACGAAAATCCGTCGATAGTGATAAGATAATTTTTTTCACTTATCACTCATTTTCCATCTGGAATTCCACCAATAATGTCGACGAAAAAATCCATCGACAACTCGCGTGTTTCTTGTGGTGTTGGTTTTGAACCCCACTAATTTGAAAATAATCCTTGATAGAAAGAGGTGATTCTCACTATTCTAACACCTTGTTTATCCCATGGATTTGTCGATGACAATCGACTTTTGGTATGAGCTCATTACCCTACTTTGGCTAAACTGGTAAATAAAGAAAGAAATATATAAAGAGAGATATGCATAAAGAAATAAATATATAAAGAAAGAAATGCATAAAGGAAGAAATGTGTAGAGAAAATGATTAATAAAGAAAGAGAAAGTAAAATAAAAGACTAAACTACATACTTTATCTTACTGAATATAATTTTATATGTATGTGTATGTTCATTTATATTGTCATGTATACACGAAATATAGTATTGCATTTATGTTAAAAAAGACTATGTTAAAAGATACGTCTACCTAGGGTAAAGATTTTTTAAGCTTATTAATTTAATTTTAATGTATGCTCACGTCTTTTTAAAAATAAACCGAGGTGGCTATAGATGATTTCGATGACACTTTATTATGTGCATTTACTAGGAACTTTCAAGTTCTCACCTGTAACACCCTAGCAGCTCCAACTACGCATAGGTCATATTTGGAACCAAATAGTTTGTTACCTTTTACCTTCGTAAAAAAAAGACAAAAATATTTAAATTAGTTTACAAATTTACCATGATAAGTATATATAGTTGAAAGGCTTTTGGAAACTGTAGCCTTAAATGATAAGATTTGCAATCATCAAGTGCAGAAAATTTGAGGCGCATGACATAAATAAAAGAGTCGCGAAGCATAAGATATATAGGTGATACTCATCTCACCCTATAAGTAAAGATAAAACCCTTCAAAAATGAAGAAACTATCATGATATGAATTCCCATAACATCAAATTAAGGATGGGGAAGAAGGTACTCCCAAATCCATCCTTTCACACTCTCAAGGTCAACTGATAGAAAGATAACGTATTCATAAGGATATAAGGTCAGCATACAAAAAAATGCCACATGATCTAGTATATAGAATTGTAAAAAGAGTTATCATTAACAGCTAAAGGATAACTAGATGTTCCGTCTTCATGTCTGACACACCCACCGACCCGACCTCAACCTCTTCCTCGAAATGGGGTATGTCGAAAACTAGATTTCAAGGGGTCTCAGATGATGAGGTGGGTGGCAGATGTCTCCTCATACCACTTATACATGATCCCTAGGGTGTTGGATGGCCTAGTAAGGTGGTTGGTGGCAGTGGACTTCATGGATGAATCAAAGCAATAGCCCAGTCCTCATCGGGTTCCTCCTCTGACTGCTAATCAACTTGTGGGGGCCTACGAGCGATGGCATTGATCGGACTAGCACTGCATATGTTGCTTTCTCATCCTCAGTCTTGTGGAGATGGGGGTCCATCCCCTTTATCCCAGTTACGTTATCTAGAGATGGGACAGGAAGAAGCGGGAGAAATAACAATTTCCCAGGAGGTCATGCATGATGTCATCATACTCATCTCCAGCCACCTCGGGTTTATTTAAGAAAAGGTGAACAGACATATCGTTTCTTTTTAGTTTTCAAAAGATATATGTTAGCTGAGGCAGATCCAATTTTATATATTTCTCCATACATAAAAAGAATGATTTGTACAATAAGGAAATAATGCTGAGCATGAATAGATACAAGATGCAGGTATTATAGCAGGCAAGCTACACTTCTATGAATTCACTTGCAAACAATATGGCTTATTCTTTGACATCAATCTCAATCCTTACTTAATCATTAAGAAAAAACCCACAGTCGGCCTCCCTCCTGAAATCATTGGCATCAACCTGGGAGTTTCAGTGAATGGTATTGAGCTCAAATCAATGGCTGTCACCGCCCTAGGGTGAGGGGTAAAACTTTCTCTTTCCTACTTTTCTTATTTAATGCAACATGTGTCATACGAAATCTTATGCATAACATGGGACATGTATTATGCAAGACATAAGCAGAACAAATATATAATCAACATGATTCAGTAGCCTCAGCACCACCACATTTGTAAACAACATTATCAAGTATCAAAAGGTATATCACCACACGAGCATACATCTAGCACCCAGAGGCATTTTAATATAGCATCTCATGAAATATACACAAGGGTACATCACACAATAAATAACATACTCAATATGTGTCCTCATGGTTGGCAAGTCTCATTATCAAGAACAAGTCTTCATAACTTAGAGTTTTCGATAATGTGTAAAGTGTCTTAAAGACTCGTATTATTGGGTCCTAAAACCCTTTATATTTATTTATTTATTTTTGTTTGTAACATTACTAAGGTTATAACTGGATTGGGGTTATATCTTAATTCTCATTTCATTCCTCATAGCTTGGCAAATAATTTAAACACTTTTTACTTTCCCTATCCTGCATTTTTAACTTTAAGATTCTAACAGATTTGGCAATTAACATAGAAAATTCTACCGTGACTCCTACCTTTTGATTTATGATCTAATATTTTATGTGGATAATCCTAATTCATCAAGCTTTCTAACAAATCTAGTTTAAGCCTAAACCGATAACTAGATAATTTTATAAAAATTCTGAATTAAGACTCTTTGACTATATGCCCGAGAGGCTGCAACTTACCAAAATAACTGGAAAAACACAAGAAGGCTTTGTCTATGGAAATATGATAGTCCTATGTGTCAAATTTCATTTAAAACTAATTTCACTTGATTCCGAGTTGTATAGCTCAAGTTCCAAATTTTTCTTTCCGCACGACCAAAATCCCAACGCAGTGCCTAGGATAACTTTAACAATTTTTCCTAAATTTTGTAGAAGGCCTATAGCAGGAACCAAAATGACCTTGGAGGTCTATGCTCAGCTTTCTTAAGAATTTTAAATGGGCTTAAACGGAGGTCTAGAGGCTGAGAAATGGAATTTTAATGAATCCTGGCCAGATTCTTAAGTTGGGATTAGTAACTTATGTGAGTTTTGAGCCTTTTGCTTAAATGGAGTGTTTTATGTATTTTGTTTTCACACTCTTAAACATGCACACACATGAAATATCAACAAACCCTTGTAGTACAAACATCATATCACGTAGTCTGAAAGAGTAACCGTGCCAACATTCTGAACAATGGAAGGAACTAGAATACACTAGCCACAGTTTCGAGTTTGACATCCTGCTTGTAGCCATGAAGAGAAAAGAACAAGTTTATGCTTAACCCCAATAAAAGAAAACACACAAAACGCCTACCTTAAAGGCTATTTGAAAGGAATGAGAAAGGCAAAAGATGAGTTCTTTGAACGGTAGCAATGCTTGTCCAAGAATCCTTTGGTTGTGAGACTTCTTGGTGCCTGTGCTCTTCCTTTTCTTTTGTTTGAAAGAGTGCAGTGTGTGGTGTTTTAGGGTTGTGACTGATTAGTATATTTTAGGGTGAGAATCAAGTGTTTAATGACTCAATAATAAGCCACATAAAAATTCGATCCTTCCCAATATAAGGTACATCTCTTAGAGTGAAACTTGCCACCCATTTTCTCTTTATCAAGTTTCATATACCTAGCATTATACACCTACATCTAAACACTGATTTGCTTCAAGATTAGGGCAATATATCATGCTGATTGACTTCAAAATTAAAGCAATATACATATGTATTTTTGGGTGCGCCCTAATTGTGATTCTCCGTGATTCCTACTCTTCCTCATAGCAACATTTATTTCCCTTTTTAATTATTATATCAAAATACCAATCATTGTTTGGCTAGGTGTAAGCTTAGCTATATTCACGGTTTGCTCTCATACACATATTATGTGTGCATATCAATTGTTGTATGTATTGGTCAAACACACACACACACATGTATATGCAACTTGTCTATGCATTATTATTATTTAACTCAAGCTTTTTATTTCACAATTAATTAGTAAAGTAACCCTTATTTAATTTACTAATTAATTAGTCTAGTTACTCATAATAATGAGCTAATTAGACCAAGAAAAAAAAACTAGGATGTTACATCACCCAATTTTGTTTTCATGTCATCTCCAGATGAAGAGCAAATAACTAAGGATCCTTTGAAAGAGCACGTTCAAGGAAAAGTTTATAAGAATCTATTTTAGATTATGAGAGTAGCTAGGATTTTATTTCAATTCATAACACTTATTTTTTAGATGAGTTATAACTCCATTGAAAGTTTAATTACTTCATTGATTGCTTGGACCATTGTTAATCGGAAAATATTTATTGTCCTTGCTACGTATTTAGTATCTATAACATATTATTTGAATTTATTTATGTATTTATGGTACATATATTGTTCGGGCATTTGATGATTTGTATGTGTTTATGAATGTTTGGTTAGCTTCCGTAAATAAATGTTGTACAAGATTTATCTATGCACCAGGCTTCTAGTTTTATTTTTTATAAAGTTATAAAATTATTATTGTTATTTTCCTTATATTATTTTTTCAGAAAAAATTACGAGACTAGAAAGTAATAACTAAAGGTTAACCTTAAAATGATTCAAGCATTGAAAGGTTAAAATTTAGGGTGTTTCATATACTAAAATCCCTATCTAATGTGATAACACTAGTGCTATGAACCTTGTCGAAAATCCTATTCAACACTAAATTTCATTCCATAAGGGATCATGTGCAGAAAGGTGATATTGAGCTAAAATTTGTGAATACAGAAGAACATGTTTATTTTGAGCTAAGTGAATAGCCAAGATTTATTCTTGACCACCAAGACCAATACTAGCCATCCACTTCTTTTTTTAAAAAAAAAGAAAGAAAAACAAGATAAATATAAACTCCAAAATTAAGATAAGAACAACATAACCACATATTCTTTCTTCATCATTTTAGCTAGCCTTCAAACACATAGCCGTCCATGTTTGCTTTCTTTCCAAACCTAACCATTAGCTTCCAAACCCAAAACCCTAGCTCTAAACCTCTAAAACTATAAGCTTCCTTCACTAAACTTCATTTAATCTTCATAATCTACAAAACTAATCGATTAGAATTTTGAGTCATCACCATTTTCCACCTTGAGCAATCGAAATGATTGAGGCCTGTTTGGAAGAGTTTAGAGTGAAGAAAATCATTTTGGAAAGATCATCTTAGGCAAAAAGCGTCTTAAAAGTTTCAAGAGTAGGGTTTTTGTAGCCTTTTTCTTTCCAAATATGTTTCTGAAAAGGCCTGAATGACTGAGCTTCATATTTTTTGTTTTATTGTATGTTTATGCATATATCTTGATATGTTTGCCTAGGTGGAGTAGATTGAAGTTGTTAAAAATTATTTTTGTCAAAACAAGTATTAAACTATGTTGTTGGAAATTTGGATTTTTCACAAATAGGAGGTATGTTTCATGATTTTTCTCAAATAGTAGGAGACATTTTTTAAATGAATTTTTTTTTATGATGAAGCTAACATATGAAGATAATTTCATTATTTTTCTTGAGTCCATTTGAGGTATTTTACTCTTTTTAAAAATTAAAAAAAAATCAAGGCTATTGTGGTTACTTTCTAAACTAGTTTTAAAGCTTTAAATTTGTCTAATTTTGTTACAATATCAAATGGTTGAATTTAGCTTGGAAATTTTTATAGCTTGTTGTAGACCCCTTTAGGTCCAACTTGAATTTTTACAAGAATTTTTAAGTTCATTTGTTATGGTGCAAAAATTACGAATTTTGACAATTGGTTGAATATAGGTGATTATTGACCAAAAATTTGTATAATTTTGTTAATATAGCTAGAGACCTTGTTTTGACTTGAAATTTTTACAGGGCCTTGTGGACACATTGAGGTGTCTTGGTGAATTTTTGTAGCCCTATTTTACACAATTTGATAGGTGAACTAAATGCATTACTGAGATGTGAAAATCTAGTTATTGTGTTGAAAGTGAACAAATGCTTTTAAATTGGCATTATAATGGTATATGACACTAGTGTAATGTGTAAGCTTGCGTATGAGACTTGTGGCATGTATTAAAGCATGATTGAAATTAATTATGAATAAATGTCTCTATGTAACCAACACATGCATATGGAAAAAAAGAAGAATATATGTATGCATGTGATAAAAAGAAAGAGAACATATGAACTTCAATTGTGCATATTTTGACATATGGATAAAAAAGAGAAAAGAGTTGTGTCAAATGAAGGGAATGAAAAGAGGAGCTTCCCTTGAGATAACGTGAGCTGGTAGATGCCATTAGCTAGGAGTAGATTTGTGTGAGATTTGAAAGTGGAAAAAAAATGATCACATATAGGAATAAGTTAAGTCTTAATTAGAGATATCAAAACGGCACACGCCCATTTAGGCCGCCCGCCAAAAGCCCGCCAAAATGGGGTGGGGCAGGCCGGCTTGCCAAAATAAAATAGGTTAAAATAGTCAACCCAGCTCATTTTAGGGTGGGTTGGTAGGCTAGCCTCCAAAAAATGATTCAAAAAAATATTTTTTAATGTTTGGATGAATCTTTTTAAAAAAAAAAAACATTTTAAAAAATACTTTTTTATTTATGTATACCCAATTTTTCAAGATCCATAACAATTATACACTAACTTTGACTAAAAAATGTTATTGTTAATAGTGTTATTTGTGAGTTATGACATGTTTTATTTTTAAGTTTTAACTTTAAGTGAATAATATCAACTATGCAGTGGTACTATATTGGTGAGTGTACATATTTCTTACTTTTTTTTTGTAATACGTTTCTTATTTTTTTACCAATAAATTATGAATTTTCTTTAAAAAAATACAAAACACTTGGCCCAATGGGCCAAGGCCGTGTTAAGCAAAACGAGTTAGGCAAGTTGAAATTTTTTTACGGGCTCAAAACTTCAACCCAGCCCTCTAAAATATGGGTTTAACGGACCAACCCAACGGACTCAGCCGTTTTGACATCTCTAGTCTCAATAAGGTCTATTGCCCATGTGTGATGTTATCCACTAATACTAATTTGGTATAGACTAAGTCTTCCCTATATCAAAAGAAAAAAAGACAAAGCATAGTATTGAGTTCTTTGGTCACAAAAGAATTATATGATAAGTTATTGATCTTGCATTTGTTTTACATAGATTTTATGATTGAAATTATTATTGATGTTATGATTATGTATGAGGGATTGTCCTGAGAATTATGTAATATTCTCATCCCTATATTTTTATATGCCCTATGTTGTTTTCAAATTTTGTAGATGCTATCTCTTGTGATCTTCATGACTCACCACAGTGAGAGTTGCACTATTGTTAGCTCCAAAACCTTTCATGAAGCTTTAACGAGTTTTGAATGACAACAAAGCCAATTTAAAGAAAATGCTTTGAAGAACGACTAATGGTTGTCTTGAGTTTCTTGTAAGTTTAAACAGGTTCCATCGTTTAGCAAGAGTAAGGCTTACTCAAATGAGGATATATTTTACTTTGTATGTGCAAACATGTTTTATCTCATGTTAAGAGATAGGAACTAAAAAGTAAGTAAAAGTATACCATTATTCAAGCTTAAAATAGCTAACGATTGGAAGAAGAAATAACACTGCAAGAAACCAAGATTTGAGACCTCAAAAATAGCATGGACATAGAAAATATGTTTACAATGAAGATATCAAACAAACTCTGAGAACCAGGTGTTACAGTATCTTCAATCAGCATAATCGCAATGTTATCATCATTAGAAAGATTGGATTGAAGACCAGAAGCTCAAGAAATCAACAAGGAAGTATTCCTGCACTTCAAAAGATTAAACACAACAAAATAGTGCGCTCTACAAGAAAAGGAGGGGACATTTTGAATTTTAAATTCTGAGTTGAAAAAGTCAAAACCCAGAGTCAGATCTGTCTTATCATCTCTTTTGCCTTTGAGAACAACAACCCCAGGTCCTAGAAGAAAAGCTCAGAAACCACGATTCAAAAAGTAAAGTAGTTTCTTAAGGGACATAAAAAACCTCATATATTACAACGACTTCTGGAAGCTCTAACAAATAGATAGGCTATTCTTCTAGACTTCCTTTTAAGACACAAATGAATGATCAACACGTGTCCTTGGGAGATCTGATCAAGACAACGATCACAAGCAAGACCTCTATAAATAAGAGATGTTGTGATTTCAAAGAAACGAGAAATCAACGCTAATAAAAAAGCTGAAATGCCGCAAAGTTTTTCCTTCATCTTCTTGTAAAGATCTTTCCTGCTTGTAATCATTTCTTTGTTCATAAAATCTTCTTTGTACATTCTTTATTGTTCAAACGTTCTTCCAAGGAAGAATAACTAGAAAGAAGTCATTCGAGTATTTCCAAGTCCTTCACTGTAAATCTTAAGAAACCTTGAGTGTAGGTTAGTTTGAATTGCAAACCCAAACACAAACCTTTGTATCCTTGACCCAACGTGATTGGAGTGAGGTAGCTTGGAGAGGCTAGTCAAAGACTACTTGCAACGAGATAGTAAAGTTAGTTTACTTATCACGGTTAGCTTGGAGAGGCTAGTCAAAGACTACTCGGTCAGCTTGAAGAGGCTAGTGAATAAATACTTGTTTCGTGACAATAGGGATTGTCTCCTGGTCACTGGTGAAAGCTTGGGAAGGCTATTGTAAAGAATATCCTTGTTTCTTTCTTGGAGTGAGAAAATTTTAGTGAAACTCAATGGTTATTGAAACTGGATGTAGGTAGGATTGGCCAAACCAATATAAAAACTCCTGTGTAGTATCTCTTTCTTCCTTCATCTATCTTTTTATTTCTATATCTATTTTATTAACCATGTCATCTGGAAAACTTACCTTCTTTCATTCATTACATATTTTGTTAAAAAAGTTTACTTTCTAAAGTTAGTAATGCTGTTTTCCGTTGCACTTCAAGTTCATAACTTGATTGTTCTTGATAAAATTTTTCAAAAGTCAAATAGGCAAAGAAAAGGTGAAATATGATTCAACTCCCCTTCTCGTGTGCTTTATACCTACAACTACGACCCAGTTTTCAATTCACTTTTTGTCACGGCCTACTATCAAATCCATGTGTATATGTTTCTCAGCTATTCATTTGCCTAGTTTCTTTTTAGTGCCTTTTTTTGACCCGTAGTTTCCATATGATGGTATGCCTCTACACTTGGCACACCCAGTTTTATTTGTACTCTTACCTACACGCAACACCCCCTCAGGAACAACCCATCACGTCATCCTTTTCTGACTTCGGTGTTCTAGCTGGAGGTGATGCCATCATCCCAATGGTGAATGTTTCCATTAGAGGGTTTAGGAGGTACTTAGGAACCCACTACCTGTATAATTCAAGTCTCTTGTGAACCTACTAATAGCTTTATTTATTGTTGTTAATGCCCTTTATGTACTTACGTTTTTTTTTTCTTTTGTTGTGTCTTAGGGTAAAGTAGGTTATACCACAACTTTTGATGTATTTTGGTGTTGGTTTCTAAGTAGTTTTACTACTAGTTTGACTTAGAATCTGGGATGATTGTATATGTCTATGACTTGTTTGATTACTACTTCTAATAATCCTCATGATGTATATATATCAGTGGGCTAATGATGGCCCACATTAGTACTTTAGTTTGCTGACGTTACATTTATTTACTTTATTTTTATACTACGACTAGTGTAAGGTAGGTAATATAAGTGACAATCTTCTAATTATTGTGTTAAACTCGAGTAAACACATGGTAGTTAGGAGGGTGTTACACATCAAATGTCAAGAACGCGCAAAGTAGAAAAGGAATTAACCTACTCAGACCTTTTCCATTAGCTCTAGGCTAAGTTACAAACCTTGTAGTGGCCATCTTCTCTAAATGGCCATCAGATGTATATGTTTGAGTACATTCAATTAAGCCAAGGACTAAAAAGCAAATCAAAGAGTATAGAAGACGTAACATACTCAACAAAAGCATCCAAAAGGCTAAAAGCAAGGAAATGTCAAAACGCAATAAATGTTCCATACATCACTAGCCAAAATTGGGCAAATAATAAAAAGAAAACCCATACCGACCAAAGTACATAAGCACCAAAAAATGAAATGAAATAGGTCTATGGAGTCTTCACCTCCTTATCCACTTCATCCCTTGGGCGTTGGCAGTGTTCTCCTCTATCTCCAAAACAAGGCTGATGGAGTGAGACTTCATATTTTTTCCATAACCCTACTTCTCCAAAATCAAGGCCAAGAGTTATGTGTGCAACCTGATCCATGACATTGGAAAACATCTCCTCCAAAGCCTTCTAAGTATTAGCAATTGCCTCAGAATATTTATTTTGCGCCTCGGTAACTGACCTTAGAGGTTCCAGGATGGTGGAGTCCTCCTCAACTTGTTTTTACATTGTGAACTCAAGCTCCTCCTTCAACTTGGCCTCCAACTCTCCCAAGACTTTTTATCCTTCACGAACTTGCTCTATAGCTCAGCAACCTAGACGGAAAACACAGCCTTTTCCTTTCAAGACTTTGCTTCCTCTTCGGCTCAGTTTCAGCCTCCTCAACCAATTATTTTTCAGCATAGGCCTAGTCACACTCTAGATTCTTCTCCACATGCCTTAGTATCCTAGGCCCCCTCCCAAATAAACCATTTTATGCAATGGGCCATGTTGTTGGAGATGTAGCCCACCAGTTCGGATTCAACCTTGGGGGTAAGAACATGAGTATCCACTAAACCAGAGAAGTCGAACTCTTCGACTAGATAAGGTGGGAAGAGACCTCTATAGGGGAAGTAGTGGTGGTCATATCAGGAGCAATTTTTTTCATCAACTTGGACAAAGTTTCAGTCTTAGACAACTTTCATAGTCGTCTTATTTTTTCTAGTAAGACCAAGAGTGGTAGGGGGTACAACCTCCATGGAAGTGGGATCCACAAGTTAAGGTAGAGGCTCTTGGCAAGCCGACGTTAACCAAACAGCCATGGTAGATATGGTATCGGAAGCCAGGCCTTCTAGAACTTGGCAAGTTTGCTTTTCGAGGCCATGATGTTCTCAACAAAATTCTCTACTAAAAGGAAAAAGAAAAGGTGTCAGAAACTAGAAATTGGAGAGCATAGGGTGAATACAAGAAAATGATATATAAAAACATAAATGGTAAAGGCTTTGCCTACCTAGAAGGAGCCTTGTCATCGTCAAGCTCAATTATGGCTTTAGATGAAGGGTTTGATCCCAAGTGATCAACAAAAAATCCAAAATCTTTTTCTCTACATCGTTCAAATCTTTATCTTCTGCCCTAAAGGTTCGACATCCTAGTGCCAATATATATCCATAGAAGGAATCTTAGGATCCATAAAACGGTTGAATTCCAGGGTGGCAAAAATTCTTCAAATACATCCATTTAAATTCTTGGTAGGATGACTCGAAAAGTTCAAAAATTTTGTGGTTTTCACGGTTCTGAAAAGATAGCCATCCTTTCCAAGTCGTGCCTCTTAGAACAAAAAGGATAATAAGGTAAAAGAAAAGATTAGTGGAGAGAGGAGCTAAATAAAAAATCAAACAATCTCAAAACACCGAATGGTGGCCCAACTATTTAAATGAAATTGCATAGAAGCAGCCTTTAACTTCTTCAACATTTCCTTTTGAAAGTTAAAGAACAACAACCGAACTCTCAATCAAGTGAAGAGCTCCTGATACATCCACAAAAAGTGCCTTGACAAGTTACTCATAAAGAAAACTCTCTCACTAGGACCAACCACCTCTATTTTGTAGTTGGAATCTCGTTCTCTATACTAGTTAAGACGAGACACTTTTAATGACGGATGGTGTTTGTCCTCAATAATGGAAGGAATAAGAAGCACCTCCTGATTAATCCATCCATATAGTCCCCATGAATAGGCTTTCCTTTTCCCCATCTTGCAAATCGAATCCAAAAAACCTATAAGGGTAAATCACCACTATAATGATATCACACTCCCAAAATTTTAATCTAAAATTTTCATGTTAAGCACTAAAACCTCTATTTTTTCCTATGGTGGTTCCCCTAATAAAGACTACTAGCCATTAACATCACTTAATGCTAGCCAATGGGTTTGAGACCAAGGTGAATGGCACCATGAGAAATGCCAATACTCAGGGCCCCTCTAAGCACCATTCAAACATCGAGACGTTCTCAAGGCCCCGCAAGTAGTGTAAAACAAACCTTAAAAAAACACAGAAACACCAAAGTTCAGTATAGAAATTAAAAAACAAAGTACGGGTAAACCAAAAACTAACAAAACGTATAGCCCCAAAAGGGTCAAAACTGAAATTTCTACAAGTATGTGGGTCAAAGTGTAAATTTCTCATCTTAACACTTTTGTCAAAACTAATGATCCTCAAAATTATTTTACACTTCTAAGAGACCAATACCACTTAGATATCATTTTTAAACATCATAGAAAATCATTTTTTTATAACACTTTTGAAAAACCTTTTAGACACCTATATGCTAAAAATAATTTTTACAGGTTCTTAACATTCCAAACATCCAAACATTAGTAAATAGTGACCAAACGGTAATGAACAGTGGCAAAAATAAAAAAATCTGATAAGAGTTGAAAATTACCTTTTTACTCCTTTCTAGTTACTAGTTTCTTTCAAAAATCATTTTGAGACACTTCAAATACAAAATATCATTTTTATAAGTAGAAAAATCAATTTTGAACCCAAAATAGTAGCTAAAAATACATTCATACGAGTCCTTCATGTTTAGAAATTATATTTTTGCCTCTTATTAGTTTTTGTTCAAAAATTACATTTTTACCACTTATTAGTTTATAACTCTTTCAAAAATTTCCTTAAATATTTTAAATACAAGTTTTAAATCAAATAAAAACAACCTTAGGCCTAATGTACATGCGATGAACAAATATAAATGTGTCTACTGTTCAAAAATTTCATTTAAAATGATGAAAGACAAGTCTTGAGCATTAGAACATAAGAGACATAAAAGGACAACTTTGGCCACTAGGACAAAATAAGACATAAAGAGAACAAACTTTAAGAGACAATATCACCAAGTGACAAGCTCTTAATCATTAGAACATGAATAAGTCATAAAAAGGCAAGCTTTGAACTCTAGAACACAAACAAATCATAAGAAGACAAACTTTTAACTTTGGAACCATAAAGTGACAAACTTTAGCCAAGATAACTCATTTCTTTTCATCATTAACATAAAGTACCAAGCTTGAACATTAAAAATGCAAGTTGGTTCTTTTTAGAGCATTAAAAATCTAAGTGTTGGACTTGAAACATTAACATGCAAGTTTGCTCATTTTGCAACATTAAAGGTATAAATAAAGTAAAGAACTTGAAATATAAATATGCAAATTAGTTTATTTTTAGCCATTATGAACATATAGTGATGAATTTGAAAATAAATATGCAATGCTTGTTCATTTTTTAGCTATTAGAAATATAAAGTAATGACTTGAAACATAAATATGCAAGTTCATTTATAGCCATTATATGCATAAGCTTCAACTTATTTCTTGATTAAAAGAACAAAAGAAAGAACTTCATGGTTGAGCTTTAGAGTCTCTTGATGAGTTACTTGAACCCTCATCAAGAAAGCTTATCATCAAGCTCTTTTGGAAACAAAACAACCAAAAACAAAGAGAAAGGTAGTGGAATGAAACTCAAAATGAGACAAAAACCCTACCAAAAGCTAGATGCTTGAAGAAGAAAGAAATAAGGTCTCTTGAGGACAAAGAGAAGAAAAATCTTCTCTTTGATGTATGGTGGTGATGGCGGTTTTGTGAGAGGAGGAGAGGATGAGAGTTGTGTTTTAGTTGTATTTGGGGCTAAGTATATGAAGAGATTGTAGGATTATCAACAGAAACGCGGAAGCGCATCGTCCGACGCGACGTAAGGAAAAATGGAACCTTCATTGTTTTGATTACCTGGAAGGACAAGTGAACCGAAGCTTCACGATCGGTAGTAATCCGCTCTCTGATAGATCTTCCAGACTATCTCTCGAGGGATGGAGTGGCTGTGTGGGCAACCGTTAGATGATGAACCTCCTCTAGGGTGTCTGTTTCTGAAAAACACTTAGTGAGGCACAAGGGTGAAAAGATTAGTTTATATATGCTGTTAAGTCCAAGACCTAACCCTAAGCCACATGGGCCATATTGTTCTTGGGCTTTAATCTCACTAAAGTCTTATTGGACTTAAGTGACAAAAGAGCATATAACCCAACAATCTCCCACTTGTTCTTTAAGATACAAACTTGAGTTCATAAACCCAAGACCATGTATCCCATAAGCCATCATCATCTGATAATATACCACATCCCTTGTCTCAAGCTAGCCTGGGGATCTACCATTTGTCATCTATCAAGACTCCTGATAATCTATAGAAGATTATCTAATTCAGTGCTACTCCACTAAAAGCCCGAACGTGAACTCCAAGAATAATGACACTTATAACATGAATATGCATCGCCCCTTTATAGAATGTCTATAATTGATTAACTAGTTTTCTGTTACCCAATCAATTATTTATTTCCTTGACTGTGATGGTTTCTCTAATGGATTACATGCACTGGCCATGTCTTCAATATCCAAGTACCGAAACATATCAAGGGGACATTTCCTATAAATTCCATGTTGTTTATCTCATAAACACCAATAACCAAATAGTTTCAATCCCAAAATACCGGGTTATTGGCCATCAATAGATTGAACCTCACCCGTTGGTAAATCAAAGAATGAAAACTATTCGACTACTTATTTAAAATAAACTCAGGATTAAGAGCAACTACATAACTATAGTTATCTGGAGATTTGATTCCTTATGACGAAAGAACAACCTTAATCAAATCTCTCCTTGATCCATTCAATGTAAGTATTAACTCACACCAATATTTAAAATGATTCGGACAAAATCATCTCATAAATATTGCAGCCTAAAAAAAATGCCCAACTTTATTTAATAGCTGAACCTATTCATCAATTGTGAGAACCTATGACCATGTCCTCCATGAACGTATCCATATGATCATATACTTCACAATTGATCCGGACCTTCATGTTTGTAAATAGTGTGCGGAATAAATGAATAATACCTCATTTATAACATTCAGAAAAAAATACAATGTCATAATGTCTTGCTCAAAAGGCACAAAATAACAAAGTGAAATAACAACTTCCTAAAGCTATAGCAAATCTGGAATCCTCCTAAGACCCATAGATGTAACATGCCTCTCGAACACACGTTAGGCAAACTCTTAGTAAAAGGGTAAGCAAGGTTCTCGTCAATGCTATCTTGACTACCACTGTATCTCCTCTTTCAATTATATCTCGGATCAAGTGGTACTTCCTCTCTATGTGCTTTTGTCTTTTGTGACACCTTGGTTCCTTGGGCTGTGCTCCTGCCCACCGTTGTCACAGGAAGTGTGATGGGACAACTAACACCTGGTATCATCTGAAGATCCGTTAGGAACTTCTTTAATCATGCGGCTTCCTTTGCAGCCTCAAGGGCATACTCAGCCTCTCTGGTAGAGTCAGCCACACATGATTGTTTGACACTCCTCCAACAAATGGCCCCGCCATTAAGAGTGAACACATACCCAGAGGTGGATTTTCTTGAGTCAATGTCTCCTTGGAAATCTAGTCTGTATAACCAATGGTTTCAAGACTCCCACTAGAATAGACTAACATATAATCTCTCGTTCTCCTAAGGTACTTGAGTATATGTTTAACCGCTATCCATGTTCTTCTCAGGATTAGATTGGTCCGACTTACTACTCCCACTGCATAGCAGATCTTCCGGTCTGCACAGCATAGCATACATAAGGCTACCTACTCCTGAAGCATAAGGTATCCTACTCATGCGTTCTCTCTCTAGGAGTTTTAGGAGAATGCTCCTTAGAGAGATGAATCCCATGCCTGAAGGGTAAAATTCCCTTCTTGGAATTCTCCATGCTGAACCTGGCAAGTATTTTGTCGATGTAATTAGCCTGAGATAATGCCAATACCCTATTCTTCCGCTCTCGCAAGAGCTTAATACCAAGAATATAATTGGCTTCCCCAGGTCCTTCATATCAAAATGCTTGCTCAACCAGGTCTTTATGCCTAATAATACCTCCGTATCATTTCCGATAAGGAGTATATCATCCACATAAAGTACAGAAAGATCCTGCGTTTCCTTGGATCCTTTTATACACACACGGCTCATCAGGACTTTTCTCAAAACCATAAGACTTAATGGCTTGATCAAACCTGATGTTCCATGATCTGGACGCTTGCTTAAGTCCATAAATGGACCTTTGCAACTTGCATACCATGTTTTCTTGCCCTTTGGCTATGAACCCTTTGGTTGCTGCATATAGATATCCTCTTCCAAATTTCCATTTAGAAAAGCAGTTTGACATCCATTTGCCAAATCTCATAATCAAGATTTGCCTGAAACAGCTAAGAGAATCCGGATGGACTTGAGCATGGCAAGCGGCGAAAAGGTTTCTTCATAATCCACATCTTCTATTTGGGTGTACCCTTCGCCACCAATCTAGCTTTGAAGGTTTCAACCTTCCCGTCCGATCCTCTCTTCTCTCCTGTAGATCCACTTACACCCAATGGGTCTTACCCCTTTTGGTGCATCTACAAAGACCAAACTGAGTTGGAATACAAAGAATCCATTTCACGATTCATAGCCTCAAGCCATTCCTGAGCATCAACATCCCCTAGTGCCTCATCATAACTCGTGGGATCATCATCTTCTTCAATGATGACATCCTGAGACGATTCACCCAACAAGAGAAATCTTGCGGGTTACGAATCTCCCACTACGAGTTTGCCGCACTTGTTGTTGTGCATTTAGGGGATCCAATTCTAGATGAGGACCCTCATTAGAGGATTAACCAATTCATGATTTTGTTGTTCTTCCACAAGCGGTCACTATCTCTCCAGGTTCACTTGTTGATCATCATGCTGAACTTTGGTTCTATTCGTTCCTGTGTGTGTTCAACATCAGGTATATTTTCCCTCTTTGAACAACCAGGGACAAAAGCTAGAACCGCCTGAGGTTGAGGTGAAACTTGATCTGAGACTAGCTCATCAAGAATAACCTTACTCCTAGGCTTATAATTTGCCATATGGTCCTCCTCTAAGAAAGTTGCATGTGTGCTCACTATAACCTTCTTTTCCTTCGGACTATAAAACAACCAACCTCTGGTTCCTTTAGGATAGCCTATAAATATGCATACTCCTATGCGAGTCCATCTTATTTGGCTTCGTTGTAAGACATGTGCAGAGCACCCCAAACCGAATATGGTTCAAGGTGGGCTTACACCCTTTCCATAATTCTATTAGTGTCTTTGAAACCGACTTACGGAGCTAAGTTCAATAGGTACATAGCAGTTTCTAAGGCATATCCCAGGAATGAATCAGAAGATGAATAACTGAGCATAGATCTTGCCATTTCTAAAAGGGTTCTATTTCTCCTTCAGCAACTCCATTCTCCTGGGGTGTCCCTGGAGAAGATAATTGTGCAACTATCCCCTCTTTGGTCATAAGACCTGAACTCTCAGATAGGTATCCCCTTCGTAAGAGCAGAAGAGTCTTAATTTGAACACCAAGATGCTTTTCTGCCTGAGCCTTGAACTCTTGGAATTTTCCAAAAGCTTCAGACTTGTGACGCATCAGGTACACATGTCCAAATCTAGAGTAATCATCAGTAAATGTGATAAAATACTTACTCGCCTCTGGCCTGGACATTTATTGGTCCACATACATCAGTATGTACCAATTCCAGCTGAAGTGTAGCACGATTTCCCTTGGCCTTGAAAGATCTCTTAGTCATTTTACCCTCTAAACAAGATTCACAACTGGTAACGGTTCAAAGTTCAAGGATTTTAAAATCCCACTATTGACCAAACCTTGTATCCTATTAGAGTTAATATGACCTAATCTCAAATGCCAAAGATAAGTTTCATTGAAAACTTTTCTTTTCTTTGATGAATGAACATGCTCAACATCTCCTAATTCAACATGATTAATTTCAGGGCATAGGACTAAGGAAATAAAGACCATTAAACATTACACGGAACAAATAAAAGAAGATGGACTTCTTATTGAAACTAAATTACGCTAAACTGTCAAACCATGTTTAACTAAACAACTAACAAAAATTAAATTCCTCTGAAAATCTGAAATATATAAACGGTCTTCTAAAACCAAAGTTCTAGAATTATCAAAAGATAAAATAACTTGTCCCACTGCTAGTGGACACAAGCTCCCCATTTCCAAGCTTCAAAACTCTTTGTCCTTCACTTCAGGCAAGCTATGTTTGAACCACTGCAAAGAGTAACAAACATGGTTAGTGGCTCCTGAATCAATGATCCATTTATCATTGTAATTCTCCACTAAACAAGCCTCAATCACATGTAAATTACCCATACCTGGTTTATTCATACGTGGGCAATTTTTCTTCCAATGCCCCTTTTGTCCGCACTTGAAGCACTTGCCTTTTGTCTGCTTCATTGCAACTAGTTTGGCAACTGAACTCCTGATTTCTTCTTTTCTTGTTTTTGTTCCTTTCCTTGGGTTTCCCCTTAGGTTTCACAGAACTCTCACCAGCAAAAAATGCACTCCCTTGACTAGAGGTGTTCAGCACTGAGCTCATGCATAAGCTGAGTAAGGTCAAGATTCATCTTATTCATATTATAATTCATCTTGAACTGATTGAAGTATTCAGGCATTGATTGCAAGAGAAGATCAACTTTTACTTCTTGTTCAAATTTGACCCCATGGTCTTCAGCCTTCTTGAAGTTTGCTATCATTGTCAGCAATGATCCGCACACTTCCTCCAGACATCACTGTCTTGGTGGCTGCATTCAGCGCATTCTGCCTGGCAAAGCTGCTAGACGTAGCAAACATGCCATCAAGAGTCTGGAGCATCTTTGCTCCACTCTCAATCATGCTCACTTGCTCCTGAAGGTGACTGGCGAGACTGGCTAAAATATAGGCGACCTCCACATTTGCCTTCTCCCATTTTTCCTTCTCTTGCTGAAAACATGCCTTTATTGCCTCAGGCGCATCTTCGCGGCTGCGCTGTATAGGGTAGTTAGAACAAAGTTGAGCTTTTCATATTGAAGAACAATATCCAAATTAGTTTTCCATTGTTTGTAGTTTGTACCATCCATAGGTTTTTGGCTCAAGATAGTAGCTAAAGGATTGAATGAAGACATTTTTCTGAAAACAATGAAAAAACACACTAATTACAAACTAGAATAACAACAACAATAAAGCGCTAGTAGATTCTAATAACTACTACTTGTTTATTGTTTAACAATCCATTAGTTATCTTTACAAGGCTTACGATGGGCAAGATACTTGTAAAACTAATATTGTTATTTTGGGCCTTTAGTTCCATTGCCAGAGCCTCGATGGGAGGGTTAACAATTTTACCAAAGTTGAATGTATTTAACCATTGTTTACTTTCAAAATCATCTTTAGTGTCTAAGTGTTGCCGACGATAGGCCGTACAAAACTTTACTAAAATTTTGAAAAATATTAAGGTTTAATCTAGCGAAATCCGATTATCCTATCCTATGGGCTTTAGCGATAACCATTTCACTAATAAACCCACAATTGGAGCCCAAGGTTTAATACTTTTTAAAAAAAATTTAAACCTTCACCCGTTCAATTTTTTTTTTAAGTTTAGAATTTTCCAATTTCCAAAAAAAATGTTTCATTCGAAAATAATTTTTGTTTGATTTCAAAAAACTATGTAAGTAGGTGTAGCCAATGAACGTGCATCACCTAACTTAACGTAATTTTGAAAACATTAAGGTCCTAAAATCTGGTCACTTTACGGAGTGTGCTCCACACAATCATGATACATGATTGTTGTATGCAGCGTGTGTTATTCCATGACCATTTTAGAAAACCCACAAAATTTTATTTTCAAGAAACAATTTCTCTTAGGAAATTATTGGATTATTTGTCTAGATTTTAATTGCACAATAAATTAATCTCATTATTAATCTTGATTTCTTACCGAAAATCATAATAATTGATAATTAATCTAGTGGATAACTTAAAATTTAAATAATCGCGCATAATAACTATATACTAGTCGTATCATGACAAAAGTTACTATGCATATATGACATGTGATTATGCAACAATATGGCACCATCCTATTCTATATGGCATGTTATTACAAACATCATGTTAATCGCACATATAATTCATACAATTCAATAAAAGCAATAAATAATTAAACAAATAACTTTAATCCATGGTTTTCCTAAAAAGAAAAAAAAATATTACAACTTTGGAATTCCTCTTTCGTCCAGCCACAATATTTGCCTCAAGCCCCTTTAGGGTATCCATGGGCCCAAAAGCCCAAAAAAAAACCAATCCTTGGCGAGAAACCCTAGGACACGAAAGAGGAACCCTAGCCGTCAGGCTGCACGCGTCAGCCGACTTCGTCTGAGCACGAAACTCCAGGGAAGGACCGCCATGAAGAGACGAGAACGCGCGCCAGAACCACCCAAAAATGGTGGCTCACACGCTCTCACGTGCGGCTTCTCTGCCCGCGTGAAGGCCACTTTCAGCCACTTGTGGCGGCGCGTGGCGGCACGTAGCGCACATCCGCGGCGGTCCACCCACCATTTCTCGTCTTTCCATCCTCTTTCCAACCATATATGGATCATCCAATTCTGAGATCCAGAGGTCCACGAAAAGTCTCTCGCAGTGTTGATTGCTCATCTTCTTCGCTGTTTCTCGATCTTGAACTTTTAGAAATTCAAAAAATACATAGGAAAATGCAAAAAACATAAAATAAAGCAAGGAGGAAACCTAATCATATGGGATTAGCCTCCTTGTTACAAACCAAGAGAAACACAAGAGAATCTAACCATGGATTAAAGTGATTAACCGATTAAAAATTAAGACTTTTACCGAATATGAACTATAAGCGAATAAATAACATGAAATAAATAACAAATACAGAAAAATAAGGTGCCATATTTTTCAAAAAATTTGAAATAAATCACATGAAATATAAAATAATATCAAACTGGTTCTTTCCTCATCGCAATCGGCTCTGATACCAATTGTAGGATTATCAACAGAAACGTGGAAGCGCATCGTCCTGACGCGACGTAGGGAAAAATAGAACCTTCATTGTTTTGATTACCTGGAATGACAGTGAACCAAAGCTTCACGATCGGTAGTAATCCGCTCTCTGATAGATCTTGAGATTATCTCTAGAGGGGGATGGAGTGGCTGTGTGGGCAACCGTTCAGATATGAACGTCCTATAGGTGTTCTGTTTCTGATGAAAAACACTTAGTGAGACACAAGGGTGAAAAGATTAGTTTATATATGCTGTGAAGTCCAAGACCTAACCCTAAGCCACATGGGCCATATTGTTCTTGGGCTTTAATCTCACTAAAGTCTTATTGGACTTAAGTGACAAAAGAGCATATAACCCAACAGAGATTTCCATGAGTGAAGCTTGTTTTGTGCTTGAGAATAGTAGAGATGAAGAGAAGTAGAGAGTTGAGAGAAAGAAGGATTTGTGTGAACACCAATTTGTCTAGCCCAAAAATAAAAAAATAAAAAAAAAAAAATTTTCAATCCATTTGAAAGGTTCTTAACATGTTTCATTTTTTTTTATTGTTATTGTTTGTGTTAAATCTAGTTCATGTTTTAGTTTTTGAATTGTTAGATTAAACCTATTTCATTTCATTATAAAAAAAGGAAACCCCTTATGTTTTTTGGTTATTGTCATTTTTTTTTTGTATAGTTTCATCTTCCAAAAAAATTTTTAGCCCATTTCATTTTCATTTTAATTTATTTTATTTGTTAAAAATGAAAAATAAAAAAAGGGTAAAATCCTGAAAGCAGCCTGAAAGGAAAAGGATAAAGAAAGAAACGGTGCCTAGCAAAACAATGGAGTTATATCTTGAAGTGTGCAAATTCAGAGAAGACAAGATGAGTGCCTAACAAAGTTGCAAATAATGTGCATTAGAGTCAAAACGGTAGGCACCAAAGGAATAAGTCAGGAATGGCAACATCGAACAATGCATGAAAAAATTGGAGAATCAAAGCATTCAAAGAAAATCCCATGAAATTAGCAATCAGATCACAAGAGGACCAAAAAAAAAATTCATCTGTATAAATGGGAATTCTCTTATTACCATAGGAGAGGCGACTCTTGGATCACCATTTTCATTCTGAAAAATTTTGTTTCGAAATTTTGAGAGTTAAGAATCATAGAAGAGGGGAATTTTTTAAGCCTTTTTCCAACATGAAAATTTTCCATGACCATTCATTCCATTAAAACACCTTTGCAATCAACAGAAGAAAAATCACAAAGATTGAGTCAAGGTAAAATTTCTGTAAATCATTGATTTATTTTCTTTTCTAAGAGGATACTTCCCAAAACACAAACCAAACTTATCCCATTACCAGATAAATAAACCAACAACGGATACAACATCCACAACAATCAAAGTCAAATACAAATAATCCATCATCATCAGTCCATCTCAATATACAAAAATCTCAATTCTCAAGTCAGAAGAAAACATGGATTTTTTTTTTAAAAAAAAAGAAGAACAAGAACCATCGGGCTCCGACTACCACTAACATCACCTATCCTCACCACCGCGAAGCTTCAGGAAATCAGCCACGCGAACCAGCGCCAGGCGAGATCGCGGTTCCTGCACCTCACTTCAGGGTCCCCCCACCTTTGCTCTACGCCTCATGCGAGCGCGCGCGCCTTCGCTGCCATCGCTCTCAAGCCGCGCAGATCGGCTCACCTCCGTATGCTAGCCGTTTCCTTCCTCCCACCGCACACCACCATCCACGAGCCAGGGAGCACCACTTCCCCTTCCTCGCGGTGCCACTACACATTTTCCCTTCTCTTTGCGCGCGGTGGCAAAACCAAGCTAAGTTGACTTGCTCACCGCGGGTTGAAGCTCCTTCCTTTTTCTGCCCAGCGGCAACCCTTCTCCTCCTTTGCATGTTCTTTTTTTCCATCATAGTCACCACTCCCACTCCTCTCTATGTGTATTCGTCTCTCTAAAAAAGGTTTAATTAGTTCGCGGTCCTTATAGTTTCATTAAAATTTTATTTAGGTCTCTACATTTTAAAAATTTTCATTGAGTCTCTATATTAAAAAAAATATTTAATTAAGTCCCTAACCCTATTGTCCGTTATAAAAATGTCAAAATTAACAGAATATTCTTGATTTTATATATGGCACAACACGTGACATGCATGTGCCTCCAAGACTCCATCTCCTTCACATCACATAAGCCATTTTTCCTCCCTTAATGCCTCAATCCAGATCTGGAATCCGTTAGGACCCAGCCAAGCAGAGGCCATGAATGTTGTCTTCGCTGTCTCCTATGGCGTTGAGTTCTCCACGCCATCAACCAGAAGCAAGCGGAGGAGGCCGAGCGTCCAAATTCATTGTGATGAAGGCCAAGCAAAGTGCCGGTCATCGCGCGAGGATGAGAGCGGGCTGCCAAGCTGATCTAGGACACCACTGGCCATCGGGATGGGGTTGATTGAGGCCTATAGGGAGGATTGAGACCGATTTGCTAATTATTTGTCCCAATCTGCAATTTTTTTCCAGAATAATGAAAAAAAGAAATATGAGAAACTAACATTATTTGGGGGTGGTGGTGAAGATGGATGATGAATTTATGTATTTTGGGATTGAAGGAGGAGACTTAGATTTGCCTTTTGTTAGACAAGAGGAAAGATGGGAAAGAAAGTGAGCATGGCTTCTTCTTGATCGCCCACTCAAATGTCTGGTTCAATTGCTGAAAACATCATCACCGTCTCATTATTCCATAAGACGAAGAAGAAGAAGAAGAAGAAGAAGAAGAAGATTGATGAAAGCGAAGTAAGTTGAAGTAGACACAGAAGCATACATATATTGAAAGAGAGAGAGAGAGAGAAAGAGGTCGCGATTGTTTGTTGTTGTTGTTGTTGTGGATGCGTGGAGAGCTATTTGACAATTTGAGAGAGAGGAAAGAATCACGGGCATTAAGCAACTCACAAAGCCAGAGAGGGGCAACAGGAAAGTGGAAATCTTGTTCAATGCCCAAGAAATGTGAAATGAAAACCCAGGAAAGTGGTAATCTTATTAGTGTCACGTCACCTGTAACTTTCACATTTTAGTAAGAGTGATAGGACTAGGGTCCAATTGAATATTTTTTAATATAGGAATCCAATTGAAAACTTTTAAAATATAGGGACCTAATTAAAAATTTGATAAAACTATAGGATTAACGGATTAATTAAACCGTTAAAAAAGAGAGAAAGAAGAGTGGGCAATATCAAGATCAAGCTATTTCTTCTGATGTCACGAGAAATGTTATTTTTTTATTTGTTATAATTGTCTTTCAATTTGGGTTATTAGAAGTTTAGGTTAACTTTTTTTTTTTGAAGGTTGGGTTTCTTTGGGCTTTTGTTTATTTTTCATTTTTGTCCAAAATGTGTTATTCTTAAGCCAGGATTCTAGAAAATGCTGAAACTTACTATTTCCATGGGTTATTAAAAGGTGAAGGTGTTTTTAAATTTATTTTTCTTTCTTTTTCTTTAAAAAAATATTGAAAATGCAATTAATCAATAATTTTCTTCTTCAATAATAGAGTTAATTTAGGTAAAGTTTATTAATTCTATATTCTGGAATATTTAATTATGACAGTTTGATATTCTAAAATTCATTTTCAAAAATAAACTAACCCCACAAATATTTTCTACAGATCTATGTGACTTTGAGTTCCTCATTATATTAGGGATACGTGGAAGTGATTCCAATCTTTGTCAAGTCAAAATTAAATTTTTATAATTTTTGTCTTAATTGTAAATTTTTTTAATAAAATATTCTTTGAGATATTTTATTTAATTTTCATTTATTTGAAAATTTTCGTATAAAAATGTTAATTTAGTGTTAACGCTTGTTAACTTAATATTCTGGACATTTAAGTTGTGAGGCTTAATGATTCAAAATTTCCTTGAAAATTTATTTATTTTCTTTCCCTTTTATAAAAAATATCAAAATAAGTTTTTTATTTATTAGTAAATATTTATGATTTTCAAGAGATTTTTTTTTTTCTATGTATTCAACTTAATTTGATATTTTATTTCAAATAAAGATGTTAATTTAGCCATAACGGCTTGTTGACTTATTTTAGACATCTAAATCGTGACGATTTGATACTTCAAAATCTCCTTTTAAATTTTTTTTGTTGTAAATAAAAAATAATAATAAAATAAATATTTTGAAAGATTATTAATAATTTGCATAAATCAATTAAGTTACCGTCTAAGGATGGGTGTATTAGGGTGCGTAGGATTAAATCCCTACTATTCTCTATGCATAACCAACTCCCAAACTTAATATGGTTACAAAGACCTTTTCCTTAAAAATAAAATGGGTTTTTCCATTTTTTTCCCAATTTAAATAAACTTGGTGGTGACTCCAATTCTCATCAACTTTCTCCCGTCTTATTGCGATCCAAGTGCGACAATTTGTTTCAAACTTGAAGACAAAGTTTCAAAATGATTCAAAATGGGACAAAGAGTGTGTGAGTATGTGTGTCTTTGAAAAAAACACATGAGAGAGTGAAAATGAAGGGGAGGGCTAGCTTTGGGGCTAGGGGATATGGGTTGGAATTTTCCAAAATGTTAAAATTAGGGTTAGGTAATTTCCATTCATTAAAAATAATTCAAAAGGAAAATGGAAATTCTTTAGGACTTGAAATAATAATTATTTAATAAGTTTCTAGATGGAAATTGAGTTAAAATATTATTCGTTTAAATTGGTCTTACAACACATCTCCTAAACTTTAGGAAAGTATTCTCACAAAAAGCATAATGTTTCCTCTTTTTTGGTGATGAAGTCATGATTATTCCATTTGTCTCTTTGACTTGTTAATTGTGATTATGTAACATCTGTCACATCTGGGTGCACTACGTATTGTCGTCCCTGTATGAGTGTAACACCCATGTAGATTGTTCACTTGGGCCTAACAAGGCACCCCTCATGGATTTACTTTTCCCCATCTCAAGGGAAACGCGTCTGGATAGGGGAGGTATCCACACAGAAGTGGGACTAGTTCACTTTATCACGACTCGCCTAGGAAACATGAGCGACATGTGAGGGATTGAATCCCACAAAAGCCTTTGGTAACATGACTGACTAATATGCATAAATAGATCAAATATATTATTCAAGTTCAACTATATTCCATAATTCTAAAATGCTCCAGAACTTAAATCCTAAATATAAAACTCATAATAACTATAATTTGGGCCGAAACCAAACATAATTAATAAAGTAACTAGAGGTCATATAAATAATCATAAAAACTATGCATGTAGGATCCTACACAATTACTAGAAGCATTACTAAACTAACATGAACCTATAATAAGCCTCACTTCAAAGTGAAGCTCACCAAAAGAAGCTTGAACACTACTAAAGAGGATCCTATGATGCAACTAAACCCGTAGTTGTATCTCTAAGGAGGAAAAGAAGATGGGTGAGTTCATCGAAACTCAATAGCAGATAGCCACCCATAGCTCACATGGGACAACAAGGAACTACATAATAATAATACATACAACATGGACATGCGAATAATTATATAATAAAAATAATATTATCTATAGAATTCAATTCATTCCTGTCTTAACCAAATAAAAATTAACTTAGGAAGACCCTAACAAAACGTCACGCTAGCCGTCTCTATTGGTAACATGCTCAATGCTGCTTGCGATAAGTAGGTGAAACGCTCATCGTACTCAATTCCTGTCATGCTTGGGTCAGCCGAAGCTTAAGAAACTCTTCTAATCATTTGAGCCTTTCAGCTCAACAAAAACCTCCATATGAATGCCTTTTCAATTGCTCCCAGAGGGCGAGTCTGAGGCATCACGCCCCTATAAGAACTCCTGACCATAACTTCGCCTAGCCTCCCAGTTGGAAGTTTGCCAACTCCCTGTTCTCGAAGAACAGTGAATGACTTGAACAATCTTCTCTATCTGCCTAAGGAACTCCTTAGGGTCTTCTTTGAACGACCATCGAAGGTAGGCAAATCCATTCTCTAAAATGCTCCAAGGCTGCATCATCGGTGCCTTGGATTGGAGGTAGTTGTGTTATTGCCTCAAGCTTTTTGGTCATAACTTCTATTAGGTTTGCTACCATCTCGTTTGAAGGCTCTAGACAAGCACTATCATTGGATGAGCCGCTTGGCGACGTCAAAGCCTTGAAGGGTTCACAGATGGCATGGTCACATCTGGAAAGCGGAGGACAAATAACAAGATCATAAATGTCAAGAAAAGAGAGACTCTTCCTGAACCTAGACATGACTGACTTCTCCTAAAGGTCTCAAATAACATTGTGTCAATGTAAATAGGCACACTTCCATTTATATAGATATCATGTTATTTGTGGACACTTGCTCCAAGTAATATGTAGGAAACCTATTGCTCATACCACTTTATCACGACCGCCTAGGGAACATGATCGGCACGTGAGGGATTGGGTCTCTAGAAACCTCTAGTAATGTAAATGACTAGTATGCATAAATAGATCAAATATATTCAAGTTCAACTAAATTCCATAATTCTGAAAAATGTTCCAGAACTTAAATCCTGAATATAAAACTGCATAGCAACCATAATCTATCCAAACATAATTAATAAAGTAACTAGAGGTCATATAAATAATCATAAAAACTATGCATATCCAAGATCCTCTCTACACAATTACTAGAGCACTGCTAAACTAATATGAACCTATAGTAAGCCTCACTCCTAAGCGAAGCTCACCAAAGAAGCTTGAGGTACTAAAGAAGATCCTGGTGTAGCTTAACATCTAAGCTGTATATATAGAGAAGGAAAAAAAAGAGGGGTAACTTCATCAAAACTCAGTCGCAGATAGCCAACACACAACTTACATGGGACAACAAGAAACTACATAATAATAATAATACATACAACATGGACATGCAAATAATTATGTAATAAAAATAATAACATTTATAGAATTCAATTCGATTCTTGTTTTAACTAAATAAAAATTAACTTAAAACCAAATTCATATTCTATAAGCATTCACATGTATCATAAATGTTTACTTATACATTTGTCTTCTTAAGGATTGCATCTCGTGGGATGTTTGAATCATAAATAATAGTGCTTTAAACATGATGAATATATATATATATATATATATATATATATATATATATATATATATATATAATAATGATAATAGCTATCTGTAAACAACTCTGTTCTTTTTGGGCACCACACTAGGTGCCGAACTTCTCTGGTCTTTGAAAGTCCTCCATGGCCGCTTGACATATTGCCTCCATGGCAGCTAAGTATGCCAAGGTTAAACACTACAAGAAACTTGTTACCGACGGATTTTATCGACGGATTTATTCCGTCGATATTTAGAAGGATCTTTTGGCAAATGTAACAATACGGAAATTTTGGGTTGTATACATTACCGACGGATTTTTCCGTCGGTAAATCCCACGGTAACCTTGGCGCCAACCCAAACATATTTGGCGCGCCAATTACGACGGGTTTTTCCGTCGGTAATTAATAGATATTTTTAAAATGGGATAAATTAATATTACCGATGGGTTTTTCCGTTGTAATTAATTGATATTTTTTAAAACGGATAAATTAATATTCCGACGGATTTTTCCGTCGTAATTAATTGATATTTTTTAAAACGGGATAACTTAATATTACCGACGGGAAAATCCGTCGGTAATTAAAAATCCGTCGGTAAACATATTACAGAAATTCGAAAAGATGGCAGTTTGTTATAAATTACGACGGAAAAATCCGTCGATAATTAAAAATCCGTCGAAATATTAAGATGATATTTCAATCTCATCTTCAGAACGCATCTGGTTTCTCTCTCTCTCTCTCTCTCCTCTTGTAGCCGCACCCCCGCGCCGCGCCTACCGGCCTCGACCGCGGCCCCCTCAGCCACCGCTCGACCGGCGCGGTCCGCGACCACCGCCCGTCGACCGGGCCAGCGACGCCACGCGTCCGCCGGCCACGCGCACCTCCCTCGCCGCGCGGAAGCGACGCCGGGAGCGCGGCGCCTGCCGGGACCAGCAATGACCCGCGCGCTGCGGACCAGCGACGACCAGCGCCAGCGCCAGTGCCGCCTCCTGTCCGCGCACGTGACTTCGACCCTAACCCCCGACCTCGACCAGGCGCCAACCCTGACCCCGGCTGCTCTCCGACTCTGATGCCAGCGCATCCACTTGAGGTGAGATATGATCCTGGTTGTTAAGATTGATTTGTTGTTTTTGGCTTGAATAATCACAAAGGTCTTAAGCGTATTTTGTCAAGATTGAGTAGATTTAATTTAGTGATCAAATTATCACAAGTTTAGTCAAGAATAAAATGCAAATCGATAAATATATAATTAGTTATTTACACAAACAAAAAGCTTTAACTAGATTTCAGGAAATATACGAAGACTCAAGGAAATAGAAGAAGAAAAGAAGCATAATTTGCTGTAGGTGATTTTGTGCTAGTCAAAATCAATCAAAATCCTTCCATTATTTATTTGTTTTTTCACTTCACTGGCCATGCATGCCACCTATTTGATTAAATTTCAATCTCAATTATGCATTGCTTCAAATGCTATTTGTGCTATATCATGATTGGTTATTAGTATTTCTTTTGAAGTTATTAATTTAAATGATTGATTTTGTTACAGAACGTAAACTCTTGTTGGAGTATTATTATTCTTTTGTCTCTTTTAAGGTAAGTAATTGTTTCTTCTCCTTATTTAATTACATTTTTTTAGGATAGAGACTTATGATTTCTAAGATAGAGTTGTAGGAAATTGGGATTGCATGGCTGGGGGAAGGGCGTAGAGGTCCTTCTCCGAACTTGTTTGCATTGTTTGCTGTGGAGATTGATTGTGTATGCGGAGATTCAGGATATGCATGTTGTGATGTTATAAGGGGTGTGCTCTAGAACGGTTTTAGAATCTTTAAATGTTTGTTTGATTGTATTGTTCAGTTTATTTGACTAGATTGATATTGTATATATCTGAAATTAATTTGTTGGGATGTCTTAGTTTCAGGGGAGGTATGTTGAATTTATTTTTAATTTAAATAGTGGAATCTTAATTTAAGGGGGTGCTGTCGAAGGAGACATTAAATTAAAGAGCACAAATTATTTACCGAAAGATTTTTACTTTAGAAGATGATTTGTTTAGATGTATTAATAATTAGATAAGATCTTAATTTTTAAAACTTTAAATGAATTTGTTAGGTTAAATTACATATTGAAGAATCATGATTCCTAAACAGACTATGGATGTATGACAGGGTGTACCCAGTTGAAGGGGAATCAAACCTGAATTTTACAAGGAGTTGAACAGTTTGTAAGGGTGGCTTGTACGTACAATTTATGAATGAGCAAACAGTTAGGTGCCCTTGTGCTAAGTGCAAATGTAGGAAATATTTTGATATGGACACCATTAGGTATCACTTGTATAAGGATGGTTTTATGGCGGATTATTGGGTTTGGACTATACATGGGGAAGTTGCTACACACAATTTTGAAGATGCTAGTGTTGAAAATACATATGTTAGAGGTAGTTCAAGTAGAGTTAATATTGGTGAGCATATCATGGGAAATATTAATTGGGAGGATAACTCTAGACGATATGAGGAAATGATTTATGATGGCTGGGCCCAAATGCATGCAGATTATGAACCTTCTATCGAGGCTCCTAATGCCAGGCTGAGAAATTTTTCTCTATATTAGAGGCTGTAAAGGCCCCTCTATGGGAAGGGTGTGTGCATTCGAGTTATCTCTAGCGGTTAGGATGTTAGCTATAAAGTCAGAAGCTAATCAAAGTCAAACTTCGTTATCATGGGCATCATTGATGAGTGAGATTAGTCCACAACCTAGTTCTCTTTAAGGATTTCTATCAAGCCAAGAAATTAGTTTCAAAACTTGGGCTAAAATTAGAAAAAATAGATTGTTGTTTGAAGGGATGCATGTTGTACTATAAAGATGATGCATACTTAACCCAATGCAAATTTTGTGAAAGCCCTAGGTTCAAACCAAAAAGATCTGGAAATGGAAGATATAAGGATGTTCCCTATAAAAGAATGCACTATTTGCCCCTAATTCCAAGGTTAAAGAGGTTGTATGCTTCAATGAGTTCAGCACCTTACATGAGATGGCACTTTGAGAATAAGAGAAATGATGGTGTCATGACCCACCCTTCCCATGGTGAAGCCTGGAAACACTTTGACCAAATTTATCCTGATTTTGCCGGATCCTAGGAATATTAGGTTGGGGCTTTGTGCAGATGGATTTACTCCGAATAATCAATTTAGCAAACCCTATTCTTGCTGGCCTGGTTGTTACACCTTACAATCTCCCTCCTGAAATGTGCATGAAAGATCCTTACATGTTTTTAACTTGTATAATCCCTGGCCCAGATAATCCCAAAGCCAAGATTGATGTTTACCTCCAACCATTGATTGATGAGCTTAAGGAGATGTGGTATTTGGGTGTACAAACTTATGACATTTTCACAAAACAAAATTTTTTGCTGAGGGCATCATTGATGTGGACTATCAATGATTTTCCAGCTTATGGAATGTTGTCAGGTTGGATGGCAGGGAAATTGGCATGCCCAATTTGTATGGAGGATACAAAAGCATTCACATTGAAACATGGTCGGAAAAACTCATGGTTTGACTTCATCGAAGGTTTTTGGACCTTGATCATGAATTTAGGGGTAAGAAGGATGTGTTTAAAAAGAAGATGATTGAACGTGATGAGCCTCCCGTGAGGCTAAGCGTAACCAGGTTTGGCATAGAGTTAGAAGCTTTCCAAAGATAACTGAATTGGGTAAATCCATACGATTTCCAGGATACGGGTAGATCATAATTGGACCAAACAAAGTATATTTTGGGAGCTGCCTTATTGGGGAGATAATCTAGTTCGTCATTGTATTGATGTAATGCATGTAGAGAAAAATGTGTGTGATAACATCATAAACACTGTGATGGATACCGATAAGACCAAGGACAATGTGAAAGCAAGGAAAGATTTGGCAGAGTATTGTAAGCGACCTGAGTTGAGTTCCAGAAGTTGTGTGTGTAAGCCGAAGGCTAGTTACACACTAACTTCTGTTTAGAAGAAGCTGTGTGTAAGTGGATGCAAGAGTTGAGGATGCCTGACGGTTATGCCTCAAATTTGGGTAGATGCGTCAATGTTGCACAAAGACAATTTGTTGGCATGAAGAGTCATGATTGTCATGTATTTATGGAGTGCTTACTTCCTATTGCATTTAGAGAATTACCTCTCCCTGTTTGGAAGCCGTTGACTGAGTTGAGTCAATATTTTAGAGACCTATGCTCATCCACTCTGAGGGTTGAAGATCTTTTAATTATGGAGAAACATTCCTATAATTCTTGTCAAATTAGAGAAATTTCCTCCGGTTTCTTTGATTCCATGGAACATTTACCCGTACACTTGGCATACGAAGCACGGGTATGTGGGCCTTAGCAGATGGATGTATCCGTTTGAAAGAAATATTGGAAGTTTCAAGAGAACTGAAAATAGGGCTAGGTAGAAGGTTCCATATGTGAGGCATATATCTCTAAGGAGACATCTTTCTTTTGTTCCTATTACTTTGAGCCGCATGTTCAATCTAGACGAACAAGGGTTGGTCGGAATGATGATGGGGTGAAAGTTCAACTCAACATACTTTGTCTATATTCAATTAGGGACGTGCTCCTGGAAAATCCAAACCCCATTGGCTATCAAGAGAAAACATGCTGCACATTTACATATCTTAATCAACTGAAGAAGTGCAACCATTTAAAACGTGAGTGATATCAATGTATCACTTTCAATTATTTATGAACTGATGACACAAATCAAATCTTATTTTACCTGCAATGTTTAATTTAGGGTATTTTGAACAAGTTGATGAGCGACACACCCTTGAACAATTTCCAGCATGGTTCAGATCCTTTGTATGTGACCTAACTATCTAGTAACCATTTGATCCAACATCACACACATGTTCTAGTTGTCATCTTTTGTGTTGATCTTTTAATTTCAATTATTCATGTAGGTGTTTGATAAAAACAATAATGTTTCATGTCCTTATTTACAAAGTTTGGCTTGGGTCCTGCTAACAAAGCAAACAATTGGCCAATGTATTATGTGAATGGATATAAGTTTCATACATTTGAATGGGGCCGAGGGAGAACAACAACAATAGTGGGGTGTGTGTCAGAGGGGATGGCAGTGGGGAAGGTGATTGGTATGGAGTAATCAAACAAATACTGGAGATTGAATATGTGGGTGATGGACCTAAAAAATTGGTAGTGTTGTTCAGTTGTGATTGGTACGACCCAAGACGTCCTGACGGAACACGCATACACAACCAATATAAAATTACCGAGGTGAATCATACTAAGAGATATGGTGCATATGATCCTTTCATCATTGCTCAGAATGCAAGACAGGTATATTATGCATCATACCCTGGAAAGTGCAAAAAGGATTGGAAGATGGTCATGAAAACTAAACCAAGGGGTCGAGTTGAGGTCGAAGAACTACCTGACGACGCTTTTCAAGTGAATGATCCAGTCCCCTCTCAGTAGTCGTTGAGGGAACATTGCCAAGTTTACGTTCTAATTCTGGTGAGGTTGAGATAATTCACTCTTCCAGTCATCAATTAATGAGTGAACACAACGAAAGCAATGGTAGTGATGAGGAGGATGAGGATGAGGATGATGAAGATGAGTTTGAGGATGATGTTGAGACTGAGAATGATGAAGATAGTCCTAACTTTCAGATTAAATGTGATGTGTCTAGTCTTATACTTATTACATCTTTTTATTTTCAATTATCATATTATTTGATTTTGTATACATTGTCATTTATTTTTCAGATATGGCACCTAAAGGGAAAAGCAAGGAGGGGAAGGGTGTCCCAAATAATCAGACAATCAACCCTCCCAGTCAGGCATCTACCAGCTGCTCACACATCGACTTCTATCCCTTCCATGCCACCACCCCGTGCAGTGCCTTCACCTCCACTACCATCGCCAGTCCTCCCCACCCCACCACACGACTCACAAGGGGATGATGAAAGCGGGCAGTTGGTGGTTCCTCGGAGGCAATCAGGACATGGGTCCACAGGGAGGAACGGGTAGAGCTTGAACGTCTTGGTAAGAAAAGGTAAGTAATTTAATTGCTCAATTTATGAATCTTGTTGTAATAATTTTCAACAATTTCTTAACATATATTAACATTGTTTTGTACTATTTGTTATGAAGTTGGCATCCAAATGCACGTGCCATGCACGAGGTGACACACACCATCAGAAATTGTATGATAGGCCGATTGAGTCCTTTGGCAAGATGACGAGGATGAGAAGTTGCGCTGGTTTATTGAGTGGAAGGTAAAATAAGATAATTATATTGAAAATGTGTCAACATATTTTAGAAACTACTTTCAATAATTTTTTTTCACTTCCATGTGTAGAGCCACTTCATCATCCATCCCAAAGATGAAGATTTCATGTTTAAGCTCTTCAAGTCCAAGGCAGCACACAGGCTGCAAGACATGTACATTGACATTGGAACGGCGGCAAGACCCTAGATGGATGACTGGCCAGCTTGGACTATTTGTGGCAATCCTGGAGAAGCGAGAAATTTAAAGATAAGTCTTTGAAGGCTAAGGCGAGTAGAGCGTCGCAAAAGGGTGGATCCGTTCATTGTGGTGGTTCTACTACTATAGAGACTACGCGTCATCGGATGGTTTAGTCATGATTTTAAACATTTTTTAAATTCCTTTTGTTAAATTTATATTTTCACTTGCTATTATTTTACATGTTTCACTCAAATTGCAGGCTCCTGAGTTAAAGAGGCAACCTACACAGAGTGAGGTGTTCAAAACTCACACGTGCAAGAAAGAGAAGACATGGGTCGATCCTCGCTCAGAGAATGCTTGGGTATATATGTTCTGAGCACTTATTATTCATATATATATTTAATTTATTATTTCATATATTTGATAGAGGTTTAATCAATTTTATTTTGTTATAGCATACTTACGAGCAGCTATCAGGAGGCTACGACCAGCGGGAGGGGATTGCAACTGTGAGGAGTGCCCACGATTGATGAGGACCAGTTATGGCAAGAGGTAGTTGGCGGTCCTTAGAAACCGCATCTATGGCATGGGGTCATTTTATGCGAGTAGTCCTCCTCTATCACTTGGGCATCTCAGGCACTGGGTCCACTGCGAAGATGATGAGGTCGCGAACGAGTTCATCTGCTCAATGCGGAACTTCATCGTATACAAGAGGGGAGACAACGCCAGTGGCAAGAAATGCAAAAGAAGATTAAGGACAAGGAAAAGGCCATGGACATGAAGATGAAGAAGATGAAGAAGGAGATGGTGTCTCTATGGAAGAAGATGCAGGCTCCTCTAAGCCAGACGTCGATGATGATGATGATGATGATGGTGATGGTGATGGTGATGGCGATGGCGATGGTGATCCGATATGATGCCTGACTTCTCCTGATTTGAGTTGTTTTTTTTTCGTTGTTATATGTTCGAACTTTTGAAATTTGTGTCTGTACACTTTCTGACATATTTATCATTATATCTTTTGAACTTAAATTTGTTGCGTTTATTGTTTATTACAATTTTTTACTATTAAATATAATTATGTATTTTGTAATTAGCTTTAAATAAAAAATATAATCTGAGATGATTAGGTAACCCTTAAAAATTGACTGACGGATTCTTTCATAAAAAACTATAAATTACGACGGATTTTTCCGTCATAATATAAATAAAATTTTCAACCGAAACTTTTTTATCCTTTTTGACGGAATTATCCGTCGCTAAATATAAAATTTTAAAAATAATTTTTATTACGGAATTCCGTCGTAAAAAAAAATAGAAAAACAAAAAAGAATTTTAAATTAAAATTTTTGACGGAAAAATCCGTCGGTAATTATAAAAATCCGTCGGTAATTGTGAGTTGTGACGAATTTCGCTGCGAATTATGGTGCTCATTACCGACGGATTTTTTGACAAAAATCCGTCGGTAAGTCCACGATAACGTGTCGACGGAAAAAATCGATAAAAATTTCGACTACATTTTTACCGATGGTCTAAATCGTCAAAATCGTCGAAAATTAAATTTTCCGTCGAAAATCTTTAAAATCCGTCGGTAAAATCCATCGGTAACGACGTTTTCTGGTAGTGAAAGACTTATAGGATTGCTTCCATGGCCACTTGGTATATTGCCCCTGGCAGCTAGATATACCAAGGTTAACATCTCATAAGGCCTATGGGATTATGGTACACCACCTCCTTGGAGCTAAGTGTACCAAAGTTAATGACTTTTTCAAAATATGCTATAATTCTACTATACTAATATCAACATACATAAACTACGTGAATCAAACAATAAATTCAAACATTGCAACTTATTTCTTGTATTATGCTTACTACTAATGAAATAATAATTTAGATATTAAGTATTACATCATAGAAACTATTTGTACCTGTCTCCTAATACACTTGCAAATTAATAGCAATACTAATAACAATAACTACAATTTAATTGTAATCTTGCTATACTAAACACTTCTTATATTTTAATAATTAATTCATAATTTAGTCGTAGAGGCTATGAAAACTATAAATCATGTTACCTAATAACTATTAATTAAACTTTAATTGTTACTTTGATCATTATTATTATTCTGTTGTTATTCCTACAATACATAATAAGTATGTATTAATCTATTTGTATAACTTAGTTGTTGGCTACTCTTTATTAACTGGCTAAATCTTATCATGCTAAATACTATTATTTCTTATTTTAATTCGGCACTATATTAGTTGTTTAACTAGTTCTAATATTAGGTTGAGCTCTATATATATAATTGAAATTTGCATAACGATATAATTGTCCTTACTATTCTAACTGCTATTCATATGATAACTACTAAGGTTATGAACTATTTTATCTTCTAACTGTTTTATGGTAACTAGCTGGGTCATATTGTGCTAAATAGATAATAATAATAATATTTTCTAATATTTGTAAAGTTATTCTATGATGTCTTGTCTGCTGTTCATATCTGATAATTAAATAATATCTTTAACTGTGAATCATGATAACTGTCAACCTATTTTGAAGAAAAGATTCATATCATACCATAAAAAATCGTATATTCTTGAAATATAATATAACTTTAATTAACACCTTCTGACAACCACACAATAACCAATGGTGCCATGAATTTTTCAAAATATGATTTTTATGATAATAGTGATAATAGTCAATTTATAAAATATTTTTAATGGAAAAAATATAGCCTGAGCAACTACTCACTCGCCGTTGGTAGTGAAAGTGCGCTTCCACAACTTGACTTGGGAAGTAGGATTGGTACTGGTAACTCAAACAATATAATAAAAACCAAAATGAGTTTGAGATGGTAAGGAGGAAGAAAGTTGTGAGAAAACCATATCTCATCACACCCTAAATCATAAACTAGATGAAAAGGGAAAGAACTGAAATTCCATGAAGATTATTAATCGGAGAAATTTGAGAGGAATCACATTTTTCTCTAGGGAAAATCCTTGGGTGACTAGAATCTTAGAAGAATATTTAGAAGTATTATGATCGTCAAAATATATTATGAGTATAAAATATAAACACAACGGAATTGGTTACGCGCGGGATGCACGCCGCACTACTGCATCCTGGCTTAGCTTGGAACGTGACCCTACTTTTTTTTTTTTTTTGTTCTTCATTTTTTCCCCTTTGACTAAGCGTACAGCCACGTAAAGATTTCACTATATATATATATATATATATATATATATATATATATATATATATATTGTGCTCGCTTTTGAAGCAAGCCCACAATTCATTCACTGCACAAAGTTAGCTTTTGAAATAATAATAATAATAAAGATGATTACGTGACTTATATAGTAAATTTTGAAGTAGTGATAATAATAATAATAATAATAAATAGATATGATTAATAAATTTTGCATTCAGATTGTAATCATTTACAACTTCTTAAATAATATCTAATAATTCTATATAAAATAATATCTAATAAATTATTTACGTAATATAAATAATATCTTCCTAAAGCTTAGGCATAACATTCCTAAAGGCATATAATTTTAAGATATTACATACTACCCCCCTTAAAAGAGATTTGACCTCCAAATCTCATCACACTTATTCCTGCTTATGGTTCTCACAAACAACTTACTCTCTCTATTATGATATCTGAACTTTCATACTTAAACAAATACAGGTTCAACTCCTTTCTTAGGAATCATTGCTTAGCTTAAATCACTTATGAGGATATCTGTACTATGCAATACTTTTTGTATGCTCCAAGAATCAAGCGAAGGTCTACTTGTTATTGGCGTGTATGTTGCTAGTGTGTTTTGACTTGTCAAGGCATAAAGACGGTTGCTGGCCCCCATTGCCAAGGCCCTTGTTGTTTGGGCCCTACCACCATTTCCTCTGCCAACTTGACAAATCGTACCACTCTGGGTTGCCGATTGAAAGCAATGAGCTAGTGTGGTGAGGTTCGCCAACCCATGGTTGGAGATTGCTTGGATGTATGGACAATCCTTCCACTTATGACCCTCCTGACCATAGTCATAGCACATGAATGTACCAAGCAAGCACTGGCCTCCATGGCACTTCCCACATGTCTAGAGGATGGATGTGACTAACCAGTCTACATTGAACCCTCCCATCATGACTGGCTATCTCCCTTGCTTTGAGTCTATGATGGAGCTAGGCCAATTGGGTGGGCTCTAAGAAGGCGACCCTACCTGACGACCTTGCGCTGGCCTTGTTGATGGTGACCTTTACTCGAACTTGCTCCACTGAGAAAAAGCCATGAAACTTGGCTTGCTTGTTGGCCTCTGACACGTCTTGCGCTTTGCTAATCAACTCTCAAGACCAATTGTTGTGTCTACAACCTAAGCATAGTCCATGGTCCCAACATGAGGCGCAGACCAGGAACATGTCCTCAGGCAAACCCTGAACAAAATGTCTCACCCTCAGCTGTCTCTGTTGGTAACATGCTCGATGCTACCTACGATAAGTAGGTGAAACACTCATCGTACTTAGTTACTATCATGCCTAGGGTTAGCTAGAGCTTTAGAAACTCTTCTATCATTTGAGCCTTTCGGCTCTGAGACAAAACTTCTATATGAATGCCTCCTTGACCCTCCCAGGAGGCAAGTCTGAGGCCTCACACCCTGCAAGAACTCCCAATTCCATAACTCCGCCTAGCCTCCTAATTGGAAGCTAGCCAACTTTGCTACCCTTTCCGAAGAATAGTGAATGACTTGAACAATCTTCTCTATCTGCTTAAGGAACTCCTGAGGGTCCTCTATCGTCAAACGACCATTGAAGGTAGGCAGATCCATTCTCTTAAAACGCTCCAAGGCTACGTATCGGTGCCTTGGATTGGAGGCAGTTGTGTTATTGCCTCAAGTTGTTTGGTCATAACATCTGTTAGGTTTGCTATCATTGTTCAAAGGCTCTGAGACGAGCACTATTCCTGGATGAGTCGCTCTCGTAGTGACGTCGAAGGCGTGAAAGGTTCACAGGTAGCATGGTCACACCTGGAAAAAGGGAGGACATATAACAAGATCATAAGTGTCAAGAAAAGATAGACTCTTATTGAATCTAGACATGACTGAATCTCTCTTAATAGCCTCAAATAACATTGCATCAATGTAAATAGGCACGCTTCCATTTACATAGATGTCATGTTATTTGTGGACACTTGCTCCAGGTAATATGTAAGGAAACCTATTGCTCTGATACCACTTTGTCACAACCCGCCCAGGGAACGTGATCACACGTAGTGAATTGGGTCTACGGAAGCCTTTGGTAATGTGACTAGTATGCATGAATAGATCAAATATATTCAAGTTCAACTAAATTCCATAATTCTAAAAAATGTTCCAGAACTTAAATCCTAAATATAAAATTGCATAATAACCATAATCTAGCCAAACATAATTAATAAAATAACTAGAGGCCATATAAATAATCATAAAAACTATATATGTTAAGATCTGCGTACACAATTACTAGAGCACTACTAAGTTAACATGAACCTATAGTAAGCCTCACTTGAAGCGAAGCTCACCAAAAGAAGTTATAACACTACTAAAGAGGATCCTTTGGTGCAACTAAACACGTAGCTATATTAGGAAGGAAAAAGATAGGGGTGAGTTCATCAAAACTTAGTGAGCAGATAGCACCCACAACTCACATGGGACAACAAGGAACTACATAATAATAATACATACAATATGGACATGCAAATAATTATATAATAAAAATAATATTATCTATAGAATTCAATTCAATTCCTGTCTAAACTAAATAAAAATTAACTTAAACTGAATTCATATTCTATAACCATTCACTTGCATCATAAACATTTACTTATAGGTTTGTCCTCTTAAGGACCGTATCCTGGGGATGTTTGAATCATAAATAATTGTACTCTAAACATGATGAATACACACACACACTAGAATGATAATAGCTATTTATAAATAACTCTATTCTCTTTGGGCACCTCACTAGGTCCCGAACTTCTTTGGTCTTTGAAAAGCTTGCCTCCATGACCACTTGACATACCACCTTCATGGCAACCCGAAATGCCAAGATTAAAGTCTTATAGGATTGCCTCCATGGTTGCTTGGTATACCACCTCCTTGGCAACTAGGTATACCAAGGTTAACATCTCATAAGACTACCTCCATGGTACACCTCCTCCTTGGCAACCAGGTGTACCAATGTTAATGACTTTTCCAAAACATGCTATAATTCTACTATACTAATCTCATCATACATAAACTAATCGAATCAACAATAAATTCCAACATTGCAACATATTCCTTGTATTATGCTTGCTACTAATGAAATAATAATTTAGATATTAAGTATTACATCATAGAACTGTTGTTGACTGTCTACTAATACACTTGCAAATTAATAGCAATAATAATAACAATAATTACAATTTAACTGTAATCTTGCTATCCTGAACACTTCTTATACTTTAATAATTAATTCATAATTTAGTCGTAGAGGCTGTGAAAACTATTAATTAATTTTTATTAATTGACTATGTCCTAGCATTTTACCTAATAACTATTAATTAAACTTTAATTGTTACTTTGGCCATTCTTATTATTCTAGTTGTTATTCCTACAATACATAATAAGTATGTATTAATTTGTTTGTATAACTTAGTTGTTGGCTACTCTTGATCAATGACTAAATTTTATCATGCTAAACATTATTATTTCTTATTGTAATTGGGTACTGTGTTAGTTGTTTAACTGAGTTCTAATATTAGGCTAGGCTCTATATATATAATTGAAATTTGCATCACGATATAATTGTCCTTACTATTCTAACGTTATTCATATGATAACTACTAATAAGTTATGAACTATTTTATCTTTTTAACTATTTTATGGTAACTAGTTGGGTCATATTATGCTAAATAGATAATAATAATATTTTCTAATATTCATAAAGTTATTCTATGATGTTTTTTCTGTTGTTCATATCTAATAATTAAACAATATTTTTAACTATGAAATCATGATAACTGTCAACCTATTTTAATGAAAAGATTCATATCATGCCATATAAAATCATATATTCTTGAAATATAATATAACTTGAACTGGTGATACCTTATGACGATTATGCAACAACCAATGGTCACATGAGGTTTTCAAAATATGATTTTTATGATAATAGTGGTAATAGTCAATTTATAAAATACTTTTAATAGCAAAAATATAGCTATGAGCAACTGCTCACTCACCATTGATAGCAGTGCGCTTCCACTGATAATTTGACTATGGGGTAGGATTGGTCCTGACAACTGTCAAATAATATAATGAAAACATAAAAAATTTGATCCTGTCACCCAAATTGAGTTTGGGGTCAAGAGAAAGAAAGTTGTGAGAAAATCATGCATGATCACGCCTTAACTCATAAACTAGATAAAAAGGGAAAGAAATTGACTAAATTTCATAAAGATAAAGATCAATTATTGGAAAAGATTAATTAGAGAAACTTGAGAGAAATCATATTTTTCTCTCTAGAAAAAAATTCTTGGACAACTAAGGTTTTTAGAAGAATATTTAGTAGTATTATGATTTATCAAAAACATACTAAGACTATAAAATATAAATACAACGAAATTGGTTACGCGCACGGCATGCACGCCGCACTGCCGCGTCCTGGCTTGGCTTGGAACGTGACCCTTCTTTTTTTTCCTCATTCTTTTTTTCCTTTGACTAAGCGTACAGCCACGTAAAGATTTCACTCCAAACATATATTTAATATATTATTGTTTTTGCTTTTAAAACAAGCCCACAATTCATTCCCTGCACAAAGTTAGCTTTTGAAATAATAATAATAAAGATGATTACGTTACATTTATATATATATATATATATATATATATATATATATATATATATATATATATCGTTACTTATATAATAACTTTTGAAGTAGTAGTAATAATAATTATAATAATAATAAATAGATATGATTAATAAATTTTGCGCTTAGATTGTAATCATTAACAACTTTTTAAATAATATCTAATAATTCTATATAAAATAATATCTAGTAAATTATTTATGTAATATAAATAATATCTAATATCTTCCTGAGCTTAGGTATGACTTTTTAAAGACGTCCACTTTTGGGATATTATAGATTATAGATGAGATTAAGTATGATTAATTGTTCTAAATCCTTAACCAACTCAAATTAATTATTTTGACCTAAAATTAATTAATGAAAATAATTAGTTTTTAATTTGAGTATAATATTGCCTATATGCCCTTGATGACCTTAATTAAGCTTGATTAACACTAATCAAGTGTAAAATGGTAATTTCACTTCATATTTCACCAAAGCTCATCAAATCATCATATATCCCATAGATTAACATATCCAACTCCTGGGTGATGAGGTACTTCGCCACTTAATCCGCATTAAATTATCTTAGTGGCATTTTAGTAATTTTGCACACAGAAAATTGAAAATTGTATTTTCACATCAATAACTATCCAAAAAGCATACAATCCCCTTCAAACATTAAACTAACTCCTTGAGGATGACGAGGCCTATTGTCCTTGATTCTTTTGCAAAATGACCTTAAGGGCATTTGGTCATTTTACATGCTAGTAAAAATTAGGGCGTTACACAAGAGCTTGATATGATAGACTTAGTACCCTTTTTGCTTAAGAATGGATTCAAAGGGATAATATTGATGCTACTCTCTTTACTTTCTGATTGTGCAAATTTGTGTTGATGATATTATTTTTGGTGCTACTAATAATTCTTTGTGCAAGAAGTTTTCTAAACTTATGCAAAGTGAATTTGAGATGAGTATGACGAGAGAATTGAAGTTCTTTCTTGGACTTTAAATCAAACAACAAAAGTGGGAACCTTGATCCATCAAGAAAAATACACAAAGGAACTCCTCAAAAAATTCAACATGGATCAAGTAAAGCCAATGAACACTCCCATGCTTCCTTCTTAAGTCATAGATAGCAATGAGAAAGGTGAGAAAGTATTAGAAAGTTCATATAGAGATATAATTGGATCATTATTTTATCTTACTGCTAGTAGATCTAACATTCAATTAAGTGTGGGAATTTGCTCTAGATTTCTATCTAACCCCAAGCAATCACACTTAAATGTTGTCAAGAGAATTCTGAGATATTTAGTAGGTACTACTAATCTTAGCCTTTGGTATAAGAAAGGTACTTCTAGTGATATTGTAGGATATTGTGATGCTAACTTTGTTGAAGATAAGTGGATAGGAAGAGTACAAGTGGTTGCTAATAGTTCTTTGGAGATTGCTTAATAACTTGATCTTGCAAGAAACAAAATACAATTGCTCTTTCAACAACAAAAGCTGAATATGTAGCGCGCAATTGTTGCACTCAAATGCTTTGGAATAGAAATCAACCTGAAGATTATCACTTGAGGTATACCAAAATCCCTAGCTTATGTGATAACACTAGTGCTATAAACCTTGCCAAAAATCTTATTCAACACTGTAGATCTAAGTATATAGATGTAAAACATAAGTTATATTGAGCTAAAAATTTGTGAATAGAAGAACAAGTTTATGATATATTCACTAAACCATTAGCTGAAGATCGTTTCTATTATTTGAAAGACCTTTTGAACTTGAAAAGCTTTTGAAAACTTGCATTATTACATTCATAACATTCCTTGCACTTTTTGGAGTCCCCCACGACTCTTGTCAGAGGCCTTTCTTTGACTATCAATCTACAAGCTCATAAACTACTTTCTAAGGTTAAAACTTCATCCACTTTTGAAATCTCTATAGAAAGTTCAAGACAAGTTCAGAATGTCAAGTGTTTCATTTGATGAGATTAGAAACCTTGAGAAAGTTTTCAAATCTTTGAAGTTCATAAAAGGATTCAAAAAGTACATCAATTTTTAAAGGTCAAAAACCCATTCAGAAAGTATTTTCACTTTCTGATATGAATTTAATGGCCGAAATTGTTTCTAAACCTTCCTACTTTTCCACGATTTGATAGTTATTCCTCTTTCCTTTTTCCTAAAAAAGTCTCACAAACATGGTAACCTTCACTCTACAACCTTAAACACATCCTTAACCTCCATTCATCATAACCTTAAATGCATCTATAACCTTTTTTTCATAACCTTAAACTCTCTAACTTTCAAAACAACTTTCTAATCTCAAAACTCTTCTCTTATTCTCAAAGACAAACCTTCTTCACCTTTTTACACATAAAAAAAAATCCTTCACCATGGGACACCAAGTGAAACTCAATAAGAAAACTAATTTCCACATGTATAATGAACCAAACATGCAAGAGCACTACACAATGCATTTCTCTTTAACCAAAGTTGCTCCTAGAAAGACCTTGAATTTATGCAAGTGCCAATTCTTAAAGAAGTTTTCTCTGCTCAAGGTTGGGAAGATTTTCTTACTATTTCAAGAAAGAGTGTTCCCAAGATGGTGATAGCCTTCTATTCTCAACTGAAGTTAGAAACTGAAGAGGTCGAAGATGAACTTCAGGGAAGACCTACTAAGCTGCCTATTAGAAAAAGGAGTTCCCCAAAGGAAATTCAAGGGCTCCATAATTCTAAATGAGCAATTGGTTGCAGGAGGGCTGGCATTGTACAAGAAGAAGACTTTGAATTCTCAGAGGATGAAGAAACTGAACAAGTCCTTAGAGAAAGTAAATTGCTTCAGAGAAACAGGAAAAGGGAAGAAGCTCAAAACTGCATATGGCAAAGGACATTCAAAGCTTAAGCAAGGGACAAGCCACTGCAATTTTTGAACATTTTGTGGTGATCTATGAGCTGGCACTAAGAACAACTTCTCAACAATTTGGATACACTAGCTTCCCACTTTTTATATCCCCACTTGCTCAGAACCTAATTTAGAACCTTAAGAAATTGAGAAGGCCACACTAAAGCAAGGAACCCTTAAAAAAAATGAATTTTGATAATGATGATCAAGTACCTCTAAGCTAGCTTCTTCAATATATTTCTAAGGACTTGGTAGAAGAAAATTCCAGTGCTGGGGGAGAACTGAAGACTTAAATCAGTTCACCTTAGTCCTCAAATGTTTTATAGTCAATCATTAAAGAACCTAAGGAACCCTCCACTGCTATCATCCTCAAAAGATAACCTTAGAATGATCCTTCCATCAAAATCATATCTTTAGAGGTTGAGGTATTAGAAACCAGCCCTATCGCTAATGATAAAATTCAAAAAGGTGTTTCTGAGCACACACCTAGATCTGGTGACACTATGCTTTTACATCTTTTTGATACTGATCATGACTCAAAAAAGACCTGCTAACACCTCTACTTCACTCTCTGAGACTCAACTTCTATAGAATCAGAGATCTTACTACAAGGATAGGCAAAGTTAAAGCAACCAAAAGAGACCTTAGAGCACAGATGAGGAGGCATGAGAACCTTTTGTTCTAGATTTTGGGTGCAATCAAGGATCTCAAGAAGGGTGGCCAGTTGGTAAAGACTTATGCACCCTTTTTATTGATGACAAAAATGGGAGAGGAGCTTTGAAGAAAAACTTTTTGCACAAAGTCTAGAGAGTCGTGGTTTGAAGGGGAGCACAAAAAGAGCTTTGAAGACATTTCCTATATCTAAATTTCATTTTATTTTGAACATTTTGTTTTGTTTTATATATATATATATATATATATATATATATATATATATATATTAAGTCTCTATCATGTGTTCATTGTAATTGATTCCATTTACATCTTAAACAATGAAATATGATATTTCTATTTTCATCTTTATTCTTGGATTAAATGTGTTATATGCTTTGTTTGGTTACAAGGTTATAAATCTAGCTGTTATCATATCTGATATACCTTGTGAAATTTGTTATGATACTTGATTATGAGAAGCTTAATAAAATTTTTATTCACAACATAAAGTCTCAAGGAAGTTCACTTTCTGAAGATCTATGTTGTAAGCAAAATCTTATTAAGTTTCAAAAAGAAAGATTCTTTAAGTTTCTAAACTATGAAGAAACCTTCTTTCATTGATCTCCAAAATATTTTCTCAAAAGTTAGTTTGTCATCATAAAAATGGGAGATTTTTAACTCTAGAACCCTTGAGAAGGCTCTAGAAGCTTAACTTTTTGAGTAATTACAAAGCAAATTTTGATAAAATATTTTGAAGAAAAGACTAATGGTTTACATGAGTTTCTCAAGTCTTAAATAGGAACTGTCTCATGTCATATGTAATTAATTTTGTGAAATATTTTTCATACTAATATGATTTAACATGATATAAACCTCATCATAAGAGTTTACAACTTTTGAAGTATGAAATAGCTCACAAAGTGAGTTAGAGTGTATGAGATACATTAGAAAGCATATTGAATCATTAGAAAGTGGGTTGGAACACCAGAAAGTAACCTGTACATCAAAAAATGGCATAATATTCATGATCAAATCAAGCACACCTCTATCAAATTCGATCATGTTCACTAAAAGAAGAATCCAACACTCTTTGGAGAGTCATCTACACTAGAAAAGCTCAAAAAGTGAAGAGTATCGTCAAAAACTAAAAAAAAAAAAAACCCATGAAAAACTGAAAATATGATGTTGAATTGAAGATAAAGCCTTAAAAAGTCTTTGGTCATGATATATTAGCTTTTTACTTGAAAGAAATACATCCTTGGTGAAGATTTCGCAAGCTGAGAAGTTTAGAAAGCATATATGACGTTGGAAGCCGTTTTGAAGCATCCACAGGACACAAGGAGTAAAGGACAAACTACTATAATAGCCATTAGCATTACAAGCTCAACCTACAGTTCTAAAAGACCAATCCTAGACGCACAACCAATGATCAACACGTGTATAATGGTGATCAAATCAATGACAAATAGTCTTATTCAAATTTCAAGTATAAAAATGCCATTCATTTAAGTTAGAATGAACTTTTGCGCATTAAAATATTTGACTCTACATTCAACTTTTTGAAGCCTGTCTTCATTAAAATCCATCTTCTAAAGTCCAAAATCTTCTTTCTAGGAATTATTAGCTAACATCCTCTTGTGAGAATTTAAAAAGAAGTCTCTTAATTATTTCCCAGTTGTTTCCTTACCCTTGATACACATCTTAGGAAAATTGAGTGAGTTTTGAATGATATACCAAAACCTTCAAATCTTTTGTGCCTTGATCCATTAGTGATCATTTGCTATAGCTTGGAGAGGCTAACCAAAGAATACTTGTGAGTGAACGTTGATCGTATTGACTGCTCACTAGAGATAGCTTGAGAATACTAGAGAAAGACTATCTTTGTAACCTCTTGTACAAGAACGGTGTTTTAGTGGAACTCCTAACATGTTTATGTTGGGACTGATGTAGATAAGCCTAGCCGAACTAATATAAATCTCTTGTGTGATTTTCTCCATACCTAACTAATTATAATCTTCTTTGTTTGTTGTTATTTTATATGTGTGTATTTTAAAAATTATTGTTTTATTACTTTCAGAACTTGCTTTTCTGGAAACTTCAGAAAGTGACTTTCTGAAGCTAAGTAATTTGAATTTCCGCTTTCAATTCTTGTTTTTGATGTATAGAATCTATCTTAAAGTTTTTGAGTTGCACAATTCAACTTTTCTTTCTCATGCATTCTTTACTTTTCCTACAGTGCTATGTAGTTCATGTACCCTACCTTTTTTATCCTTATGATACGCAAGTTCAAATTTAGGGAATAAATCCTTTTAAGGAAGGAAGTATGAGATGACTAAGGTCTATGTGTTCTTAGCTAAGCTTAAAATATCCTTAATGTACGTTGGAAAGCCCAAGATATGCCGAAGATCTTTAAATACAAAAAATCTACTTTACTATGATGACAAGCTTGCTATAGCAAACCTACTTACTATAGTGAAAAATGCTCGCTATAGCGAGCATGGGCAGGCTTGTTATAGTGATAAATGCTTGCTATATATAGCAAGCATGATAGGGTCAGACAGGAGGCTCACTGTACGACCATGAGAGAGTGTAGCCTCATTATAGCGAGACCCACGCCAAATTCAAAAGCTACCAGCCCCCAACCTCTATTCCACCTCGTTTCTCTCACCCTCCTCCATTTTCTCCCTCTCCAAGCTCCAAGGTAAGAAATTCATAGTGCTTTGCATAGTTCCTCCCTAGTTCTTCACGTTTATGATTATGGGTATTAGTGTATACGATTTTTGTCACGTTTAGTTGCTCTCCTAGAGTCTCTAAATCTATCCTAGCATAAATGGATGATTTTTTTTTATGAGTTTTGTCATCTCCATGGTCGACATTGGTGTCATTCACACTTCTTAGAACTCCGTTGGTGTTGGTACCTCTCTCCTAGCCCTTCTAGATGAGTAAGTTTAAGCTCATGGCTTTATTTTAGCCATTATGAATATTTTCTATGTATCATACATATTCTCCGTGAATTTAGAAAATTATTTATGAAGATGCTTTAGAAATTATGCCAAGTTTGAAAGACTATGATTTTATTGCCTTCCATAAAAATACATGACTTTTAGAAAAATACATGGGACTATTTGATAATTGTATGTTTTTTACACTATCATGTTTCTTTAATTGTTTCCAAATAAATTATGAAATGAAATTATTCACCTTAGAAAATAGAATATGAACTGAGAGATGATAGAAAGCACTGAAGTTAGATTTTAACTTTTAAAACTTTAGCATGATGACTATGAGTGATGTATGAAAGTAATTAGAGAGAAACAAAGCTGTTAGTCAATGACAATTAATTAATTAATCTTGCTATACCATGTCGTGTAGAAAGGGCAATCACCATTACTTAGCTCAATCCATGAGGACGCAATTTGTGAGGAACCATTACAGTTTGGATTAGATGCTCTTGTTCACCAAGGTTGAGCATCACCTTTATGACTTAATCAACATTCTCTGTCTCTCTGGAATTCCTTAGTAAAGTTTATTATGTTTTCTTATGGTATATATGAAATTGCATACATTATTATTTTATTTATGTATTATGAAAGAATTGGTTTTTGGTTGCTGCATTATTAATTATGTATCTTATTTTGTTGTCCCATTTATGACTGTGGATGAGAATTCACTTATGAAGTTTTAGATGAAACTCACCTCTCTTCCCTCGGCCCTTTAGGATACAAATGTTGTCCCAAAGTCCTCCTAAATACATCTTCAGTCTGTTAGCATTGTTCTTTGGTTGAGCTTCACTTTAGAGTGAAGTATAGTCTAGTTTATGTTTAGCTAATTCTCGAGTACATTTATAGGCATGGTTCACGGACTTTGCATTTATATTACTTTATATTTCATTTTGAGAAAGTATGTAATTGTGTTTATCAAATTTATGACTTGGTTTGGAGAAACTATTTTATTTGAATACTATATATGGATTGGTTTATGAAACATGATAAAAGTTTATCCAATTTTATTTAAATAATGTTATTTGGAAAATTTTGAAGTTTTTGTGTATAATATATCATGCGAGGGCTTTCGTGGGGTTGGCTTCCAGTGTCGATATGTTCCCAATTTGCGGCATATTGTTATGATCACTAGAATTTGTTGGTTGAAGAGAGGTTGTCGCTATCTCCTTAAATTATAAATTTATTTTAATGCTAAATTACACAAAAAATGTAGTAAATTGTGCAACCTAGGTCATCTTTCAAGGAGGATTCAATACTTAGTTGGGAAGATTTGAAGGTTTTGAAAATTAAAGCAAATAATTTAAATTGAAAGATAATAGTAACAAGATAATAGCAATAATAGAGAAGGCACTAGTGCAAGGTATTCTTAAGATTGGAACTAGTTATCATTGACCAAATATGGAACCCATTGGTGGCTATTAATAATAAATTACTTGCAATTATACTATTGATCGATCGAGCTTTAGAATTTGACTAATGTAAATAACTAATAAACGATATTTCAATTTATTTAGAAACTAAATTGATTTAATGAACCAATTGCTATAGCCAAACCGCAAATCAAAGTTAATTCCAATATTCTCCCTTAAACATAAACTAATAGATCTATCAATTTATGCCCAAAGGGTTTCCCTAAATGATGATCGCTAATTTAGTTATTATAATAAAGATTATAGCAATCAATATAATAATTATATGAATAGAAACTGGAGAACATTAAGAAAACTAATACATTCAATAAAAATAAAGGGTCTCAAACATCATCCCAATCCATCCTAAATCTCTACACTAATAAAGAAATCTACTCCTCCATCTCTAGAATTACAATTAATGAATCTAAAAGGATACCTGGAAATAATAGCAATAATCCTAGCTACCATCCACAAGATTCAAGCAATTCACCTATGGAATCCCTAAGAGAGAGAAAGTAGAGAAGAGAAAGAGAATATGGAGAAATATGTAGAGAGAATAATAGTAATTAAAAGTGGCAATCTAAAATTAAGTCAAAAACTAGGGCAAAAGTCTATAACAATCCTATATATACTGCTCTAAAAATAGGCCAAAATGGGACCCAAAAATAGATTCGTGAACCAATCTGAGTTACCACCCTAAGCTTAAGGTGCTGCAATGCTCAACAGAATGCTTAGTCTTAAAAATTGATGGTTGTTGCTCTGAGCATTGCAGTGCTAAATGAGCATTGCAGCGATCACTAGAGTTAACTTCCATGTTTTTTCTTCCTTTTGGTTCCAGGCTTCTTCCAGAGTTTTCAACCTTTTTTTGACAATTTACAATTGATCCAAAGTTCCATACTCATAGAGATAAATTAAATGCAATAGGGTGTAATTACAAATTATTCCGAAATAAGTGCAAAAGACAATAATTCTTCCAAAATTACTCAATGAGGAATAAACTAAAATCCTAATTAATTACATTAATAACTCAGGAAAACTCATGTAAAAGCTAAGATTTGGCAACAAGATAAGTGGCATAAATGCCTCTTATCAAACTCCCATACACTTAAGATTTCACATGTCCTAATGTCAAACTAAGGCATGGATGAGAATAGTATACATGGACTACACTAGACTCCTAAACTAAAAGTGCATGATGCATGGAAACAAATGATAGTACACCAATTCAATGAACCTAGAGGCATAACAATAAGCTTTCACACCAACAATTTAGGGAATTGCAACAAACAAGGCATGAGCAAGGATATAGCATACAAGGTAGAATCCACATATGATGCATGAAGAGTACAAAAATCCTCCCAAGGTTAGTGTTTGCCACTCATTCACTCAAGTGTTTTGGGTTATGATACACACTTAATCATCTCAAATGAAAATGTATTACTATAGGTTGCCACGAGTCTCATTCTCCATTTTGTTACATACACATGCATACCAAATAAAGAGAACTTACCTTTGGTTACAATGGGGCTTAGCTGAAGGTGGGTCATTATATAGGCCAATGAGCTAAACCTTTAGTTAAAGAAGAGTAAATGCATACACAAAGAGCACAAGTGTCTAAGGGTACACTTTGTTCAACTTAACACAATTACAAGCCTTTCTTTTGCAATGTGACACACCTTCAACCCAAAATTTTCCAAAATTTTTTTTTTTTGGTGTGCCACTTACTGAATTTTGGGTACATATTGTTCCTCCTCCACACTTATATTAGGGCATGTCCTCATGCTCTCTCCCACATTTATGCTCAAGCACATATAAGAAAAGCATAAATGCTCCCCTAAGCCTAAAAGGTTGGGATATATCATGGTTTTTCACTTTTGGCTAAGGATGTGCTAAAATAATGGAATAGGCAATAAGGCTCAAATGGGCTAAACAATGGTAACATGTAAAGGTTGGCTATATGGGCAAGTGGCTAAAAATAAGAAAAATGCATCAATCATATTCAAGCATGCACATGAAAACATATTTTCAAACAAGACCCTAAACAAGTTCTAGAATGCAAATCCAAAGAGGGAAACACACATGAATAAGCATGGCACATGATAGTCCAATCAAAAGGCTCAAAATCTCACAAGTAAAAGTATATGTACTCAATCCAACAACATAGTGAATCCACCAAGCATGCAATAGAAAATAAAGTCAATACCAAGCATGTCAATATAGTGTATGTGATGTGAGCCTATGCATGTGATCTCTAAGGTGCCAAAGAAATTGTGTAGAACACAAACAAAAATAAACATGATGCAAGAATTAAAACTAAAAATGGCAAAAAATAAAATGCAGAAAAATAAAAGAGAAAGGTAAAGAAAAACCTCACGGTGGGTTGTCTTCCACCTAATACTTTGCTTTAACATCCCTAAGTTTGGACGGTCAGAACCCTCATAGAGGGTTTACAGCTTTAACCCAAAGATAAGCCAACTAAGCCCTTACATCCGTAGGGGTCTCATGGAGGTACATAGCCTACCCTTCAATGTTACATCGAGTCATCCTAGAATTTTCTAACTCAATTACACCATCGGGTGCACACGTTGACCAAGAATAGTACCTTCCATCTAGACTTTGGTCTTCCAGCCATCAGTTTTGTTGGGCTCATGCAACAAGTTCCACTGCCCTTCGTAGGCTTCTTAGCCATCATGGGCTAGTCATGGAGCATTGACAAACTTATGACTACTACCTGGGTAGTGTACCTATATCTGAAAATTTGGACATTCTAAAACAAAGGTGCAACATATCCCATGGAAGAAGAAAAAGTGGAGAAGGGGGTCTGGATCCTATAGAGCATATTTCCACAAGCATCATCAAGTTAAGAATCAATGACATCAATGCCAAACATGGAGTGTTCCTCATGGGGATGTTTCAAGTTATCAGATAAGTTAAATTAGACTTTCATATCCCCACACTCCATGGGTAATGTGTTAGCATGAACATCAATCATGGTTCTAGCAATTTTCAAAAATCGTCTACCTAATATCAATGTATGTTGACTGGCATTGGTGTCATTCTCCATCTCAAGCACATAAAAATTAGTAGGAAATATTAAATCATTAACCTGGACCAGAATATCTTCCAATACTCCCTCTGGTCTTGTTATGTTGTAGTTGTCTAGTTGAATTTGCAATCCGGTTGGCTTGAGCTCTCTAAAGTGCAATGACTGGTAGAGTGATTTGGGAATAATATTAATGCCAGCTCCAAGGTCAGCTAGGGCTCTCATGATATGCAAATTCCTAATGCTACAAGGAACATAGAATATGCCCGGGTCCTTGAACTTGGTTGGCAGGTTGCTTGGCTTGATGATGGAAGAAGCATTTAACCCCATGGTCACCTTGTCCTCCTCACGCCTTTGATCTTTCTCCTATTGGTTCATAGATCTTTCAAGAATTTTGCATATTTAGGAATTTACTTGATTGCATCCAATAGAGGAATATTCGCGTGCACTTTCCTAAAGGTTTCCACTATGTCCAAATCCAAATCTACTATAGTGACTTTCTTGGCTTGCATCCTCTATGGGAATAGCAATGTGGGAGTAAAATTTTCATCTTGGTGCCCTCTATTGAGCACTTGGAACATTGGTTGAGCATAATGCTCTCTAGAATCCTGTTGGGTTTCTTTTTCTATCTTTGCTAAGCATTGCGGCGCTTATTGAGTGCGTACTTACCCAATAGGTGCTTTCTTGCCAATTCTTCATCTGCATGTTAGCTTAGCTAGCAACACTGCAAGCGCCGCACTTAACAAAATCCTCTTCTCACCCAGTTTTATCTTGCTGATCTTCCTCTACAAGTTTAGATACCTCTGAATATTTGTCCCAGACCTCTAGGTAATTTCACAAACATTTCCCCTTGAATTGGGCACGATCTGAGAAGGTAACTAGGTAGCTTGGGGCTTGCTGGCTCTTATTATTTTTCATCTGATTCACCTCCTCTCTTAGCTACGCATTTTCTCTTTAATTTCCTACATTTGCTCCATCATCATCTTCATCATCTCAGTCATTGTAGGATTTGAAGATGGAGGTATAGGGAGGGCCGGTTGCCTTTGATAAGGTGCCAAGTATTTCTCTGAAAGGTTAGCCCTGGTTGAGAATTATTTTCACACTTCAAATTGGGGTGATTCTTTCAACTAGAGTTATATATGTTCCCAAATGGGAACTGGCTTGCCTAATTCTGAGGTGGATTCTGAGATGGATTGCTACTACCCTAGTGGTTGTTTTATCTTCCAGGGCTAGGCACATATCTGTGTGATGTTCATGAAAGTGCAAATGCCATAGACCATAGGGACTACTGGAGTTGCTACTTGGCTCACCATCAATTGCTTCATCAACCCAGAGAGTGCTTGTAAGTCTGGGTTAGCACTAGGTTCTCTAACTAGCTCACTTGATGAAGGCCTCTAGTAGTTTTGGCTAGAACCAAATTGCTGAAAATTGGCAGCCATGTTCTCAATCAAAGCACGGGCTTCTTCTAGTGTCTTATCCAAGAGCGCCCTCACTTGCACGTCAATCAAAAATCTATCAGATGTATCAACCCCTCATAAAAATACTAAAGTTGGAGTTATTCTGAATCTGATGATTAGGGTAGCTTGAACAAAGGAGTTTGAAGTGCTCCTAATATTCATGTAAAGTCTCATTAGTCTGTAGATTTCAGAGATCTCTTTTTTGATAGAAACCACTCTAGAGGTTGGAAAATACCCTTCTAGGAAAAGCCTTTTCATCCTAGTCCAATTATTTACCATCCCATCAGGAAGGTTGAAGAACCAGTTTTCACCTGCACCCTAGGGAGAAGGGGAATGCTCTCAGCTTAATATCATCCACCTCTACCCTATTAGGTCTCATGCCAGAACACACCATATGCAGCTTCTTAGGTGTTAGTGTAGGTCTTCTTTAGATAGCCCATGGAACTTGGGAGAGCATGAACCATGTACCCTTTAAGCTTAAAGTCATTGTCAAGCATGGGATATGTAAAGGCCAAAGGTTGCTGGGTAAAATCAAGAGCAGTGAACTCCTAAGTGCCATGTTCCTATCTCCCATGTCACCTGTATTTCCTGAAACACTAAAAAGAGGATTAGAATGCTCAGATGGTTCCATCATGCCTTGCCTGTCTAATTTCTCAAAGTTTTCCCAATTTCAGAATCAAGAGGTATCAAATTTCCAACAGAGAGGGAACACTTCACACAAGGGAACATAAAGAATTTTTTCATTTTTTATAGAATAGAATAATAGCAAGAAATAAAGAACAGTAAATAAAGAAAAATAAAATAAAAAATAGAATAAAATAAAAATAGAAAAATTAAACAACTAAGTTTTAATGCCTCCCTGGCAATGGCACCAAAATTTGAACGGAGGTTGTCACTACCTCCTCAAACTAGAAATTTATTTTAATGCTAAGTTGTACAAAAAATGTAGTAAAGGGCACAACCTATGTTATCTCTCAAGGAGGCTTCAATACTTAGTTGGGAAGATTTGAGGGTTTTGAGAATTAAAGCAAATAATTTAAATTGAAAGATAATAACAAGATAATAGCAATAAAAAAGAAGGCACTAGTGCAAGGTATTCCTAAGATTGGAACTAGTTATCATTGACCAAATATTGAACCCATTGGTGGCTATTAATAATAAATTACTGGCAATTATACTATTGATTGATCAACCTTTAGAATTTGACCAATGTAAATAACTAATAAATGAGACCTCAATTTATTTAGAAACCACATTGATTTAATGAATCAATTGCTATAGCCTAACCGCCAATCGGAAAAATAACTCTAATGTTATCCCTCAAACATAAACCAATAAATCTATCAATTTATGCCCAAAGGATTTCCCTAAAGTGATCGCCAATTTAGTTATTCCAATAAATATTATAGCAATCAGCACAATAATTATAGAAATAGAAACTACAAAACATTAAGAAAACTAATGCATTCAATATAAACAAAGGGTCTCAAATATCATCCCAATCCATTTGGAAATCCCTACACTAGTAAAGAAATCTACTTCTCCATCTTTGGAGGATTACAATCAATAAATCTAGAAGAATACCTAGAAATAATAGCAATAATCCTTACTACCATCCATAATAATCAAGCAATACACCTATAGAAACCCTAAGAGAAAGAGAGAGTAGAGAAGAGAAGAGAGAAGATGGAGAGAGATGTAGAGAGAGAATAATAGCAATTAAAAGTGGCAACCTAAAAGTGAGTCAAAAGCTAGAGTAAAAGTTTGTAACAATCTTATATATACTGCTCTTTAAAAATAGGCCAAAGTGGGACCCAAAAATAGATCTAACTTAATCCCGCTATCGCACCACCACTACAGCACTCAATAGAACATTGAGTCCCAAAATTGATGGTTGTTGCTCTACGAGCACTACAGCGCTAAATGAGCACTATAGAGCTCACCCAAGAGTAAACTTCCACGCTTTTTCTTGATTTTTGCTCTAGGCTTTTTCCAGAGAGTTTCCAACCTTTCTTTAACATTTGCAATTGATCTAAAGTTTTTGTGCTCAAAACCATACTTAAAGAGACAAGTTAAACACAATAGAGTGTAATTACAAATTATTCTGAAATAAGTACAAAAGCCAATAATTCTTCCAAAATTACTAAATGGGGAATAAATTAAAATCCTAATTAATTAAATTAATAACTCAGCAAAACTCATGTAAAAACCTAAGGTTTGGCAACAAGATAAATGGCATAAATGTCTGTTATCAAACTCCCCCACACTTAAGCTTTCACATGTTTTCATCTGAAACTAAGATCAAACTAAGGCATGGATAAGAAACAGGATACAAGGACCACATTCTAACTCCTAAAATTAAAAGTGCATGATGCATGAAAACAAATGATAGTGCACCAATCCAATGAACCTAGAGGCACAATGTAAGCTTCACACCAACAATTAAGGAGATTACAACAAGCAAGGCATGAGCAAGGACATAGCACACAAGGTAGAATCCACATATGATGCATGAAGCAAGTACAAAAGTCCTCCCAAGGTTAGTGTTTGCCACTCATTCACTCAAGTGTTTTGGGCTATGATACATACTCAATCACCTCAAATGAAAATGTATTACCATAGACTTGCCATGAGTCTCATTCTCCATTATGTTACATACATATGCATACCAAATCAAGAGGACTTACCTTTGGTCGTAACGGGGCTTAGGTGAAAGTGGGTCATTATATAGGCCAGTGAGATAAACCTCTAGTCAATGGAAGCAAATGCATATACAAAGAGCATAAGTGCCTAAGGGTACACTTTGTTCAACTTAACACAATTACAAGCCTTTCTTTTTCAATGTTGCATACGTTCAAACCCATACTTATGCTCAAGCATATATAAGAAAAGTACAAATGCTCTACTAAGCCTAAAAGGTTTTTCACTTTTGGCTAAGGATATGTTAATATAAAAGAATGGGCAATAAGGCTCAAGCGGCTAAACAATGGTAACATGTAAAGGTTGGCTACAAGAAAAATACCTCAAACATATTCAAGCATGCACATGAAAATATATTTTCAAACAAGACCCTAAGCAAGTTCTAGAATGCAAATCCAAAAAGGAAAACACATATGAACAAATAAGCATGGCACATGATAGTCCAATCAAGAAGCTAAAAATCTCATAGGTAAAAGTATATGTACTCAATCCAATAACACAGTGAATCCACCAAGTATGCAATATAAAATAAAGTCAATGCCAAGCATGTCAATATAATGTATGTGATGTGAGCCTATGCATGTAATTTCCAAGGTGCCAAAGGAATGGTGTAGAACACAAACAAAAATAAACATGATACAAGAATTAAAACTAAAAATGACAACAAATAAAATACAGAAAAATAAAAGAGAAAGGTAAAGAAAAACCTCACGGTGGGTTATCTCCCACCCAGCACTTTGCTTTAATGTTCCTAAGTTGGACGGTCAAGACCCTCATGGAGGGTGTGCATCTTTAACCCCTAGTTAAGTCAATTGAGCCCTTACATCTGTAGGGTTCTCATGGAGGTGTATCAGCCAGTACCATTCAATGTCACACCCAGTCATCCTACAATTTTCCAAATCAATTACACCATCAGGGTGCACACGGTTGACTAAGAATGGTCCCTTCCATCTAGACTTCGGCCTTCCAAACATCAGTTTGAACGGGTTGCAACAAAATCCACTACCCTTCGTAGGCTTCTTACCCATCATGGGCTGGTCATGGAGCACTTAGCAAACTGATGACTGTTGCCTGGGTGGTGTACCTGATCTGAAAACATGGGACATTCTAAAACAACAGTTGCATCATATCCATGGAAAAAGAAAAAGTGGAGAAGGGGTCTGGATCCTTACAGAGCATATTTCCATAAGCATTATCAACTAAAAAATCAATGACATCAATGCCAAACACAGAGTGTTCCTCATGGGGATGCTTCATAGCATCAGATAAGTTAAATTGGACTTTCATGTCCGCATACTCCATGGATAATATGCCAGCATAAACATCAATCATGGTTCTAGCAGTTTTCAAAAATGGTCTACCTAAGATTAATGTATGTTGGCTGGTATTGGTGTCATTCTCCATCTCAAACACATAAAAATTTGTAGGGAATATTGAATCATTTACCTAGACTAGAACATCTTCCAATACTCCCTCTGATCTTGTGATGTTACGGTTGGCTAGCTGAATTTGCAACCCGATTAGCTTGAGCTCTCCAAAGTGCAAGGACTGGTAGAGTGATTTGGGAATAACATTAATGCCAGCTCCAATGTTAGCTAGAGCTCTCATGATATGCAAGTTCCCAATGCTACAAGGAACATAGAATGTGCTTGGGTCCTTATACTTGGTTGGCAGGTTACTTGGCTTAATGATAGAGGAAGCATTTACCCCCATGGTCACTTTGTCCTTCCCACTGCCCTTGATCTTCCTCCTATTGGTGCAAAGATCTTTCAAGAATTTGGCATATTTAGGAATTTGCTTGATTGCATCCAATAAAGGAATATTCACTTGCACTTTTTGGAAGGTTTCCAATGTGTCTGGATCCAAATCTATTGTAATGACTTTCTTGGGTTGCATCCTCTGTGGAATAGCAATTGGGGAGTAAAATTTTCATCTTTAGTGCCCTCTGTTGAGCACTGTAGTGCTTGTTGAGACTGGTGCTCTCCAAAATTCTTTTGGGTTTTTTCTTCTATCTCGACTAAGCACTGTAGCTCTATTGAGCAATGTAGTGCTCACCCTAGAGGTGCTCTCTTGCCAGTTCTTCATCTGCATGCTTGGCTGAGCACAGCGCTATTTAAGCACTGCGTGCTCAACAGAAACCTCTTCTTGCCTAATTTTGTCTTGCTAATCTTCCTCTACAGGCTTGGATACCTTTGGAATTTTCATCCCAGACCTCAGGGTAATTGTACAAATATTTCCCCTTGGATTAAACATGGTCTGAGAAGATACTGGGCTTGGGCCTACTTGCTCTGATTATTTTCATCTTAGTCACCTCCTCTCTCCGTTGAGCATTTTCTCTTCTAATTTCCTACATTTGCTCCATCATCATCTTCATCATCGCAATCATTGTAGAATTTGAAGATGGAGGTGTAGGGAAGGTCGGTTACCTCTGATGAGGTGTCAAGTATTTCTACTGTGAAGGTTGGTCTTGTGGTTGAGAGTGTTTTCCCCACTTCAAATTGGGGTGATTCTTCCAGCTGAGTTATATGTGTTCCCAAAAGGAAACTAGCCTGATGATTCTGAGGTGGATTCTGAATGGGCTTGTTGGTGCTACCCCAGTGGTTGATTCATCTTGCAGGGCTAGGCACATAGCTGTATGATGTTCTGGAAGTTCAAATGCCACAGACCATAAGGACCATTGGAGTTGCTGCTTGGGTCACCATCAATTGCTTCATAAACCCAAAGAGTGCTTGTAGAGTCTAGGTTAGCATTGGGTTCTCTAACTTGCTCACTTGATAAAGGCCTTTAGTGGTTGTGACTGCCCTGGAACCAAATTACTGAAAATTGGCAGCCATGTTCTCAATCAAAGTACAAGATTTTTCCAAGTGTCTTATCCAAGAGTGCCCCTCCACTTGTAGCATCAATCATACATCTATCAGGAGGTATCAACCCCTCATAAAAGTCCTGAAGGAGGAGTTGTTTCAAAATTAGATGATTGGCAGCTTGCACAAAGGAGTTTAAAGTGGTCCCAATATTCATGTAGAGTCTCATCAGTTTGGTAGATTTCGAAGATCTCTTTCTGATAGAAGCCACTCTAGAGGTGGGAAAATACCTCTCTAGGAAAAGCCTCTTCATCCAAGTCCAATTATTTACAATCCCATCAGGAAGGTTGAAGAACCAGTTTCTACTACACCCTCTAGAGAGAAGGGAATGCTTCTAAGCTTAATATCATCCACCTCCACCCCATTGGGTCTCATGCTAAAACACACCATATGCAGCTTCTTAAGTGTTGGTGTGGGTCTTCTCCAGGAGCCCATGGAACTTGGGCAAAGCATGAATCATGTACCCCTTAAGCTCAAAGTCATTGTCAAGCCTGGGACATGTAATGGCCAAAGGCGTTAGGTAAAATCAGGAGTAGTGAGCTCCCTAAGTGTCCTGTTCCTATCTCCCATGTCACATGTATTTCTTGAAACACTAAAAAGAGGATCAGAATACTAGATGGTTCCACTTGTTGACACCTTGCCTGCCTAATTTTTTTCAAAGTTTTCTCAATTTCAGAAGCAACAGGTATCAAATTTCCAGGAGAGGAAATGCCACATATAAGGGATTTTTTTTTTTAACGAATAGAATAATACCAAGAAATAAAGAACAGTAAATAAAGAAAAATTAAATTAAAAATGGGATAAAATTAAAATAGAATAATTAAACAACTAATTCGACCAATGTAAATAACTAATAAACGATATCTCAATTTATTTAGAAACCACATTGATTTAATGAACCAATTGTTATAGCCTAACCACCAATCGAAAGCTAATTCTAATATTCTCTATCAAACATAAACCAATAGATCTATAAATTTATGCCCAAAGGATTTTCCTAAATGACGATCACCAATTTAGTTAGTCCAATAAAGATTATAACAATCACCACAATAATTATAGGAATAGAAATTGCAGAACATTAAGAAAACCAATGCATTCAATATAAACAAAGGGTCACAAACATCATCCCAATCCATCTAGAAATCCCTACACTAGTAAAGAAATCTACTCCTCCATCTCTAGGATTACAATCAATAAATCTAAAAGAATACCTAGAAATAATAGCAACAATTATTGCTGCCATCCATAAGAATCAAGCAATTCACCTATGGAATCCTTAGAGAGAAAGAGAGAAACAAAGAGAAGAGAGAAGATGGAGAGAGATATAGAAAGAGAACAATAGCAACGAAAAGAGGCAACATAAAAGTAAGTCAAAAGTTAGGGTAAAAGTCTATAACAATATTATATATATTGCTCTCTAAAAATGGGCCAAAATGAGACCTAAAAATAGATCCGTAAACTGCAATCCTCCTGTCGCACCACCGTTAATGCTTAACAAATCGCTGAGTCCCAAAAGTTGATGGTTGTTGCTCTGCTGTGCAGCGCTCACCCAAGAGTGAACTTCCATGTTTTTTCTTTCTTTTTGCTCCAGGCTTCTTCAGAGAGTTTCCAACATTTCTTTGACCTTTTGCAATTGATCCAAAGTTCCTGTCTAAAACCATACTCAAAGAGACAAGTTAAATACAATAGGGTGTAATTATAAATTATTCTGAAATAAGTGCAAAAGCCAATAATTCTTCTAAAGTTACTCAATGAGGAATAAATTCAAATCCTAATTAATTACATTAATAACTCAGTAAAACTCATGTAAAAAGCTTAGGTTTGGCAATAAGATAAGTGGCATAAATGCCTCTTATCATTGATGTGTGTACATCCACTTGGAATGGAGTCTAAACTTTCCCGATTCCTTGTTAAAGTATTTTTCTTCACATTTGACGGCATGTTGATGATTGAGGCACTTGTTTTCTTTAAACCCACTTGGCCATATCGCTTATCTTTACATGTTATATCCGTTGCTTACCCCGTCTTGGGCTTGATCTTCTCATTTTTTGTTGATTAGCACAATACAAGCCTAAGCAAAAAACCATGAAGAGAAACACCCAACTTAGGGCCTATGGAAGTTTGGTGTATGCCATTCTGCTAAAATCCAAGTATGAGGGAACCATTGTGCAGGAATGATGGGAAAAGAATCATAACCTATGTTAATGGTGAGAGCACTAGTGGAAACAAGTTTTTATTTCAAAAAGAAAAAAAAAGAGAAAAAAGTGCTTGAATTCTACCGTTCATTTGATGTAAATTAATAAGTGGGTTTGATGAGTGAGAAGAATGTTATTTGGGCAAAAGGCAAAGAAGTGAATTATGGAGATCTTGGGCTCCCCTCTAAGTTCTTGTTATACACCTTGCTTTCACAGGAATTGAATTTAGCATACCTCTTTAGATTTTATCCCACTTATACCTAAACTCAGTTACAACCTTGAAAAGACCCCTTGAGACATGACTAGGTATGTGTTTGATACGTGGTGACTTAGAAGAAGGGCAAGCCTATGGAAGAAATTCCTTATGGTGTGTTAGAATAGATTGTTGATCCCATACATTGGAGCAAAGAGTGATACACATTTTCCTGAGATCAACTTTGTCATGCTTGTTTTGGTTCATTCCTACCATCTATTGTTCCTGGATTGGCTCCTGAATACCTTGGGATCTTTGCACATATTGTGATGATTACTATTTGACCATATCTGGTTGACCCCTTATATTAGTAGGTTATTGCATTTTGTTTGACATTTCTGTCTCACTTTCACGTGAAACAACCTAAGTTGCACTCTAAACTACATTTTTGTGCAATTTAGTAATCATTTAATTTTTAATTTGTTATGAGAAACAATAATCCGCATCGACTTTATAACTATTGAATAACTATATTATCATTTTATTATTGTGATAAAAACATACAATCTTCCACTACAAGAAATTTGGCCTAAAATAATACTTTTTTTTTTGGAACATGTAAAAAGTGTTACTTTTTGTACACATAGGCAATACTTTTTCAAAGTGCATTTCCTTTTATATCTAAAAAAAATTACCTTCTCTATTTAAAAGTGTTTCCTTAGACAATTGGTCACACTTGTTATAACGCTATGAAAAGTGATGCATTAGCTTAGAAAATGTAGTCTTTTTAAAAAAATTGTCTTAAACAATTGATCGCACCTAATATAACAACTTAGGAAAAATGATGCCTTAACTTACAACAAGTATAGCCTCTGCTATATCAAAGGTAACAAATTATATTTAAGAAAAAAAATTGCCTATGTGCACCATATACAGGCAACAATTTTCACTCATTTCCAAAATAAGTGTTGCCTAATATATAAATTTCTTGTAATTCCCATTTTTTCTAGCGTGGGAAGAGGTATGATTTTATCACTTAATAAAAGGATAATATAGTTATTCAATAGTTATATCAATCTTTAATATTTAAAACACTGCCATTAAAAATCATGTGATTTGCATTTGTGTATTGTTTATCAAAGTGACTAATAGAGTAATGTTTAGGTTAGTGTATGATTTTTCAAAACTCAAGGATTTAGTGTATAAATTTTGAAAATAAAGAGGGTGCAGGTTATATTTCACTAAACTTGAGCGAATGTGAGTGTAATTTTCTTAGGAAAAAAAATGGCCTTAACCTTGGCAAATTAAATGGGACCTAATAATGATTTTCACCCTTATACTCAAACGGAGCAATATGCTTTCCAACAACCGCCAGCACTAAACAATCGTCGGGACAGTACTTCCAATCTTAGTGAAACTCATTAATTTACAAAATCTGTCTGGTCCATATACAGACAAAATCACTTGTACAGAATGAACTTGATAAGTAAAGAACTTTGGAAAAAGAAACGTTGAAACTACTGTTTTCCAACATGTTATTGTCTCTTGACCCATGATCACGTTTGCATTTGCCACGTGGCAAATATAGTATGCCTACAACTATTGTTGACAATGAATGCTAAGACTGTGAAAGTCACCATAAATCTTGAGAGAGATAGAAATATAGGGTTTCTTGCTATGCATGAGAAGTCTACGTGAAGGAATGGAATTATGTTTGGCTGAAAATTGTTCTCTCCGATGTTTTTTCTTAGTCATCTGGTATTTATATTTTAAACTTTATCTACACTCAAGGGTGACATTGGACCTAAATTCTTACTCTTTGGGCTTATACATTAGGTTGCCCCAATCCCACTCAACTCTCTATCCATACTTTAATTTGTTTCTTTCTATGTTTAAACCTGCTTTATTTAAGAAATTCATCAAAGCCACCTTTAGTCAGAGTAAAATGGACAAAATCACGTCCCAAAATAAAAAAGAAAAATAACCTACATTTATTCATCTACAAGTTTTCATATACCAGTATACAAAAGCACAACTAAACTTGAGATCAAAGCAATCTTTTTTTATTATTATTCTTATCTCTCCATTGCAATCAACCCTATCTCTAATAATTGTTAATCACACTTTCTATATTTAGATTATTTTTAGGCATGTCTCTCCATTTTCTTGTCAAGTGCAAGAAGAGGATGGGAAGGACTGCAAAAATTTCACTGATGAAAAGAAAGCACCAAAAAAGTGAGAGAATTTAATTCCTTCCCACACCTAGCTAAGTATTAGCATGAGGGGAGCAATCTTTAGAAGAGACATGTTTCCCTTTCCTCCCTTTTATTAATTATTACTACTTTCAATCCCTCTCTTAAGTACTCAACCCATCTCTCTCTCTCTCTCTCCCCCCTTGGTCTATCTCTTTTTGGTTTCTGTTCCATTTGTTTTATAGTAGCAGAAGAGGAAACAAGGGAAAGGAAGATCTCCATAAGTGGAATGAGTGAGAAAGATAAGAGGAAAAAACAAGGAAATGACTCAGTGCAGTGACCCTGAAAACAGCCATAATAACATCATAGTGGAGGGACGAAAAGACAGCTTAATTAGAACTTGCCCTACATGTGGTCATCATATCAAATGCCAGGATCAGGTTCTTAATTATAAATCCTTTGATTTGTTAATTGGCATATAGAATTCCCTTTTATTATTTTCTTTGTGAAATTATTCTTTTTTTTTAGTATTTTCTTACTCTTTTGTGGTGTTTTGTTTATGAATAAAATATAAATATTTTTGTATTAACTGGATATAGGCTGGTGGAATTCATGACTTACCTGGGCTGCCTGCCGGGTTAAGTTTGATCCCACAGATCAAGAGATTCTAGAACATTTGGAAGCGAAGGTGCGCTCTGATATTCATAAACTTCACCCGCTAATTGATGAGTTTATACCAACTCTTGAAGGCGAAAATGGAATCTGCTATACTCATCCAGAGAAGTTGCCAGGTCAATACACAATACATGCTCTCAAATTCCTGTGTGATCTATCGAGTGCAATTTCTTAACATTAATGTTTCCAAATGTGTGACAAGTCTTATAATATAGGGAAATGATATTTTGAACTTATAATTTTAGATATTATTTGCACTATTAGGGATTACTGTATAAACAATTTCTTAACATTTCAGTTATGTTTTTGTTGAATGTGATTAATATGGTAACATAATTAACAATAGGCACAATTTTTTCTTTTTGTTCACAAAATGTATTAGTAACATAATTGAAATTTACAATTATTAACACATTATTTCTTATATTTTCTCATAAGCATATTCACCGAAAATTTAATTTAAATCATTAGTTATTTATAAGTGATTTTATGTGTCTAATTAAATTATATCCAGAAAATGATGTTCACATAATAATGAGCACTGCTACTCGGTACAAAGTCCAAATGTGCGGAGCAGAACGAAAATTACGACTATCAATGAAATTAGGTATTTGTGCGAAAAACATAGAGGGAGAGAGAAAAAAATCATGGAGTGAGAAAATTTTATCATAAAAAATATTATTTAAACATATCCTAAAAAAGTTGTTTATTAGGACATCAAATTTATAATTATTAGATATAATGATAATTTTACACACCCTATCCATTCATTGTATCTAATAGTTATAAAATGAATATTTTAATAGATACTTACTTTTGGGGTGTTTAAATAACACCTCTTTTACTCTATGATAATGTCATAAAATGTGTCTAATAATGCTAAACACATAAACTTGTATAACACGTCACTTTATATATCTTGCCATGTGATTTGATTATGAGTAAACTAGTATTTTTTATACACTTAGCTTGAACTCTAATTTTACCGTAAAAAAAATGTGGGAGATACATCTCTGAAAGTGATGTGTCTCAGAATTCTTGAATGTCCAACAAGTCACATTTTATGATATATATATATATATATATATATATATATATATGACCGCGAAGAAAATATACATAATTCCTGAATAATTCGGTCCGAAGTAGCTGTCCTTTAGACTTCACACTTCAGTAACATGAAGATAAGCAGCTGTTTTTGTTGAAGCAACTCTATATATATATATGATAAGTTGCTATTTGTTATAGTTTTATTATATTATTTCTGTGGATTAACATCTAATTGCTTTATTAAATGAAATTATATACTGCAGGAGTAAGCAAGGATGGCCTGATCCGCCATTTTTTTCACCGACCATCCAAAGCATACACGACTGGAACAAGGAAAAGGAGGAAGGTGCACTCTGATGAAGATGGTAGTGAGACCCGTTGGCACAAAACAGGAAAGACTAGGCCAGTCTATATCAGCGCCAAGTTGAAAGGGTACAAGAAGATTCTTGTGCTTTACACAAACTATGGAAAGCAAAAAAAGCCAGAGAAAACAAATTGGGTCATGCACCAGTACCACCTTGGCAGTGATGAAGAAGAGAAAGAAGGGGAGTTAGTGGTGTCCAAAGTCTTCTACCAAACACAGCCTAGACAATGTGGTTCACTGAAAGACTCATCGGTTCCTGCAAAACTTATGAAGGGTCAAAGCATGCATGAGGTCATGAATAACAAAACCAACAATAATGGCTTTGTTGAGTACTACCATTCAAATTTCATATCATTTGATCAAGGGAGCCATCATAGATCAACCAGTCCTCAGGCGGTTTCCCATTTTCCTGTCCACGATGGGGCTTCTTTCATTCCTTGAAAGAAGCTAAGTAAGGGAGAAGAAGATGAAAGGTTAGAGGCAATTAATGAAAAAGAGATGGAGAGGCTATTAAACAGAAGTTGCAAACTCATCATGATATAATATAACGAGACATTAAAATTTTACTAGAGATTCTTGCATAGATACAATTGTAGTTTTTCATATTTAGCACATTTACAATAAAATTGGGTTTCATTAGTTTTATTTAAGGTATATATCCGTATTCGTGATCCTACCAATTTTACTGTGAGTGTGACCAAAGATAAGTGGTTGCTGGTTAGATTTGTTCCCTATTCAAGAATTTTTGAAATTATATTTTATGCAAAAATAAAATAAGTTAATAACCTACCTTAGTTAGGGGCAAAAGGTTGACATTAATAAGGAGAGAAGTTGTTTCATCAGAAAACTACTGTGTAGATACTTCTGCGTTTGAAGAAGTAAGAAGATCATCATGCTTTGTAGTTTGTACAGTGTTATGAAAATACATATGTCAAAGGAATATCCATGCGTGGGCGAATACTAACCATCAATATGTGAAAGCATTACTTTTACCTTAAGCAGTCTTGAACTACAGAATCTAAGAGAGCTTTGCCTGTGAAAACTTTAATTTTAATTTGCAAGCATAACTCTTATGTCCACGAGAACGAACATGTATCCTCACCGTAATTTCCAATGCCAGAAGATATCATTTTACTCTCGTTAAACGTCACAACAAATTGAACCGCATATCCTCGTTATTCGGAAGCCTTGGCAACAATTAGAATGGTAGCATAAGTGTTCTAAATTCTGCTTGTTGTGACAGCACACAGAAGACCGTTATGATGTGCATTGGAATTGATGCAATTTGATTTTTTTATTTTGTGTTTTTAATTTAAGGTGACTACTCTAGTGCCTATGAGGGTCAAAGCCTATGATGCCTAAAGGGTATGTTTGTAAATTTGTAATTTGGATAGGAAGAGAGGAGAATAAATAGTTTATAGTATAGAATTTTAAAATCTTACACTACAAGTCCTCTCCTCCCTCCCTTCTCTTCCAAAATCCAAACTCACAAACATATCCTAAGGTGATGTGCTGAGTTGTGCATTTGACATCTATAGTGGTGTTAAACGGTAAACCACGGATTAGATCTAATGCAAAGGAGTGACAAACTTAACTACAAAGGATAATTAATTTATAAAAAATAACTAAAATCCCCAAATTTCCAGAAAAGGGAAATATCATCAATGAAAGGAAATTAACATAGACCCAGGTGCTCTCTAGTTCGTGAGTGTTAGGGAGGCTTCACCCAACAACAAAAGCTTGTCCAAACCTCACAAACCACTGCTTCCTCCTTCTTGCTTACATACCCCTTGGTTGATATGTGAGTTTGTCTCCGTCCCCATCTCTATCTGTCTCTCTTCCAATGTGCAGTGATTTTTTTTAATTTCTTATTTTTTTTCTTCTTTTTTTAATTTTTTTCTTGAATTTGCTACAATGATTTCTTTTTTTTTGAATTTGAATATTTGGATATTCCAATTCTATTGGTTCTAAGTTTGCTACAGTGATTTTTCCTTTATTTAATTTTTTTATTTATTTTCTTTTTTTATTTGTTATTTTTTCTTTCTTGAACTCAGATATTCTGAATTCAGTCTGCAGTGATTTTTTTTATTTATTTATTTTCTTCTTTTTATTTTTTTCTTGATTTCGCTACAATGATTTATTTATTTTTCTTGATTTTCGATATTCTAATTCTATCTAAGTTCGCTCCAGTTAACCAATGACGTCAAATCCATCATAATCAACCAAAACAAGGCATGTATTGTGTTAAACATTAATAAAAAAAAATTAATGAGCTACATCATCCTGGTAGAGATTCCAGTTGAGGCATCTATTCCACTTGTCATAGGATTGACGAATGATGACTCAGGAGAAGACCTCTGATAGAGCGATGCATCCACGACCTATCACCTTCACGGACTATGTCGATACGATCTTTCGGTGTCACGATCCTCCAGTCCATTTCCCTCCAATTTTCCTAAGACACAAGAAGCCTTGGCCCGACCACCGCATCGATCCCTAACCCATCCTTCTTGGATCGCCTGCCTTGGCATCGACCGTCTACGCCCAACCGCTCTAGGGTTCCACCATTTCTTTTGTACTTTTTTTCATTTTTTGACTTATTCTCTCTTTTTCAACCAAAACCAAAAATTATTTAAATACATAATAATGAAATTAACTATTTTTTTCTTCCCAAATGTGAAAAACTAACATAGCTGCTAATTCCATGCCTTAACGAGTTAACTCTAATTCATTAACGATTTAACAATGCTATTGTGGCGTCCTATATACCAAATGGCAAGTTCCTATTGCACAAACAGACATTGGCACCATAGGCATTGACCATAGGAGGCATGTGAGCAACGGCCTTAATTTAATGGAGCAGCTTGTTATGGTGTATTAAGGCCTTAATGTAACCCATTGTAGCTCTCCTCGATTGCATAAATAGATTGTAACTATCTCTAGCAATTTTGGGTCACATCTCAAAGTAGGGCCGGTAAAATGGATTAAACCCATCGAATCAACACATTTACCCAAAAAAGGTGAGTTTGACCTAAAAATTTTAACCATATAATATCAAGTTGTTTTCAACTAATTATTTAAATCGCGAGTTAACGGGCCAACAGGTAAATGAGCAGCCTATTAACCCATTGTATTTTTTTTTTAGTTTTTTTGGCTTTTTGTCTTAAACCTACTTATACTTGCTGGAACTTTGTAGTTATTTGGATTTAGATTTGTAGGTTCAACATTTTAAATATGACATATATAGGCAAAATTCCCATGCTAAGTTCAGTCTTAAGGTTTCATGTGAGAAAGTGAAACAAAGCTTAATGTATGTTCCTGAGTGGCAAAGTACATAGTATTGGTGTAATGGTGCTAGTATGTTGAATTAGTGATTAGAGTTTTTTAGGCTTGGTTTAGTTATTGTTGGGATTTGAATTTTGAGATTTTGAATTTGTGATTGTGATCATTTGTGATTTTAATTGTTATTTGGATTCGGATCTTAGAGTGTTTTTGTGATTGTTTATTATAAATTTGATTATTTGAGCATGGTGCAAATGTAAATATTACCAAAAATCCAATCCAACCATTTTTTTTGGCCTAAGTCTCAAAAAAAAAAAAAAGAAACTACAAGAAACATGTAGGATATCGACATATATATGTTCCCAACAGGTTAATTTACGGTTGGTGTTACCTAGGTATCTGACAAAAATCAGGTTTTCTTTTGAATAATGCAAAATTAGAATTTATTTGACTACTCATCATTGAACCAATCAGAAATATGTGGTGCCTAAATGGCGCAAATTGAAGCCATATGACGTGCAATCATTCCTGATGAGTATATCAATAGTAAGGAAATAATTAATTACCTCCAGTTGGTAAATCTATTGGTAACATATGGTGCCAACTAGCGCGATATGGCATGTGTCAGTTACCAATCTTCTTTGATGGGACGTCTATTTTTACTTTCAATTTATTTTAGTCCATAATTTCCTGATGAGTTTATTGACGTGTTACATTTTTTAATAATAAATTTTTTAACGACAAGCATTAACATCGATAAAAAATAATATATAATGTGGTAATGTTACCAACGGGTTTTCTGACTCCATTTTGAATTTTCATGCCATTAGCATGTGTCTCTTGTATTTTCATTTGCCAATCAATAGCCCTGTGGAATTAAGAAAGAATGAAATACATTGTTTCATTAAATTATTATTAATGTGCTCAACCTATAGATTACCCATGAATATGAAAGGACTAGAGCATTCACCCCCTACTTTTGCAGCCACTATCTCTCCCCTCTTTTCCTCTCTTGACCTTCGCCACCGCCATCGCCACTATTGCCCACCAAGAGCCCCTATTTGTAAAATCAATGCCGCTATTGCGATTTAGGTACGTTTCTACGTAATTAATAAATCAATTTCGTTTTTTCATTTAGCTTAATTTTCCCATTCATGTTCTTTGCTCAAAGTTTTGAGTTGTGGTATATTGGAGAATAGTTTTTATTGCTATTTTGTTGATGTTGAGTGCTATTGGAGGAACCATTGATTTTGTTGGAAATTTTGGATCTTTCTTTTATCATTTTTATTATTTTTTCTATTTTTTAGCTAATGAAAAATATATGTTTGTTAATTTCTTAATTTAGGACTTCAATTGGAGTTTAGTGGTGTGACATCCCCATTTTTATCCTCAACAAAGGTCCACTCCTGATAACCAAGTGAACGATTTCACTTAAGACAATTGAACTTTTACCCGAACAAGGGCAAATCAACGTAAAAGAATAAGTGCTGACCAAGGGTCAACAAGAGTCAAGGTCAAAGTCAAAGTCAAAAAGTCAAACCTCTAACTCAAAGGTCAACCACAAAGTCAAAGTCTACCCTAAAAGTCAAAGGTTCAAGAAAGTCAACAAAATCATGTAAAAGTTAACTAAAACATGAAATATTCAACATAATGATCAAAAACTAATTAAATCATTATCAAATGGTTTAACTAAAGTTAGGCAAGGGTTTAATATCCTAACCATGGATTAGAACAAAATAAATAGCATAGGATTCCAAGAATAATAATAATATAAGCTTAAGTGTTAATTTACTATAAATGGAAATAATCTTAAAATTGAATTATACCTAATATAACTAAAGTAGACATGATTAATTATTAATAAAAGTAATTACCAACCTGATAAGGGTTTAATATAATTAATCCATGAAATTTTATTATTAAGAATAAAATATAATTAAAATATGGATTAAACCATTTCCTGGAAATGTACTTTGCCAAAAGTGTTAAAAACACCCAATACCCTCCTATAATGAGATTCTCTACAGAACAACTCTTAAAACACAATGGACCTTTCCTAACCCTCATATTTTCGGCCAATATGTAAAGGAAAATACTTTCACAAGTTTCTTCAAGACAACTTACACTAAACCTAATTTAACTGCAAGACAACACCAAGTTTTACATCAAAATAAAAAGCACAAGATTCCCATTCTTTCTTCTCATGGCCAAACACTCTACCTCCATTTAGAGTGGAAAGATCTTATTTGAAGCTTGCTTAAATGTCTAGATGGAAGGTTGATAGGTGTCACTTTGTGACAAGTTGTCAGTGGTCACCTTAGGCATGAAATCTAGCTCTAGGTTAAGTGTTTTTGTAGCAGAAGAATCAACTAGCAAACCTAACCAAGTTCTAATTATCCATTACCCTAACCAAATGGCCAACTAAATGAACTAAATAGAGGATTAAAAAGCCCTCCAAACAGGCCTTAATCCCACGGCCAAAGAGGCCTATATAAAGGGGCAAGTTGGCTTCATTTTGTTCTTTGTAATCCTCTAGTCATTCCTAAGTCTCAAGCTCTCTATTCTCTTGTGTTCTTTTCTCAAACCTCCTCCTTTTACACTTATATTCCCAACTCTAAGTTCTCACTCTGTCCTATAAGGGTTGTTACTTCTAACTCTTGTAAACATATTCCAACATACACATTAGCTCCTATTGCAAACAAGATCTTCAGGCTTGGACTAGGAGTAAGGAAATTTTCTCGTCTACTTTTTTTTTTGTGAACCCTAGCAAGGGTTGAAGGACTCATTTCTTACCTCTACATTGTTTAGTAGGTGGTTTTTTTCTTGAAGATGTGAAGGTTTTAAATCTTTAGTTCATTTGGGTCTAAAGGCTTAAAACTTGCACATCCACCTCCTCTAAATATTGTATTATTTCTTTCCAAAATAAATATGTTCTAAGATATGTGTTATGCTATCCAATGTCTCTGGATTGATGTATATGTGTGCTGGCAATGCTAGAAATGATGAGAATCTATGACCTGAATTGAAAAAAAAAATACACACACACACACACACACACACACACACACACACACACACACACACACTAGTGCTGGAATTTGGTTTTGTCTAAGTTAGGTGCACAAAAACTAATAACAATTGAAAAGCCTTTCGTTTCTGCCCTGGAAAAATTACCTGGAAGTTAACCTTTTAAGGAACATTCTCCAAAAAAAAGCATAGAAAATTCATTTTATAGAAAAAGATATAATTTTTCAAAGTTTAGCCTTTTTTTGAAGATGTTGCTACCTTTTAACACTTAACTAAGCTTTTCTCTTCCTACAAAAATTAAAAACGTGTAAATTTGATTTTGTTGGAAAGCTAAGACCTTAAGAACCACATACATATAAAATACATTCATTGGAAATAACTACACTATTCTAGAATGACAAAACAATTTGCGGTAAAGTTTCTAAGCACTACTAGAATAAAGTAACTTTGTAAGGGTATAAAAGTAATTTCACTTTGAATATTTTAAAAAAATTAACTTTCAAAGAAAGATAAATGAGTCAAGATTCTAAGCATATCTTTATTTTCTCGAGATAGTAAATATAAAGAGAGAAATCAATTTTTCATGTAGACATGCCAGATTTGGAATGAAGCTGTAAAACTTTAATGAGCAAAAATAGCAATTTTTGATGGCAAACAAGTAATTCCTCATTTTCATAAGGGTTAAAATTTATTTACTAAGACTTATCAGATTATTTTAATAATAATAATATATACCTAATCCATGGTTACACATATCACTCAGAAAATGACTAGAGAACTTAGTTCTTGACCTATAAGCTTATGCTTTAATAACCAATAGTGACCTTGAGACACATAATGAATGACTTTGACCTATGAGCTTGAATGTGTGTGAAATATAGTGAATGATCATGGTTAATAAATGATTCATTATATGCATGAATGCTTTAAGTGCTATATCTGATATGATGTGAATGTTATGCATAGCATGACTTGAGTGATGATCACATAGTATGGACTGTCTTAGATGAGAATCACTACCATGATAATTCATATGAGAAATATTAAATGCTAAGAAGAGTTGTACATGGTTATGAACAAAAAGTAATGGGAGAAGTTCACTACTTAACCCCTCACCCAGTCCATCGGGATTACAAAACAAGTTGGTGGCGATGGCCACGGTATTAGCTCATTACCTCAAGGAGGTAGTTTAAGGCAACAATGTTGGTGTACTCAGTGAGTGAAGGACCGAATCAAATTAAAGAATGCATGCATTGTTAAATTAATGCATTTAGTCATGTAGAATTTGCCATGGTTATGCTACCTATTTAGACGATTCATTATCTATGCTAATGATAGATCTTAAAAGACGTGTCACTTTGGAGTATAAACAATTTTGAAAACAAAGCATAATGAAATCTTTTACTGCCTATGTTTTTCTTCAATGATAAACTCGAAGTGGCTAGAGATGTACACGATAACACTTATGATAAGATAAAAACCCCTTGAGAAATTCATGATTTCTCACACCTTTGACCATGTCGTCTCTAGATCTGAGCACGTCCGACGATGGCACGCCCACATAGTGACTCTGATTTGGATTAGACCCCTGGAGGCAAGGTCACATTCTTGAGGAGTTCATACCAAAGAGGTGGCCCCAGGCAAGACACAGAGTCACCAAACCTCATATAGTAACCCTCATGTCATCTCCAACTCTTCCAACTCTGACCTGTAAAATTTAGAGACCCTCCATAACAAGTGTCTGATAGAGTTATCCTCTATTCTGAAGTTGAGGTCCTTAAGGAGCCATTGGATGTGGTGCTTCTCTAGATGATTCCTCCTTAACCTCCATTATGATGCCGATAATGAGGAAGACCCCATGGAGATCAAGGAGGACGTGATGGGGGATGACTTTGAAAATTGGCATGACGACTTTGAGGAAGACAATTGGCAAAACTAGGAGTTGCCTTCCGATGAGTCAGGTCCTGTCCTCGATGTGATGTCCATATCTTACTACGATTTGCATAGTGATGCCTTCAGTCATCCAGTTGTCGATGGAGCACTTGCATAAAGGATCCGTGCACCCACTCACACTTCGCGCCTAGTTATTAGGAGTCCTTTCCGCATTCACCATATATTATTTGAAAGATGGACCCGTCCATTACACGCTAATGCTGATCCTTTGTCCGTAGTAGATATTTAGTGATGTTTAGTGTTTTTTTCTTGTAATTTATGTATCAGTAAGTTTATTTGAAATATTATTGTACTGGATGATGTATTTTGTACTGTTCATATTGCTATGTGATGTACTTAAAAATGGGAATGTCTATCTTTGTGAACCTTATGTACTAAATTTATAATTAATATGAAAGTCTTTTATCTATATTACATTATCCCGAGTACTTTGCTTAAGAGTTAACCAAAAGAATAAGTTTTCCGTTATACGTATTTCCCATTTCACACTATAGGCTTAATTTTGAATATTTGGTTTCAAAAAGAAAAAAAAATTCCTCTTATTTTGATGTAACATTAATTTAAAAAGAAATGCAAAGCAAAAGGTAATAACTAATAGGAATGGAACATGACTTAAGCATGGTCCAATCTTACTAAGGTGTTACATGTGGGGTGGCCATGCTATGGGCTATTGATCTTTTTTTTTTCTCTTTATTTCTTTCTTGTTTTTTTAGGTTTAATTACTCTACAAATCCCTATAATTTCACTCAATTTCCAATTAGGTCCCTATAGTTTAAAAGTTTTAAATTAGGTCCCTATATTATATAAAATTTTTCAATTGAGTCCCTGAGTAATAACTGTTATGAAAGCGAAATATTCCTAGTCTATTCCATCTCTATCTAGTACAAAAATGGAATACTCCTAGAATATTCCTAGTATATACTAGGAATATTCCATTTTTTGTAACAGTTATTACTTGCAGGGACACTTATGTTTTCTAGGATAGAACTAGAAAATTGAGATTGCACGTGACTAGGGGGAAGGCATAGAGCTCCTTCTCATGTTTGTTGGAATTGTTTATTTATGTATGGTTGCATGCTGGAGTTATACATGGGTGGGTTCTAGAATGAGTGTTAAGATTATTTCAGTTGTTTGTGAAAAGTTTGTGATTGCTTAAATGTTGGTTAAGTTATCATTGAAAGTCTTGAATTGCTTAATTAACTAAGTAGTTGATGAAGGAGACACCTAATTTTTTAAGAGAAATTTCATCAAAATTTTGTTAACTTTTAAAACATTTAAAGATATAGTTAAATTCAAAGGTAATGAGAGAATACTAATTTAAGGGGAGTCTTTGTCAAAAATTTTAAATATTTAAAATAGTTCTCTAACACAAGACTTTGTTCAATTATGGTTGGTCAAAATTTAATGTGATGTTGCTTAATGTTTTCTTCAAATAGTTAAAACTACTCACACCCACAATATTTTCTTCAAGAACTGATCATGGATATAGGATAGATTGCACTATGGAAGAGGGGATTAAATTGAAATTTTATGAAGTAGTTGAATAGTTTATGAGTGTAGCATGTCAAACACAATAGTTCATTGGTGAAGGAAAATTAGGTGTTTGTGTAATAAGTGAAAATGTAAGAAGTATTTCAATGCTAGTACCATAAGGTAGCATTTTATTTTTGTCCAGGGATAGAAAATAAGGAGACACTAGAGACGCAAACTTGTTTGGTTGTGGAGATAGGGACAAAATACAAAAAAATTTCTTCCCGAGACAATGAAGACTGGACATAGGGATAGAAACTTAATATTTTTTTCTTCCAATAAGATATGTAAATATTTTATAATTCCTTCCTCACTATATAGTTAGTCCAGTGCCGGCCAGGAGTGGTCTGATGGTGGTGGCAGAGGGTAAAACTATCTTTATCATGTATTTTTGTCTTATTCCCATGTTTCCAATAAGATACAGAGACAATTATCATGTCTTGTACTCCACTACCAAACACGATCCAAGAGAAAGTTTTTTATGTCTCCATCTCTATTATCCCTCCTTCACCGTCTCCAAAATCTTGGGACAGAAACCAAACACTACCCAAGGATTCATTTGTACAAGTATGATTTCATGCCTGACTATTGGGTTTCATTCAGGTATGAAGAGTTAGTTAATGCAAATAATCAAGTAGGTATGTGTTAGGTTGAAAGTAGTTTTGGTGGGGTTCACATAGGTGAGCAAGATGTGGATAATATGACTTAGGAAGATACTTTGTCTCGATATCAAGAAATGATTTTTTTTTATGTTGTTGGTCCTGAATTTTGAGCATTATCTTAACCTTTAGTTGAGGATCTCAATCAAGATAGTTCTAGATTTTACAACTTGTTAGAGGCTGCAAATTAACCTTTGTGGGAAAGGTGCATGCACTCTAACATGTCATTGGTAGTTCAGACATTGACTATTATGTCCGAAGTGAATCAAAGCCAAAATTGTTTTTATTAATGGGATACATTGATTCATGAGCTTAGTCCGAACCTTGAAGTGATTCCAACAGATTTTTATCAACCTAAAAGATTGGTTTTCAAACTTGGGTTTAAGGAAGTAAAGATTGATTGTTGTTTGAAAGGATGCATACTTTATTACAAAAGTGATATTGCATTGACTAGTTTAAGTGTTACAGAGAGCATGGGTTAAACAGAGGAAGGATAGTTGGCTCTGATACCATAATGTAACACCCTTCTAATTACCATATCTTACTCAAATGTTAACACAATAATTAGCAGAGTATTACTTACATTCATAATTTTATTCTAGGCGAAATATAATGAAATAAAGCAATTTAGACGTGCATATTGCAAAGCTCGCATTCACATATATGAACATAATCTCTAAGTTTACAATATGTACATCATACTAGCAAACAAGTTAGTTAACTCATAAGCTAGTCAGGGACTTCGTATCAAAAGGACTAGCCGTCGCCTAAAACCTAGCCTGCTCGAGTATCTGGTCTAACAAAATCACATATAGATACAAATGAACCTGAAGACTTCTAGTAGTAAATCAGTAGGCTAGCAAAGTTCTAATGCTACACTACTACTATGTACAAGCCAAGAGTTCCTGAAAACCTCGCGCCCTCCTCCAGGAAGCCATTGGCCATCGATATGATAGCCTCGTCTCCGCCAGGGCATTCCGACCCTTGGGTGGGTCCAAGTCTGAGGATGATGATGAAGAGGCGGGTACATCTGCGGAGGAGGTGTTGGTGGAGCGATCAGAATATCAAATACCTATAGGTGTGCCATATGAAGGGGCACATCCTCGTAGGGAGAAGCAAGGTCAAACTCTTCAGGAAAATGATGCACTGAAGGAACGGCCAAAAAGCACGTACACATGAAACTGAATGACCTATAGTATATAGGGAATCAAGTGCTGGGTTGTAATGCCACACCCACGTGGTGAATCAAGGAAGAATATTATTGAGGGCATTTGCTGAATCTGAGTAATACAAGTGCATGCAACTTGGGGTCAGAATATTATAAAATTCTTAGTAGGATAATTGGTGCAAGTGTCACTCCGTAACAAATTAAAATTTATAAAGTGCCAAGTTGCACAAAAAATGTAGTAAAGGGCACAACTAAGGTCGTCTCATAAGGAAGTGTTACTAGCCAACTAGAAATTTGGGATTTTTGAGATTATAGCAACTAAATTTAAATTGAAAGATAATAGCAATGAGATTATAGCAACAGGAGAGCACTAGTGCAAGGTATTCCTAGGATTAGAAATTAATTATCATTGACCAAATATTAAACCCATTGATGGCTATTGGTAATAAATCACCGGCAATTCTACTAGTGATCAATCGACCTCTAGAATTTGATCAATGCAAATAACTAATAAACGATGATTGCCAATTTATGTAGAAATCACATCAACTTGATGAGCCAATTGCTATAGCCTAACGTTAATCAGAAAGTTAATTCTAATGTTCTATAAACCAATAAATCTATCAATTTATGCCTAAAGGATTTCCCTAAAAGATGATCGCCAATTTAGTTATCCCAATAAAGATTATAGCAATCACCACAATAATTAAAGAAATAGAAACTACAGAACATTAAGAAAACCAATGCATTTAACATAAACAAAAGGTCTCAAACATCATTCCAATCCATCAGGAAATCCCTACACTAGTAAAGAAATCTACTCCTCCATCTTTGGAGGATTGCAATAATGAAGATAAGAGAAAAACTAAAAATAATAGCAACAATCGTTGCCATAATCTCCAAGATAAAATACGTTCACCAATAGAACCCTTAGAGAGAGAAAGAGAGAAGAAGAGAGAGATGTAGAGAGAGTGTGTGTTCTAAAGAGAGAATATCCTTTTCAGAGAGAATGTTAGAGTCTAGTGTCTAACATGTGTTTTTATTTGAAAACCTAAAAAGAATAAAACTAAAATCGAGCCCTGTTCGTGAAAATTGTGTCTCGCTGGCCACATATTAATGACCGCCTGGGCATCCTGCATTGCACCCCAGAAAGTGTGTCACTCTGTCACCGCTTGGAAGGTCTTTTTGCTGCTTGGGTGGTCTCCAGGAACTCCAAAATTGCTGACTCCCTTGTTCATTGCCTGGGTGGTCTTTTCCGCCCGGGCGGTCTCCAGTGTTGCTAAGTTCCTTATTTTTGCTTCAATGCACCATCCTGGAAGCCCCGTTACCAAGAAAAACTCCAAAAAGATATTAAAAGCACAGAGAACTTTCAAAGAATGAGAATTCACTAAAAACTATGCTGATAGCCACAAAATTATTTAATAATGCATGTTGAGGACAAAATGCAAACTCACTAATTTAACATTAATTGAGTACAATTCAAATGCAAAATGTCCAGACTTAGGATAGAGAATGAGTGCATAAATGCAACTCATCAAACTCCCCCACACTTAAACAATTGCATGTCCTCATGCAAGAAACTCAAATAGATTCAACAAAGATTGGACTTCTAACTCTACTAACTCTAAAAATACATGATGCATGGAAAATAACAATACACCAATCCAATGGACCTAGAGATACACGCAATGAGCTTTCACACCAATAATCAAAGAGGATCTCAACAAGCAAGGCATGAATGAGAACATAGCACACAAGGTGGAATCCACATACATGATAAATGAATCAAGTACAAAAATCCTTCCAAAGTTAGTGTTTGTCACTCATTCACTCAAGTGTTTTAGGATAAGATGTACGCTCAGATCACCTCAAATGAAAATGCAGTATCATAGGCTTGTCAAGGGTCTCATTCTCCATTTGTCACACACACATGCATACTGAATCAAGAGGACACTTGCTTTTGGTTGTGATGGAGCTTAGGTAAAGGTGGGAGAATATAAAGGCTAGTGGAGCTAAACCTCTAGTCAAAGGAGAGCAAATATATACACAAAGGGCACAAGTGCCTAAGGGTACACTTTGTCTAACTTAACCATTCACTGACCCTTAATTTGCAATGTGACACACCTTCATCCAAACTTTTACAATTTTTTTTTATCCCTATTTTTTTTTGGTATCTTTTTTTTTTTTTAGTGTGCCACTTACTGAATTTATTTTTGTACACATTGTTCCTCCCCACACTTAATTTGGGGCATGTCCTCATGCTTTTCCCCACACTTATGCTTGAGCACATAAAAGAGATGCACAAATGCTCTCCTAAGCCTAAAAGGTTAGGAATTTTCATGGTTTTTCACTTTTGACTAAAGATGTGCTAAAACAAAGGAATGGTTAATAAGATTCAAAGGGGCTAAATAATGGTAACATGCAAAGGATGGTTATATGGATAACTGGCTGAAATAAGAAAAGAAAAAAATAATGCCTCAATCATATTCAAGCATGTACATGGAAACATATTTTCAAATAAGACTCTAAGTAAGTTCTAGAATGCAAATCCAAAGAGGAAATACACATGAACAAATAAACATGGAACATGATGGTCCAATTAAGAGGCTCAAAATCTCAGGGTTCAAGTGCATGTGCTCAATCCAATCAAGAGTGAATACACCAAGCATGCAATACAAAGTAGTTAATGCCAAGCAAGTCAATAAAGTGCATGTGGTGTGAGCCTATGCATGTAACCTTTAAGGTACCAAAAGAATGGTGTGAAAGTAAATAAAAATAAATATGATGCAGGACGCAAAACTAAAATAAATAAAATGCGGAAAATAAAAAGGAAAGGTAAGGAAAAACCTAACAGTGGGTTGTCTCCCACCTAGCACTTTGCTTTACGTCCTAAATTGGACGGTCAGAACCCTCATGGAGCCTTGTACTTGAATTGATCTAGGAATTCCCACCAAGGCTTATGTCTTTTCACTTCACCTGGATCCCATAGTATGCGGACCATGCCACGGGCCTTGAAACTATTAGGCTTCCTAGGCCCAAGTGTTGAAGAGTATGATGCATTCTTAGAAGCCTTGAAGCTCCTCCCGAGCCTCACACTTGCAAAACACCCCACTTTTAATGGGGAGGAATGTGTGTTCCCAAAGAAGTCTTCCGTTGTGACATGCTGCCACCAAGTTCCCTATAAGTTCTAGCCACCTCACCATATAGTGCATATAAAGCTTGGAGCTTGGTATCACCTCCAAAATAGCATACTCATTCCCCTCTAGAAGGTGCTCAGGGAGAGGAGATTCTAATTTCAACAAAAGTAGTTAGCTCTTAAGAAGTGTTGGTTGGGCACATGGCACAACCTTTGTAGCTAACATCTCAACCATGGAATTTTTCTTTGCAGGATCAACAGTCTTGTAATTATTATTCAACTCTACTGTATCAACAAAGTCCTCAGAAATAGAAGATGAACTCTCCAGATCTTCAACATGAGTGGAGTGTTGAAATTCCCAACCAAAATTTTTGAAGAGATTATGTCTAGGTAGAATCACTCATATTGTTGACATCAACACTGCCTGTATCTTCACCACAATCAGGGTCATTAGAACTAGCAAGTGGAATGCAAGGAACATCAAATGTCCCCTCAACCAATTCCTCTTGTGATGCTGTATCCATATGAATTGTGTCTTGTTGAGATGTATTACCACTCGCTGAAAACTTGGCACTACATCTGGAATTTGAGATGAACTCAATTGGTGGAACCGTGAGTTATGCAACTCAGTTATATCATTCATCATCTCCAACAAAGCATCATTGGTTCTCTTTTGACTCTCCATTATCATTCCTATCATTTCTTGCCATGGAGGTTCAGAGATGCTAGGAGGAATAGACAATGTTGGAGGCTCTGATCCTGCAAGTTATAGGTCTCCTATTGTTGGAGTGGTTGCAAGTTCTCCTGATAGAGAGGTGGTAGAGGCTGGAATTTTTGTTGGAAATACGGTGTTGATATCAACACCCCATATCCCTGATCCATACAATCATACCAATCTGATTGGGACATGCCAGAGTAAGCATCATATCCATGTTGTGATGGCTGAGCATGGCTCCTCGCTCATGGCATATTGCTCTAATATATAATGCATCTCATCCAGCCGATACTCCATTCTTTGGTACGGGTTATTATCAGCAACCTGTGTACCTACAACATTGTAAGAACCATATGGCTTGGAACTAAAATGTGTGTTAGTAAACATGAAAAATCAAGTGAAAGCCAAAATAAAAATAGTAATAATAATAATAATAATAAAATAGAAAAATTGAAAGAAAAATTATTTACAAAAATTAACTAGTATCACTTCCCGGCAATGGCACCAAAATTTGGTGCGAGTGTCGTTGCCCGCAACAAATTAAAATTTATAAAGTGCCAAGTTGCACCAAAAATGTAGTAAATGGCATAACTCAGTCGTCTCACAAGGAAGTGTTACTAGTCAACTAGAAATTTGGGGTTTTTGAGATTATAACAACTAAATTTAAATTGAAAGATAATAGCAATGAGATTATAGCAACAGGAAAGAAAGCACTAGTGCAAGGTACTCCTAGGATTGGAAATTAATTATCATTGACCAAATATTAAACCCATTGATGGCTATTGGTAATAAATCACTAGCAATTCTACTAGTGATCAATCGACCTCTAGAATTTGATCAATGCAAATAACTAATACACGATGATCGCCAATTTATGTAGAAATCACATCAATTTGATGAGCCAATTGCTATAGCCTAACCGTCAATTGGAAAGTTAATTCTAATATTCTCCCTCAAATATAAACCAATAAATCTATCAATTTATGCCCAAAGGATTTCCCTAAACGACGATCGCCAATTTAGTCATCCCAATAAAGATTATAGCAATCACCACAATAATTAAAGGAATAGAAACTACAGAATATTAAGAAAACCAAGGCATTTAACATAAACAAAGGGTCTCAAACATCATTCCAATCTATCAGGAAATCCCACACTAGTAAAGAAATCTACTCATCCATCTCTGAGGATTACAACAATGAAGATCAAGAGATAACCTGAAAATAATAGCAACAATTGTTGCCATAATCTCCAAGATAAAATACGTTCACCAATGGAACTCTTAGAGAGAAAAGAGAGAAGAAGAGAGAGACGTAGAGAGAGAGTGTGTGTTCTAGAGAGAGAATATCCTTTTCAGAGAGAGAATGTTAGAGTCTAGTGTCTAACGTGTGTTTTTATTTGAAAACCTAAAAAGAATAAAACTAAAATCGAGCCCCGCTCGTGAAAATCATGTCCCGCTGATGCTGGCCACATATTAATGACCACCTAGGCAGCCCCATTGCACCCCCAGAAAGTGTGTCGCTCTGTTCACCGCCTGGGTCTTCAAGAACTCCAAAAATTGCTGACTCCCTTGTTCACCGCCTGGGCGGTCTTTTACGGCCTAGGCGGTCTCCAATGTTGCTGAATTCCTTATTTTTGCTTCAATGCACCATCCTAGAAGCCCCTGTTACCAAGAAAACTCCAAAAAGAGATTTAAAGCACAGAGAACTTTCAAAGAATGAGAATTCACTAAAAACTATGCTGATAGCCACAAAATTATTTAATAATGCATGTTGAGGACAAAGTGCAAATTCACTAATTTAACATCAATTGAGTACAATTCAAATACAAAATGTCTAGAGTTAGGACAGAGAATGAGTGCATAAATGCAACTCATTAGTAATCCCTTAGATCGATGCAGAAAATCAACAATAAGTTCATTCACATAAGAATATTCATGCAAAAATTATAGGCATCAAAACTAAAGTATGTAAATCATGTGAAATTAGAATATAACCACCGTAATAACTTATGCATTGCTATTTGGAACCATAGAATCCAATTCCATGCATTTTTCTCTTGTTATTAACATAGGGAAGGCTTAATATCACATCAAGAGGTGTCTGCATTAGACAATTCCACAAAGGACAATAAACTGCTAGGACATGAGCTCATTCCTATTCATGATCATTGGACTTCATTTTTTCCATTTCCGAATCACACACAATTCTATTCCTAGTTGATACATCTACCGACTCATAAAATTTCTAAGGAAGTCTTTATTTGTGCCTTCCCTCTTTATCCCACATAAGTCTTGTCTCTGTTTTCCCCATATGTTTAAACATGCACTAGTGAAATTTATACATGCTCTTTTCTCATATAATTGCACCATATACTTCTTTCTCTTTTCTCAAGGCATGCTTACATCACATGTAGGTATTCAATTACATTAGAGTTTCATCCATGCCTCATAAGCAATTATTTGAAACAACTAGCATGCATTCATATGCCATATACTTGGGCTAAATGCCATTATACCATTAACTTGAGTCATTCTTACCATTCCAACACCCTGGCAGATTTACCGTACCACTAACGACATTTAATTCCCACATCAAACAACCATTTCAAGAGCCACAAAAATTCTCCATGACACTTCAATGTGTCTAAGAGACTGTAAAAATTTCATGGTAAACAGAGCTCTCTAACCCTATGAATTAAATTGTACAAATTTGATGATCAGAGACCACTTATTTAGCTTGAACAAGGTTCTTACAATTTTTAACCATCGCAAATGATTGAATCAACTCACAACAAAATTTACAGTGATATATCCATTATTAATTATGTTACTTGCATGCAATATTTTTATAATCAAGCCGAAGTGGCTTGGGTAGATAATGATGACATTTATATGTGTATGAGAGTACCCTATTGAGGATTTTAGAATTCTCATCCCTGTGTATTCCATGTCTACCTTAAATTCTGAGACATCTTTCACTAGAGAATTCGATGACACATAGTAGCCACCTTCGACCATGATATGTTAGAATTAGAAGCCTAGATACTTGCTGATAGTATACTTGATTTAGATAAACCCTTTGTACTTATTCTTTTGATGGGTTTTACTTTAGAGCAGAATTATGTTTGTATTTTGATATTTGTACTCTAGTTATTGGATGACTGTATATTATACACATATAGTGAAATGGCATCATTGTCTATTTATAAATAAATAAATTGATATTTTGACATATAAATGTGATACAAAGTACCACATTCTTAATTATTGTGTTTTGACTTAAGCAAGACACTGGAGTTAAGGGGGTGTTACATGATCTGGAAGGGTGTTGATGGAATATGGAAAAGTTTGCCTCATCTTTTTTGGTTTTTCGCCCAGTTGTAGGGGAAAAATATTTTGGTGGGACCCACCTCTTTTTTGCATTGTATATTATTCTTTCCTCCTTATTTCCTTTCACAACCAAACAAACGAAATGTTATGAAAAACTAACACTCGAAGTCCAAGGCGATCCAAAGCCATAACACTAGAGCACTAGGAAATATACCTCTTGGGAAACACATGGACTAGGTCAGTCTCTTGTCAAGAAGCCCAAATAAGGGACCTTCATTATGGACCATTCCCTCACGAGCGTGGAAATCCAACTTCATCAAGCCTCTTCTAGTAGAAGGATGATAACTCGACATAATGGTTTTTGGAGATTATGGAAATAGAACAATGTGCAAAAGGACAAGCTAGCTCAGTCGTAGGATTTCCCTTTAAGGCAAAGTCCTAGGAATATGAATAGGGCCTAGAAGGCCCTCATTTAAGGTATGTTACTCGATGCCCAAAAACATACCTTTAGGACATTGTGCTAACTTAAGCATCAGAATCCGTTGCAGGTAACCTCCATGGGTGTTCCAACCACCATGTATTGCAAGGACGCGGACATAAAGACATCAAAAATCATCATTTCCTCACCAGATGTAGCTTAGGTAACTCCCATTACATTGGCATCCTTCGGATTCCAGGTTGCTCTTCGATGATTATTACCCCTATTATAGGAAAAACATTTAGGTAAATTACACTCACCTCCCATGAGGTTTATGGAAATTAAATGTAACTCACACCCCTTCTAGTTTTTCAATCTACACTCACAACCCCTCTGGTTGTCAAATTTTGAGTATTTATATTATAGTCACACCCCTTTCAGAGAGCACTGTTAATAAACATAACAAAATGACATTTTTATGATATTAACTGTTCCTAATTAATAAAATTATAAAAATACCCTTAAAGTTAATAGAGTGGGTAAGGGTATTTTTATAATTTTATTAATTAAAAACAGTTAATATCACAAAAAATATAATTCTGTTAAGTTTAGTAACGATGCTCTGAATGAGGGTGTGACTATAATATAAATATTTAAAATTTGACAAGCAGATGGGTGTGAGTGTAGGTTAGAGAACTAGGGAGAATGTGAGTTGCATTTTCACAAACCTCAAGAGAGGTGAGTGTAATTTACCCAAAACATTTCTTTCCTCTCATTTCCCTCTCATTCCTTTCCATTTCCTCCCAACCAAACACACCACTAGTCATTTAGTCTTTGTATGCCAACTTTTAGTTGCATGGAGACTTCAAAACATATCAAAAACTTCTTGTATAGGTGCAATTCTAATAATCTATTCTCAGGTTAACTCATAAAATTAAAAAAAAAAAAAAACTAGTGAAACCCATAGATGGTTGAATATATGATGAATAAAATTGATAAGACCTTTTTTTTTTAAGTATGTCTAAATATAATAAGTTAGACTAGTTCATGCAAGAATTTCTTAAACCTCAATACTTCAGCCCGGCTCACCGGGGACCAAATTTTGGTGTTCAGAGAGATTGTGGTTGTCAGATCAAAGAAAGCAAAATGTGAACGGTGACATGAAAAGCTTTTACGACCTATGCTTCATGGCAATTATCACAGGACATATATTCCTTCATCCTTATATATGTACCCTGTCATTTGCCAAATCTTTAAGCACATGATACACATCCAATCAAACTAGATTTTTGGTATAATCATGAACAACCCTTTGATGACTTGTCCTACCCAACACGCCATCGTGTAACCAAAAGTAAAAGCACAATATCAAAGAGCAGATAGTACGGCAGCCAAGACTGGAGAATAAGGTTTCTCTTTTACTTTCCTCGCTACTTTTTCTTTTGATCCTTGTGTTTTCTTTCCCTTTTGATTGACATAGTGTAAGCCAGGTTACTGTTAAATCCATAAAAAAAAAAAAGTGAAAAGAATTTTTGTATTTAAAGTCCACCTGTTTATTGAGTCCCATTATTGTAAACTCAACTAACCCAATTCAACACATAAATCCTGGAGGTTTTATGTTACCTCCAAACGAAGATTTTTTTATTTTTCAAGGTTGAAATCCGAGACACCTAATTAAATGGGGAAACACTTACCCACCAACCGCACATTACTTGAACAGTAAAAAATTTTCATTTTTTTTCTTTTTGGTCTGGAACAGTAAAAAGTTTGATCAAGATAACTTGTGTGCACGGCTAGTTGTTTCTCCTAGGTGGTATAATTCTTTAGCCGAAAGGCTCATTCGGCACAGAATCACCGGAAGACAAAGTGATAAAAGAATAAACAAGTGATTTTGAAAAACCACGAAAGTTCCTTGTCCACGTCAAAACTGACAAAGCCCAAGATTTATTGAATTTTGATGAATATTATGTTTTGTTCTAGGATTTCCAATGACATGGGAGGCTAAATAAGGATGCCGATGATGCTTTTAGTAGGATATTACGGGGGATGGGAACATCAAAGAAAAAAAAATTGGGGACATGATTATATTGACTTAATTAATTGATAGGTTCAAACAAGGTTAACAAAATTTTTTGAGTTTGATTCTGTTAATAATTTTTATAGGTAGGTCATAGATAAATCTTATTGTAAGATTTGCGGTACAGGTCTCAGTCTTTAAATAAGATAACTCCTCTTACAAAAAAAAAATAGACAATGTATTAAGATGCATGAGAGATTATTAACATTCAGTACTAATATTCATGGAGAATGACTCTAGGGGTTGGCGTGATATACATGTCTTACCCTTAGGATCAACAATCAACAATATTTTACAGAGATTGGTCACAATATTATTGTATATAATTGAAAAATAATATGCAACAATATCACTAAACAATGACTCCATGGACAAAAGTATGCACCAGGCTGACTCCTGCTATTTTCCATTACAATTTCCACATCTGTCGTTGATTCAATCTATGGTTTTCACCACGTTCTACTACAAACAAAAACCATAAGATATATATATATATATATATATATATGAAAAAGACAACAGGTTACCGCACTTTCCGCTGATGCATGAAAAGAAGAGGAGGGGCTGGGAAAGGATGAAAAAGCTAAGTGAAAGAAATAACGGGGAAAAAAATCAAAAGAACCTTATTTCATTAAATGAAAAATCTAATGTGCCTCGATCTTCTTGGGTCCATTTTTCTGCATGTATAGAGAACTTAGCCAATTTAATCTCGTTGTACTTCAAGTATATGCTTTGTAGGGTGAATGAAAAGGGAACATCAATTTAGAGTGAAGACCTATTTGGCCTTTTAAGATTTTTGTGTTAAACTATTTTGTCAATCTAAGAAAAGAAATTAATTTGGTTGTCCCTCATGATTGAAAATAATGAACATATTAATCTCTTTATTAGTTATTCATTAATAAATTTATACACATGACACATCATTATGATAATGTGCTATTAAAATATTGTATGTAAGCAAAATGATATTGTTTTGGAACATATTACACTCAATTTATTGTCTAAAATTATATAAATAAGTTATTTTATGGCTTATAATGGAGATTAAAATTTTTTATTTTATGAATTTCAACCATCAAAATAATTCATTTTAAATTCATTATACTTTAGATAATATACACATCATTTAATATTATGTCAACATATCAATATGCAATTTCATTACTATTTAAATAATTAAATATATACAGAGAAACTAATATATTATATTATTAACATCTTAAAATATGACATATTCAACTTCAATTGCTAAGGGACTAAATAGTCTTAGAATTATTTTTTAAACGATTAGGTAAACTATTTACTCCTATAATTTATTTGAATCAACAGGCTAAAAGCTTATTTGTACTAGGATGATGCTTTTTTTTTTTTTGTGACTGGAAAATTCTCTTTTTTAAGCCCAGCTTGACAAGACATCAACCACAACAGAGATGAATACTGTGCAATAATGGAGTTCAAAAGCGTGTCCTTTGCTTTGCTGCCCCCACTACTCCACAATCCACCCCCCCACCCCTTTTTTAATTTATCAAAAAATTAAAGCCATCATATATATTTATATTTTAGAAAGGGTTAGCTTTCAGGATTCAAAAGAATATGCATGGATCTCTCTCCTTTCAACCCTTCAATAGTTTTCTAACAGCAAACTTTTCAGCACTCAATTCCCACCTTTTCCTCCCAGCAAAGTTTCCAGATACTTAATTCTGTTCCTCCAGCTCTAACTCCATTTTCAACTCCATCTTTTACCTTTTGCTTTTACTATCATCATTTCCCCTTGATGCGAAAAAATACAATTAACACAGTCGTAGTTATCAATGCATTTGGATTAAGAAGGGAACGGCAATATTGCGGCTGGAGTTGTGGTCTACGGCAATGTGACACCATCAAATCAAATCCATCCGTTCATTGATGAAGGGTGGCAAATGGTTTACACCCGCAACACCAAGAAAATCCCTAGTTTGGCTCCCTCCACTCTCTTCATTCTGCATACGTCTCCTCCTTTTTGCAGGGTGCATATGTGACAAGTCACATGCAGAGTTCTCTGCATCACTCCCAAGACTGGTTGTTACAACTAAACCTGAACCGTATATACCACAGAACTTGTTCCCATCGTGGCCTTGACTGTTACTGCACTTCAATCCTAAGGTCCCCAAGAATGAAGGGTCAGTTGAGGTTGCACCAATTTGAGCAGCTTTTTGCAACAAAGCTGTTGCTGACATATTGTTTGCTGAACTTGTTTGGTGGGATTGGTGTTGGGAGCTGTACAAGGAAGGAACGCTTATAAGCTGGCTTGCTGCATCCTTAACAATATTATTATTGCCTAGTGGAAGTGATGCAGTGGTGCTAGTTAGCTCTTGGCTTGCATTGGGTGAAAGTTTGGTCCCAAACACCCAATTCAGCTGATAACTAGAAGGTGGAGGATTTGAGCATTCAACAAGTGGGCTCCCAGTACCATATATTGTTCCTTCGCTTGTGGCTGACCCAAGTTGATGATGAATCTCACGCAAATTGCCATTATTAGCCATTGTTTCATGATGAGGTTGAGATGCTTGACCCATCCAAAGGGATAGTCCCCCAGATGTCTGATTACTGCTGGTATCTTCAGTGCTTGAAATTGGCTTGAAAATTGAAGAAAAATGGGTTGCCATGTTATTAGGGCCAACGGAAGTTCCCATGATGTTGTAACCAATGTTGCCCCCTAATGAGTTGTTTATGCTTGATGCTGCATTTACCCTAGCTGTTTCTTCTGCCAAGACATCACAGAAGGCCCTGTGAGTGATGAAGCTATCCCTCCTGCTCAACCAAAAATACTGATAAGTGACAAACCAAAAGAAAAATACTAATAACAATAATAATGATAATGTAAGTAGCCTAATATATCAGCAGAGAAAAGTCCAAATGGCAGTTACTTACTTGATAGCAAGACGCTATGGCATTAGTGTGTGATCAACGAAAAAAGGAATTAATGATAATCACTCACATAAGGTAAGGTTAACCAAGATAATTCCAAACTATGAACTTTTGTCGTTTATGTATAGGACTAACATTGCAGAAAAGGCTTATAAAAAACTTGTGTGGCTTCTTTCAATTCCTTCGCTTGAACTAGGCCTCATCATTCTACTTTTACTCCTAAAAGCCAAATAGGCACCAAGCACGCACAACGCATAAACCCACATAGTACACACCAAAGACGACAAAGAGGGATAGAGAGAGAGAGAGAGAGAATGTTTTTCACACCACTGCCAAGATACCACTTTCGCAAAACAAAAACCTTGACAATATCAGATTGATAACAGGTTAAAACGAGTTCAAATATCACAACTTTTTTCTTAACTTTTTTCTTATTGGCAAGGCATAGATGCATAGGTTTAGTTACCGTGAAAAGATGGTTCCACAGTCACATTTGTATTCTCTTGTACCACAGGTCTTTGAGTGTGCTTTCCAGTCTGACTGCACGGCATAACGCTTTGAGCACTTCTCGCACTTCCACTTCTTCTCACCGTGCTTCCTGCAAAAGTGCTTCTTTATCCCAGTCAAATCTCCGAGTGCCCTTGAAGGGTGGTGGTGGACACAGGTCTTCTCTGGGCACACATACACCCTCTTCCTTGGTTCACTGCTGGTCCTTTGCTTCAGCTTCCAAGGAAGGTTGTGTCCACGTCTATGGAGTTGAAGGTTTTGATCTCTTTGGAAACCCTTCCCACAAGTTTCACACAGGAATCTGTTTGTGGCCATGAGGGTCTTTGGGGATAAGGCTATCACTTCAGCTTCAGGATCTGTATGGCAAATAGAAGATTCCCATAATAAATCTTTTTTTTTCTCCTCACTAAAAAGGAAAATAAATTTTGAATATACTCATCATGATAAAAAAAAAATTTAATTACTAAAAAGAGAGTGATAAAGATAAGGCAAAAAAAAGCATGTATAGAAGATGAAAATAATGAGCCATGAGAGAACAAGCATGCCTGGGTTTCCTGGGAGGTTTCTCTTCCTCTTCAATCCTGAAGGATTATTAGATGCAACAGAACTTGGATTCTGATGAGGGAAACCATTTGAAACTTCTCCATCATCCATCTTTTCCAGCATCTCTAGCTGCTTCTTAAATTCACAGTTTGACTCAGTTTACAACAAGAAAGTGAGGAACAGTTCAGTGGGAAGAAGTGTTATTGTTTTGGATTAAGAGCCCGAGAGAATGGTTAGTGTTTTGGATTAAGAGCCCGAAAGAATAGGGAGCTAGACTTGTTAATTATATGGCTCTCTTCAACCCTAAACAACATGAACTGATATATGCAAGATGGGATCTCTGTGTCTCTTCCCTTCTCTCTCTCTCTCATATGTTATAGTTGATTTAATTACCTACTTTTGAGGTGGAATAAAATAAAATAAAAAACAAACAAGATGATATGGGAGGCGGTGAAAAGTTAAATTAAAGGGGAGAGAGGGAGAGAGCCAGAGAGAGAAGGAGATAAAGGAGAGGGCAAAGAAAGGGAAAGAGAGAGAAAGGGAAGGGAGGGAAGGTGAAGCAAAGGTGTATGATGACACATATGATGAGATCGGAAGAAAGTTAAATCTACATTTGGAATGATTATCCCATAATTTGTTGTTGCTTTTTGTTTTCTTATTTTTTAAATCCTTTTCTCATCCAATGAACTTTCCTAAACTTTAATTTATACTTTTGGTTCTTAAATATGTATTGATATTGCTGAACAATTAGCTAGAAAGTAAACAAAAATTGTTGCATGTATTTTCATATTGTATTTCTTCTGCTTAGTTGTACGTAGCTTTCTGAGCATTCCCATCCAAATCATTTCAGATTTTATAGCATTCTTTCTTTTCTTTTTCCCTCTTCCTACTTATCCTTGCAAATTTTTTCCTCATAATATAGCTAGTTGTCATTTGTTGTCTCATAGTGCATTTAACTGAAAAAGACATTCCACTGTGCTGGGCTCCTACTTGGTAGAATTTGAGAATGATAGATATATATGATCGTATCTCTACTTTATAAATAGGTTATTTATAGAATTTGAACTCATTTATGAGACATCAACCTTACCATTAAGGAAAAAAAAATGTTGAGTAATTAAGAACCACCCTCCAACTAATACATATGATCGCTAGTTAGTATATATAGTATAAACAGCTAGGTGATGCTACATCCAAGTTGATGCTGGTATATAGTTGTATAAAACTGGGTTGCTTAAAGGGGATTATTTCCGCATTTTTGGTCATGTCTATAAACTTGAATTACCCTCATCACAGCCAGTCAAATCAAAGCAAAAGTTGTTGCTCTCATAAAGAGAAAATCATTGTGTGTCATGTGTGTGAGTGTGACTGGAAAGAGAAGCCTACCCAGTCACAAAAACCTTTGATGTTCATGTTCCACAGTTGACTAAAAACAAAATGTTCATGTTCCATAAAAGGCATAATGTTGAGTCTCTTGAACCTAGTCAAAGTGAAAGTGCAGGTCATTTCCTGAAGAAGATTTATAGATGCCAAAATCTTGTTAAATGCTATATATTGCGTGCCCTATATATAACGGATTCGAAGGAAAGAAAGAGAACTAATTTGCCATTATAAACATAAGTCTAGCTACCTGGTAAATTGTTTTGAGCTCTTCTAATCAGAAAACAGGCTTGCACCTGTGTCCATGCACACCAAACTGTCAACGAAGGCATATATAAATCCAAAGGAAACGATGAAAGAACTCAGAAAAGGGAATAATCGTCCAGATGACAACATGAAACTAACAATTGCTAATTTCTTGTTCTTCATTCTTAATTACACATTACTGTTGTTATGCAATTATTACATACTATCATACATTATAATTAACTATGACTATAATCTCAAATCACTTGATGATGTAATGTAACCAAGCAGTACTACTGAACCATACTTTTAATTTCTTAACAAGAATTGAAGCTCTGCGAAGACCTTGATTGGGGAGGGTCAATTTTTTTAGCTGTTGATATATAATGAACGTTTTACCTTTTCCTTGTCAATTTTTGGATGGTATACAAATGTTTTACTTTACTTTATACTATAGCTTTTCCTCAACTCATCTTTTACGTACGGTTTCTTTTTCTTTTACATAAAGATTTAACATAGATGGAAATGTTTAACCAGCAAACTACCTATCAAATATGGCCCACTAAGCTAATGAGTAGAAACTCACATGACATTACTCTTGATCTAAGTGACTAGGAGTTTGTTAGTATTGAAACAAAAATTCTATTCTCATTTATCTATTTATTTTCCCATTTTTCCTTAACTTCTTAAAGCAATATATATATATATATGGCCCCACAATATCTGGATTAAACTGAAAAAGATAGTTTTCCAGTAATTATACATAATAATCAACGTATTGGTTTTTGAGCTAAAGCTTTATCTACCTTTTTAAATTCATTTATATATTAATTATGGACTAAAGGTATATACTATTATTAGATTATCAGAGGAGGGTATGAATGAAGACAAAAGCCTTCACGATCAACCACACCTCCACCCAAAAAAAAAAACATAAGATGGGAAGAAGTTTGCTTACCATCAACGCTATGGTTTTTTTTTTTTTTTTTTCTTAGTATTATAAGTATATTTGCTGTAGATTCACATGGTTGTGAAACTAGATAATATGGGGAATAACGTTAAGTAAAGCTGGGTGATTTTGTTAGATTCTTAACCTTTTTGGTGCATAAAAATTTAAAAATTTATATATCGAGACAAATATTTACATGTCTTTGGTCTTATTCACCTCTTATAAAACTTATACTTTAATTCACCAAAACTTAAACAACTAAAAAATCGACCCAAATCATAACAATATGCAAGTAAAAGGTCGACCAAATATGAGTCATAATTTGGTGAAGAGTGTTTGAGTTAATATCTACTATGAAATGGGAAGAAGACAGCCAGCTGACAAAGGCAGTGAATTTTTGGAAGTGTGAGCAGTCGTCTCCTTATGGGCTGACTTCTCCAGCTAAATTTGCTATACCCTTAATCATAATCTAATGATGTTTTTCCTTTCTAACATTGTTTAATATAAAACTTTGGTGTTTAGCTGTTGAACTTTGGTGACCCTAGAATATTCTCTCCTCCTCCGACACTCCCTCCAAAGGCTTCAACTTTCAAGGCCTTGTGAGATTCCTATATTCAAACTCCACAAGGACCCCCCACACACAGTCCTCTCACTCTCTCTGGCTTGACATAGTCAGAGACAGTACCCATTTGAAACAGAAGAGGTTTAGGGAAAAGCAAATTGTTGTCACCAAGGGTATGTTCGTTTCTTATTTTGTCCTTTTGTTTCAAATAAACTGAAGGGAAATTACTCGTTATATATTTCGGAATTCTTTGTGAAAATTCAAGTAAAGCGAGAAATTATTCTCTAGCTATTTGAATTATTCTAATTGATTGTAGCTGACTCTGTGTCAATTCTCCATCCAGAAAGACATGGTTTTGTGTGAGATTCCTTTCTGCCTGATCATGCAATTTTGTCAAAAAATTAAAGAAAATCAATTTGATTTCTACGTGCTCCAACAATAAATCAAGATATAAACATCCAATGCCAATGAATATGACATATATTTTATATATATCCATGTAACATCTAAACCAAAGCATCATAAAGATAAGGTTCTGCTCAAATTACTATAAAGGGTATTCTTGTAAAGTCCAAAATTTCAACGATTTAATTAGACTCGGCTTAATTAAATTGGAATAATTGCCCAGTACATCACACAGGGTTAGATCTAGGATTCCACTACAGAAACTCACATGCATCTGCTCATCAAAAGCTGGAGAATATGTGTCTTTTTACATTACACAATTAATAATTCTTTTCTTTAATAGTTTCCCTTTTACTCTATTTTTATTTTAATTTTTAGGTCTTTATCTGTGCAAATGGCAAGATGGTAGAAGACCTTATTGCATTTTAGCCAACAAACTTTATGGGAGAAAAGGACAGCACTTCGATGAATATTCTTTTGTATTTGCAAATTTGCACTTCACTTTTTCAAGATATATGCTTGGTTTCTTTATAATGCATAATTGCAGTAGCATATTTCTTCATTAGCATAACAATCACAGCAATGTTTCATCCTTGTTTCTCTTTCCTTTGCAAATCAAATATTTTCTCAATATTATATCAATCTTCATCTCTCTGTTTATTTTTTCAAGTGCATGGAAATTTGAACCTAAGCTCTTAGAAATTACTCATCCTTCATTAATTAATGAATCTATATCAATTAAGATTGTTTGATAAACATGGAGAATGGACTTTATTTATAACTAGAAATAATACCGGTACAATGCACGAATTGTTAACATTTTGTGATAATTGTTTTCAATAAAAAAAAAATACTTTTAAAGAAGCTACAATAGTGATAACAATTACATATAATAAAAATTTATTGATTATTTTGTAAAACTTTTCTTGAGAATGAACCCGTTTGAATGTGCTTATTAGGAGAGAAATACTTCTTTATTTTGAGAATAAGTACTTAAAAATATATTTACTTGTTTAGTTCCATGCTTATGGAAAAATTGAATAAAAAATAATTATATTTTTGCGTATTTTGAGGAATCGACGTGCAATTATTTTTTACTTTAATAAAAAAATTTAAAAAGAAAGCGAAAATGTAGCATAAAGAACTATGAGGTCAATTATATATATTTTTAAAAAAATATTGTTGACGGTTATTTAGAATGACAAAAATGTATTCATCTCATCACAAGCTGCAAAATCATTTGGTTAAAGAGAAGATGTCAAAGAAGTACAATTTAGAGAAAGAAGCAGAATCAAGAAGTGAAATCAAAGAAAATTCAGATTGAAAGCAATAAGATTAGGCACTGGTGTGTTGGCTACTAGCCACAATGAACACAGCCTTTGTAAATGACATGGTAGAATGTGAGTTTGCGTATTAGATTTGAGCAAAAAACTTATACATATTTTGCATCTCAAACTCGTGCCAAGATCAAACCACTCAAGACATAAATGAAATACATGAATAAAAAGGAACCAATCTCATAATACTTGCTTATTGATTAAGAAAGTTCTAGAGTCCTTAGTTGTTGTGGGATCTCACACTTATTACCAAGGAAGAGAAAAAACCAGACATTTAATCGATCAAGGTCCTGGTTCAAAGGTTTAGAGGTCCAACGGTTCGCTGAGGTTCAACCGGAATATAATATATATATATATATATATATATATATATATATATATATCCATATGATTAATTAGAATATAAATAAATATATTAAATCATTAACATTAACATAATCAACAAAAACATATTCCTAGGTCTATAAAATAAACATCATCCATATAAAATTTCTCTAGTCTTAGTCTCACAACATGGCCACAAAGTATTTGAAAATAATATTTATTAGTGATCAGCAAGGTTTATGGTGAGTAGCTTGTGAATGACGAGAGAAAAATAATAACCTAACAATTTTGTTAGTGTCCTTTTTTAGTTCTATTTTTTTTTTACTCTATGACTGTCATAAGATATCAGTATTTAAGTTTTAAAAAATTTTTAAAAAAATTAAAAAAAAACCAGTTTATTTCCCAATTTTGACTGGTTTTGACTTCCTCCAATTTTTTGAGCTTAACCTAAGTGGGTTTCCGGTTGAACCGGTCGACCCCTCCGGTGCGTTTTCTTCCATGCTTATTACAAATGAGGAGCATCTTGAGGTAACTTTGAATGACTTAAGTTCAAATTATGGTGCTTTCATCACTGCAATTGTCCCTAGGTCAAATCCATATAACGTTAAGAAATTGAAGCTCCGCTTATAGCTCAAGAAGAAAGATTTGAAAGGTTCAACAAATCAAAGAATTTAGTTCAAGAAAATTTGGCTCAAGTTTCTCTGCAACATAACTAATGGAAAGGACACAGACATGGTTTTTCTAGGAAAAAATAAGGGACTGAGGGAGGCTTTCAAGAGGAGGTTGATCAAGTTGGAATGAGAGGACATAGACAACAATATCAAGAGACAAGAGAAATATTTAGGTGCACCATGAACAAGAGAAAACACTTACTCTGATTCATTTATTAATTGATATGTAAGTTTTGTGAGTCATTATTATCTCATATTTCTCCTATATTTTTAATATAATAGCTGATTTGTCAATCAATAAATAGAGTAAAGTAAAATATTTTATCTTAATCTAAGAGTAGCTAAAAATTTCTCCTAGATACAAGAAGGTTTTCTTTGAGTTTCATGCTGATTTTCACCTTGCAAAATGTTAGGAATCCAAGGATCTTATCTAAGGCCGCATTAAAGATGGTATTTGTGTTTTTGACATTGTTGAGGTTCTAGACACTGCACCAATAGCTTTACTGTCACATCTAACTTAGCTGCCACTCCAGTATATGGCATCACAGATTAATTAGGCCGATTTTCTACTCCAGTTGTGCAATATGTTCTTTCTTTGTGTAATATACATTGTTCATTGGATAAAAAAGCTAGTGTAATATGTGAATCATGTTGTATGGGAAAGAATCACCAAATTCCTTAGTTTGGATTAAATATGTTTTGAACGATATCCCCTTTATTACCTTAGTATCTTTAAGATTCCAAAGTTGGTGGCTTCAAAAATTATAGTATCCAGAGAAGATATTTTTTGGTGCTAACTCTTTGCAAAAAGGTATCCCCTTAGTTTCATGGAATGATTTTGAGACCAAAGGATATAGGTGGTTTGGGTGTTTAGTAAAACATGCACGGTGTCATCATCGTATATCTTCAATCCACTTGATTTATTATAGAAAAAGTGTACATACCGTAATGTAGTTCAATTTTATACAGGGCGTTTGGAAATTTTTAATAAAATTAAATTAAATTGAATTCTTATATTTGGAATAAGTCACTAAATTAAAAAATTGAATTCAATTTCTTAATTTGGAATGAGTTTAAAAATAAATTAATTTAATTATTTTTTCTATTTTGTCTTTCATTAATAGGTTAGGAATAAAACATTATATTCAAGTAAGGTTATTTTAGTATTTTTATTTATTGAAATTCAATTCCATACCAAATCACAATTATTTAAGGTCTGATTTCAATTCATTCACTTAAGTTGCTTCCAAAGCATGGAATTCAATTCAATTCCTTGATAGAATTAAATTCAGGGGTTTCCAAACACCCTGTTAGAGTTTTCGCAACGTCATTGTATCAAGTGGACACTTCATTTTAATATGATCTTGATCATGAATGCATCAAGTTAGATATATGTATGCATGGGAAGAGCTTTGCATTCAAATTTGCATTTCATAAGGGCATGCATGCATGGAAAGGGCAAACTTATCATTTGGGCCACATGCATGCATGAAAAGGGATTAACAAAATCTTATACAAGTACATGCATGTATGAAATAAATGAACTTAAACATTAACAGGAACAAGACCTCAAACTTTCTTTGAACACGGTTCATTTTCTCTTATTTATTAACCTCTTAGGGATCTCTAGGCTTTGAGTTCATACCTAAAATATATAATGTGATCAGCCATCATTGTACCTTAATCAGGACGACTCTCGACTAGTTAAATATAATAATCATAAATATGATGTATAAATGCGATCAACCGTCACTAAACCTCGATCGTATTAAACCTCATGTATGGGGTGAGAGTTCTCTTTATTCTTACAAACATTTATATTTACATTCTCCAGTTTGTCCGTGGTGTAACACTTAGTACACCTGCAACCCTTACTAGCTTACTCCGCTTTCCTTATTTTGCAAGTGGGCCCACAAGTGCACTAGGTGGTACACCATGGCAGTATCCTAAGCTCATAATTTCTCTCATTCAACATCTTATTGCATACTTGACTTAACACATTCCATCGACGAGACTTATTCAAAATTAATCATGAATAATGCTTAGTATGAATGCACACGCAACTAGTCCAATCAACAATATCTAGCTAGTATGACAATTAATAGCACATATATTACCAATGAACTTCAGTCAAGCATTCACAACGGTTATTGAAACCCATCGAATATAGCAATCAAGTACAATAAACAACCACAGTTCACTAACAAATTAATATTCAATAGTCATCAGTAAATTTGAAATCATATATATAAGTTTTATTCACTAAATTTGAGTCTGATGATATGAATAGTTTGAAAAATACATTTTTTTCTTCCCAATATGTATGATCACTATGACCCACTTTCCTTTATGGCACAAGTTCTAAAAATTTACCTTTAAGGACCTTGAAACTTCTAATTTTGCTAAAAATCCCCAAACTTTATAAAATTTGCAAAACGCTCCTAACTTAATTTTTTTTCCCAAAAACAAATTTAACACCCTTATCATATTGAAATTACAGTCCTCACTCAAAATTTCAGAGTTTGCAGATAAACCCCAAACTTTAGGAAACTTGCATTTTGGCCCCTAAACTTTACTAAAATTGCAAAGTGATCCTAAAACTCATTTTTTATTTCAAACATTCCTTTCACTGTTTTGGAACCCATTTTTAAGTTTTCAACCCTAAAATTTTTGTTGTTGCATAAAAATCTCTAAACTTTGTAAAATTGCATTTCAATCCCAAAATTTCTACATAATTGTAAAAAAGCCCAAATCACATGTACAAGCTCCATTTTTCATATAGATTCCAAATATGTGATTAGTTTTAAAAACAAAATTTCCCTTCTATGTACACTAGCCTAGGCCAAACCTATATGTTCAAAATGCAAGCTTTTTTACAAAACTTTAAAACATACATGAATGTGCCTTTTTGTATGTAGTTTCTAAATATCAAAATGGTTTTTGAAACAAACATCCCCACCATAATGAACCCTAAAAAAATAGTGCCTAACTCAAAAAAGCTAAAGCTTACCCAAAATTTTCATAAAATATATAAAAGTGACTATTTTCAAGTGTAGAGCAAAATTATGGAGTTAGTTTTTGAAAAATAAAATCCTTACCTACATGAGAGGATGAAAACTAAAATTCAAAGGGAAGAAATGATGAGTTTTTTAAACATTTTTGAAAGAAAGGAAGTGTTTTTGAACAAAATAGACAACTTTCATGCATAAACTATCATTAAAACTCAAACATTTCTAATGAAAGTTGAAAAACCAATCAAGAAAAACAAGTTTAAAATGCAAACCCTACCAAAGAAACTCTTGTTGAAGAACAAGTGCCAAAGAAGCTCCTTGAAGCTTGCTAGTAAGGAACTTCCTTTCCCCAAGCACCAAATTTGGCCTTCACAAAAGCAATTAGGAGGAGACTTTTCTTGAACAATTCATGGTGGATTTGGGTTTGTCAAGTGGAATAGGTGTGAAAAAGTGTATTTGTTTATTGGATTTGGTGGAGAAATGAAGGAGTTATGAAGTTGAAGATGGTGGAGGAAGGTAGTGGAGATGGAGGGGAAATGGAAGAAAAATAGATAGAGTGTTTGTGTGAAAGAAAATGTGAGAGTGTGGGTGAGGGGGAGTGTGCGTGAGAGGGAAGGGCTGCGGCCATCATGAAAAGAAGGAGAGTGGTTGTGTTTTTGTGTGTTTGTGGGAGTAATTGGATTAGGTTTAGGGGTATTTTGAGAATTAGGTAAAAAAGTGAGGGTAAGTTAGGTAGAAAGTATACTAATTACAAATAGTTTCGTAAAAGCAATGGTCAAAGTAGGATTAAATTGATATAATCAAGATTAATTTGAATTAACCGTAATTAAAGGTGTCAGGAGTCATAATAAAATGGTACTTTGTAAAACCCTAATATTTAACCCTAACACGCCTAGGACGTATTAAGATTAACTATTAGTTATTACTTCCTTTTGAACATCATTTGTAAAATAACTTAGCGGAAAATACAGATAAATTTTTTTTTTAAAAAAAGGAACATGTAAAACAAAGTGCGAGCCTTCGTGTATGACATAAACGAAACGTAAAGTGGAAGAGCGAATAAATCATACAAGACAAAAGCAATAAAGAACACCTCAATCATGAAAACATTCTTCATAACATTAATTAACATAGTTTAGTACATAACTGGGAAAATATAAAGGGAATGCATAAAGTCTTACTCATATACGTGGAGAGCTTGCATTACATAGAAACTGGAAATACATAAACGGAAAGGAAAATAAAAGCAAGTACATGGTAAATCCCCAAAAGATAAGACTCCCAACTATAACTACCCTCACCCTCCACGCCTCCTGATGACGCTGATCCTCGATGGGATATGTAGCCCACGAACTGACGGAGCTCCTCGGATGTAGCCCAACGAAGCGGAGATCTAGGCATGGGAATCGAGGGAATGGCATGGCCTCCACGACGTGGTCGCCTCTCGCGTCGAACACACCTCGCATGCCTCGATTGGGTGACAGTGTCCTCGCTACCTCCACCGAGATCCATCGGGAACGAAGGGGAAGACCCCTCCGAAGGATCGGCCTCCGATCGAGAACGGGGAACATACTCGAGGTATCCGTGTCCTGCCGATGAAGAAGGAAGGGCACGACGGGTCTTCGTCTCGGGGTCGCGTCCTCTCAAAGATGAGATTGTCGCCAAAAGGTGAAGTCGGATCGAAGCGATAGCTGGAGACGAGGAAAGCAAACGGGCATCCCACGTACACAAAAACACGCACCTCACAATGACCCTGGAAGTGGTAAGACTGATGCTCGGGGTCATAGTGCACCTCCCAAGTGGGCGGGTCAATGAAGATCACGAACGACGCCATCGATGTCTGAAGACGTAACGGAAAGAGAAACAGGAGAGGGTGAGAATCTTGCTAAAGAATCTCAGGAGGGAAAACCTCTATCCTAGTGTCATCGTTTACGTCCCAGGAACCTTGGGTTTATTATGAAAAGGTTAAACATGCAAAGGTTCATTATGAGGTTTTTCATAGAGATCATTATCCAAGGTCCGTGTCTTTTATGATGAATCTTAATGCATGTATGCAGCATAGCAAAATCATGAATGCATGACAATACTTTAGGCAAACTAAACAATAATCAATCAACATTTAAGTGGCATGTAACTTCTCTTGAATATCATTTCTTCTCTTCAAACTTGTGACACCAAACATCATAATAGTAACCGCACCCCTAAAACTAGGCTATGAGCTCATACCTTAACTAGTCGTCACTAGTTCTTACTTATCCTCTTGATAAGCGAATCATAAACATAATCATAATCATCATCATCCCAACTCCTAGAGTACGGGTAGGGGCCTAAGGATCACCCATCATGGGACTTTTTCCTTCTTCGAAACGCATCGACTGGTTAAGAGTGACTTTATCCGCTTTGGCAGGCTAATGTCGATGCCCTCACGGTTTTACCTTCTCCTCACCAGAGGGAGAAGTACGTCTCGTGTGTCACGTTAAACATCTTATTTCTCAAAACTTTCTTAAATTTCTCAAATTTACGGAAATTCGCAGCATAACCACTGCGCTTCGAATTTCCCCAAATTGAGTCATGCCACATAACTCATATAATACATGTTGTCTCATAAATTCCTCAATCAAATAAACCTTTCAATCATAAAAACGTACTTTCTCTGATTCATTTGTATCACATAGTCTCATGCATTATGTCCACAATATACCAAAATCATCATCACAACACACCAGGAATCCTCATGTTATCAAACTCATGTTATTAACACATTCACACATATCACAAGCACACTCGCTTGGTCTCGTTCTCACATCACACTTCCTACCTCATGGTGTCTTATGCTTTGTCCCTTACGGGTCTTAAACTTGTGGTCCAATTATCCTAACCTTTATTATGGATCCTATAACACCTAAGGGATCATTACCTATAATTCTTTCTTTTATGTTCACTAACTCATTCAATCAGCATTGTATAGATTAAACATCATGATCATTACTCGACTATGGGGGATTCTAAGATCTATGCCTTAGACTCTTTTCTAAGTTTGATCTTTGCCTAAGATCCTAGGTTCAACTCCTAGGCATAAACACTAATTATGAGTCATCTTCCTTAAGCTCAATTATGCTGGAACAAAATTTATTATTATTCTCGTGTCTAAGGGTGTTAAGATTTTAGTTCTCGAACCTTTCTATTTACTTAGTCCTTCCGAACCGTCAAAATCGTTCCTCGCATTTCTCAAACATAATCTTACGCATTCTAACTCCTTGAAACAGAATGCATACAGTGGCCAACAAGATAGAAAACCAAAAGTATGTATCACGCACAATCGCATAAAATCATGTTATAAGTGCATACGAGTTACTAGTCTTTCTCTTGGAATAATTTCATGAGCAAAAAGGGTGTTCTGGTAATCGATTACATGTGCCTGGTAATCGATTACCAGGGACTAAATTTTATTCTGGGTTCAAAAACAACCGGGTAATCGATTACATAGGATGGTAATCGGTTACCTAGGGTTAATCTTTTCAAATGAAAAACATCGGAGTAATCGATTACATAAATAGGTAATCAATTACATGGTTTTGAGAACCGATTCTGGACATGAAGAATAGTCTTGGTAATCGATTACATTGTATGATAATCGATTACCAGAACCTCCGGAATTTGAGAAAACATGATTTTTGACACATTCCAAACTATTTAACACCTTGAGACCTCATAAAACATTTTTCCATATTTTCCTGAAATCATCCTTACATTTTACAAAATCAAACCATTCATTGTATCATACTAAAACACACCCATATATATATATATATATATATATTTGTTAAAGTTTCCCTTTGAAGATACTTAGGGCAAGTCTTTGAGCTCTAGGGTATTTAGGTGATAACATAAACTTAAACATGCAATGCACCTATTTTACTTTTTATAAAATAAAGTGAGTGCATAAAATAAATATGAGATGCATCCTCATTATTATCTTTGAGTTTAAGTGATGACTTGAAATGTAAACATGAAATGCAAGCTTGGGAAAATTAAACATGACAATGCAAGTTCACTTAGTTGTTCTTGAGAGTTAGTGATGGCATTAAAATAAACATGCTATGCAAGGCATAAACTTAAACATAAATATAATTTGTTTTATCTTTACTAGAGCTCTTGCAAGACTTTTGGAGGGACATTACTAACCTAACCCAACATGTATCTTGAACAAATGGGGGATGAGCTTTAGAGTTCTTAACACCAAATCTTCAAAGAAGACTTTGGATTGAACTTCATCATCAAGCTCATGAGTGTGGACTAAGACGAAAACATCAACACTCAACAAAACATCATAAATAAAACTACTTATATTCTTTATTTTATTGCTCATGGGCTTCAATCTAGAGTAAACTCTTAGAATGGCCGACCAACTTTAAGGTTGGCAAGGGCAAGCTTAGAGCTCTTTGAAATCTTAGGATTAATTTTTCTTAACAAAATTTTTGTGATCTACTTTACATTTTTAGCAAACTTTGTCCAAACCAAGGCAAAAGAAACCGAAATCCTTCAAAGGAAAATGGAAAGGAAACCAAAATCACTCAAGAAAGAAAGGAAAAGGAACCAAAAATTATAAGCAAGGAAAAGAAAGAAACACAAGCATGTATGGTCAAAGACCAAGTTGTTTCAAGCTTTAGAGGTTTCTCACATGACAACAACAAGTCATTATCTTGAAACCTCATCATCAAGCTCATGTTCTCTTTATAAAAAGGCCTCTTGGTCGAAAAGAAAAAGGAAGAGGAAAAGAGTTTGAAACCAAGAGAAAACTAGAACTTTTCTTGAAGAACATAAGCAAAAACATTAAGACAAAACCCCTACCTAAGGAAGTCTTTGAGAGAGATGAAAGGAAGCTTTGTTTTCTTGATGAAATGAGAATGAAATCCTCTTGAAACTTGGAGGAAGAATTCAGCCAATGTGATGGAAATTGAGAGGAAATGAGAGAATTTTTGCAAGAAGTGTAAACTTAACAAATGAACCAAAGTGTGACAAGGTTCATCAAGCCTTGATATTTATAGAAATTTCAACATTGAGGCTTCCAAGGGGGAGGGGAACTGGCGCCATTTGGAGAGGAGGAGGGAGGAAATATCTCTTACAAAGGTATGGTTGTAAGTATGGTTGAAGGCATGGTGAGGCATGGCTTAAGGCATGGTGTAGGCATGGCCTTTTGAGTGTGAATGAGTCAACACATGATGGGAAAAAAGGGAAGAGTGGCCGGCCACTTAAGGCCAAGAGAGAGAGAAAATTAGTTCATCTAATTGTGGGTTAGTTATGTGTTTAGGTGTTTCTTTGATTAAGGTTTTGGTTAGGAGTTGTAAGAAAATGTTTAGGTGAGGTAATTGGCTAATTAAGGTTGTCAAGACTTAATTAGGGAGTGGTCATTCTAGATTAACAAATTAAATTCATTTTCTTAGTCAAATGAGGTATGGCACAATTCCTTAATTTAAGGAATTAGAGAGAGAAAACACTATTCAAGATTCCATGACTAGGAATCTTGAATTAAAGAATGCAATTAGAGTTTAACTAAGCAATATTAGGTTCTAATTAACTTTAATAAATTATTTTGACTCTAGATTAATTATCGAAATAAATTAATCTTCGATTAGAGCCTAATATTGCTTAGGTTTGCTTAATTGCGTCATTAGGCTCACTTACACGTTCTAGGGACAAAATGGTAATTTTGCACTAAAACTGCCAGACCTTCCGGCCAACTAGACATCAGATATTACTCATAAACATCATTCCAAACTTTCTGGAAAAGTTCCGGGTTCAAACGGCACCTTTTCCCGTGTAGGATAGGGGGGTATTTTGGTCATTTTGAGCCGAAAGTTTGGAAAACGAGATTTTCATCTCAGATATCAAAGAGAACAGTTATGACCCTCTTCAAACATTGAGTTGACCCATTCGAGGATTGAGGCAACCGTCTTCAAATTCTGGAAAATGACCTAGGGGCATTTTGGTCATTTGCACTCGAATATCAGAAATTGGGCGTTACATACTTTCTTTATTTGAGTCATAAGCATGTAATCACTAAAAGATAAGTGTAGTGGTTCGTGACATCATCATATCTCCTTGTCTTTATGCCACTACACTTTTTATTAGTAATGTGATTAGTAATAATTAGATAATTAGTGACTTATTAGAAATTCTTAAGCACTTAATTAATCATACGTAATTTCCTTAATTAAGGTGATTAAGTCCTAATTAAGTCAATTTTTCTTAATTAAGCTAGATTAACACAAATCAAAGTCTAATTTAGTTCTTTGAGACCCAATTAGTCATGCAAACACACACCACACCCCTACAATTACCTTAGAAGTCTAAGATAATTAAGGAAAGCACAAATCAGGGTTTTACATCGGTATCTCGCACTTGTTTATAGTGTATGTTGTTACTAACTTGTTTTTTCATGATGATAGTGGTAGTTTTCTAAAAGTAACTCAAAACAATATATTTTGGCATAAAAAAAATTAATTTATATGTATCTCCAAAATTACCAGCTTTTGATTTGAATTTGGAATTTTAGTAACATTGATTGCTATAACCTTAAGCTGATCTATTCAAACACATGCCTAGATCTATTTGGTTTTGGGGATTTCTTGAATTTGAATATTGTTACCAGCTAATCATTAGTGGAAGAAAGCAATTACTATATTTAATGGAAGAGAAAGTAGTTATTCAATCAAACAACATGGTTATTTTAAAAAGTTAGCCTAGAATTAGCCATGGCAACTAGAACTAGTTGTGGCTATTGTTTAAAGTGGTTTCTGAAAGTTATTGGAACAAGGGGAAGTTATATGATTATGGGTGTGGAAAATTATTTTAGAAGATAACTAGCTACCTAGTCTTGTTCTTTTCTATTTATATGCACTTCAAACAAATTGTAAGGCATCTACACAAATCATCATAACTCTATTTTACATTTTATCTTTTCTTTTGTAGTTTAGTTTAGCTTATGTAGCTATAGTTCCTCATCCAAATCTATTGTGGTGCTTCGGTCTAATGATGTTGTATGGAAAGTTATCAATCAATAGTGAATATTTCCACATTTGCCTCTGTCCAAAGCTTATTCTTTTTAGCAATTGAAGAACCGATAATCAACAGGTAGATTCCTCTCATTGGTGCAATTATCTACACTTTCTTGGGATCAAAGTGATTTTGCATTCTTGGCTTTGGTTATTCATTAGACTTAGCCAAACCAAAACATCATGGTAACATAAATTGGCACACTTGGTGGGACATTTAGCGGCTGTGTGGAAAATTCTAGTTTCTTACATTGGATTTTATAGAGAAGATGAAAAAAAATCTACAATGGGACACATTAGCTGTTTCATTGCACAATGTGCTGAAGTAAAGTAAAACGAGTCTTAAGAATACAATTTTTTCCTTTATCATTAATTACTTTGGCTTTTACATGGCATTCAACTTTACTACCAAATTCAATGCATAGTTGGGTAGACATGGAACAACTATTCCATCACCATTTTTATCTCCCTCAACTAGAGGTTATGCTAGCTAATCTTATAAGAATTAAGCAACAGATTGCAAGCCTACGACTAGTTTTATAGAAAGATTCAGGAAATGAGGAGCATATGTAGTGTTAATTTACCAAAGGCTGATTATGCCACCATGGTTGTAAGAAATATGCTTCCAATGCTAAAGAAAATGTAGATTTCTATGGAGTTTATAGATCTCACTCAATTAATAGTTAAGGCTGTCAAATTAGAGGAATTTGTTATTGAGAAAGAACAACAGACCCGAGGAAATATGACGTGCCAAAGTTAATCTTAGTTGATGATTACAACTTGGAAGAATAACAAATAATTGAAGAGTAGGCCTCAATTTCAATAGAAATGTTAGCAATTATAGTTTCTAAAAGAAAGCTAACAGATGAATTTCTCAGGATAAAAAATAGTAGAGAGAAAAAAAGCTACAAGTATTTGGCCAACAAATAGGTAATGATTGATAACTTACTAAAGAAATATTAGCTTGAAATGGCTATAAAAGGATTAAAAGGTTTGGTCTAGGTTTGTTTGGCTATCGAAGCTTCAAGTGTCAGAATAACTATTAATGCATATTGATAGAAAGCCTCAGATGAGAGCACCAACATACAACTGGTTTGATGGAACCCGTTGAGGTCATTTTCGATCTTAAAAAGGCCGTTTTGATATTGTTTCAAGTATTTTTATGTTTTCCGTCAGTTAATCTTCCTTAGTTATTTTAATTATGGTTTATATTAGGTTTAGCTATTCATAGGGACTCTTATAGGCTTTAGTTGAGAAAGCAGAAGAATGATATTAATTGTTAGCCAAGAGAGTATCACAACTAGATTTAGTCCTGGCAATATTATTTGGCATTGGTTGAATGCCCAATTTATGGATCATGGGGTATATACCAGCATTATAGTTGATTATTACAACTTAATTAAGTACGAAACAATTGAAGAGCATGATTCAATATTGATAGTTGTTGCCATTTTCAAAAGAAGATGAAAAGCTTAAGTAGATGGAGACTTGGATGCACCATTAACAATTATATCTTGAGAGTTTGTCATTTCAATAGCTGAAGATTTCTCAACGGCATTTAGAGTTGAATCTCTTATTGTTGGCTCTTTGTTAGAAGTTGGCTCGACTATTAATCGTTGGTATCTCAACTGCTAAGGCATTGGCACGGTCAATGATAGTCACTAGATTAAATTCCTTTGGTGTAGCAACTGTTGTTACAGAAGTTATGGAATTAAGATTTTGTTGTTCATGAACATTTGATTTGGTTACTTCAATATGCTCAACAACTTTGTCAGCTATAGTAGCCAGAAACTTTATCAGCCATAGTGGCCATAAACACATCCTTTAGATCAGTTGTGACTACAAATATAAGAAAGAAAACAAAATATTAACTGCTACTAGGTTTACACAGCATAAAGACACTACAAAAAAATGGTAAATTAAGGCGATTATTTTGGTGGATTATGGCGGTTATAACCGCCGCTTTTCACAACGTGGCGGTTCCTGAACCGCCATAATTACCAATGTCATTCGTTAAATTATGGCGGTTACAAAAACACCGCCGCAATCACCCTATGTAACCGCCATAATTTAGCACAATGAATTATGGTGGTTTCAAACCGCCGCAATTAGCGGCATTTTTTCACAAAAAAAGAAAAAAATATGGCAAATTTTTTTAAAAAACTTCAATCTTCCGGTCAATCCAATTTGTGGCCATCAGCACCTATAATTAGAGATTTTTCTTCATAACTTCCTCAGGAAAGTACAAACTTATATCTCAAATGAGTCACATAGACTAAACTATATGTATCTTTAGATATCTATAGGCATCACAGTAATATATACAAACTTTAAAATTCTCCTAAAATCACCATAGTAGTGTAGTTCCATCATGAACAAAGTATGCTCCCTGTGGAAAGAGTAGTGTTCCATCATAATCATAATATTATATATGTAATAATGGTTAAGTAAGTCTTCATACAGCATATTCTGCCCTCTTGGATTATCTTTACACGGAAATTAATGAATCAAGAAAGTTGAGCATAATTGTTTTAGGAAATTGGGTAAGTAAGCCCATTTTTCTATCCTCAAGTTCTGCTTAATGGAAAATGGGAAAAGGATTTAATATTCACACCAAATTCCAGTCATAATTGGTATGAATCTAATTCCAAATTTGACTACCACAATCTCACTAACTACGAAAATAACTTCATCCTAAGCTGGGTTATAACTCATGCCCTCTCTTAAAAATGTCTTCAACCCACAACGTCATTAAGACAAAGACACATGTTTTTTCCACTCCTTTGGTGTAGGGCAACATATAATGAAAAGAAGAAGCTGGGTAAAGAGGATGTACCTGGCCATAACAAAATGTTCCCTGACCATTCTTGAACCTTCTCCAATGTATTTCTGAACTAATTCAGAACCAGACACCTTGATAAATGTACAATCACTGTGATGCACCATTGCTCTAGCCAACAATGTTTTCCCAGGACCAAGTGGCCTATAGAGCAGAACACCTTGTGATATGTTAAAGAGTCAGGAAACAGGAAAAGAAAGAGTGCAAGCAACCATGAAAGAGAGAAACATAGCTAAGTATGCTACCAGAAGGATGGAAAGTAGAGTGACAATCCCAGAACTAGACACTATCTTTGGCTGATATATTCCAAGACTTTCAAAGAGTTCAGGATGTTTAATTGGTAGCTCAACAACCTGTAAATTTTACCACATATGTGAGTCCCAGGAATAGTGATTGTTTTGTTTAATATGAATAAATTTATAATATAAATTTACAAAGTTATGCATACTGATAGAAACAAAGAGAAAAATGGTGCATGAACAGAAAAATGGATAGATAGCTAACTCAAGAGACCTGACAAATAATGACCTTCAAATGCAAAGGTTAAGTCAGTCAGAGCCAATCATGTTTATACTATTATCTACCTTTTTTATTTCTTTGATTTGCTAGTCTAGGCCACCAATCATGTCATAGATAGAATCAGGAACTTTCTCAACTTTCAGCAGATTGACTAGTGGATCAACTTTGCTTAGTAGAATTAAATAAAGAACATAGTTGTCATTGCCAACATTAAATTTCAAAACATAATTAGCTTAACAATAACACAAATCTCAAATCATAATCCTAAAGACAACGCAACAATTCTAATTGGTAAGGTTCTAAGGATAAAAAATAGAATGACTACCTCACATAAATACAAGCAGCAAATACTAATCAAATGGACAATAACAGGAGACATATAATCACTCAATAGCATCAATAAAGAATAAAACATTGAACAAAGTACTACATACTAGAATGCATTGACAAGATGAATGATTCAGAGAACACACAATATTGCAATCACACACAGCCATGCATATAGCGCGAACACACAATAACTTATGCAAAGGTTAGTTAACTTGAACAATTTTTTATCTTCCATAAACAAGAAGCCATAGAAGAAGGAATAACAATGTACTGCAAAAATGGAGCTGAAAATATTGCAATATTACCAATTGAATCAGATCAACAATAAAATCAAGTAACACAAAACCCCTCAACCAATAAATTGGATAGTGCCAGCAACTAAAAAGAATCGAGCCTTGTATCTCAAAAACCATACAGGAGCATGATAAATCAAAGGTCATCATCCAGATTTAACAACAAAAATAGGAACAAGTTATAATTCAATTTAGTTATAGTGATACCAACACCCTTCTCTTCACCATTGTTGATACCAAATGCAATTAATCAAGCTTTGATTTATTGATGATATCATTTATAAACCAAACATCTAGAACACAAGAAAGTTGGCTAAACTTTTGTTAATGTATATCAACAATTCTTGCTTAGCGTATGATCATGGGGTTGATCTCATGGGGGTTGAAAAGGCTTTGGTTCATGGGAAACATATACAAGGAAAGGTAAATTCACTTGCTCTCTTTCACCTCTAGTATTTTCTTGTATCACCTGCCATATACTAGCATTTAATTTGAGAAGTTGAGTAACTGAATATTTCTTAACAATCATCATATTCAAGCAGTTGAGACTAAATGTCAAATTCAAACTCACGTGATTTTGTTATCATGTTACTAAGCTCATTGAAAGCACCAACAGCTCATTGAAAGCACCAGCTCAGAAAATTATTGTCATATACATGTACTTAATTAGGGGTAAAATCAACCATCTTGTCCAATTGAGTTGACATGTTTGTGCTTTGTTAAATACACATATTACAAATTCAAATTCAATCAGAGTTTGATTCAAGCACCAATTTTAATCAGGCTCTACATACAATTTTGAATTTGATACAACTAAACTATAATTGAACAAAGAGTAATAGAACCTACCAAGGTTATTTTTAGATAACTGATCTCTAAATTGGCTAGTTCAACATTAAATAAGGCTAATTTTAATCCAGAAGATCACAACACAACCATAAAAGAATATTGTAGTTAAAATTTTACCTCTATCATAGATGGATCATTATGACCTGTTATGCTAGTAGTATCTCAGAGTAGCCCTGATTTTCTTTTACACTTAATATATCTTCTTTGAAAGCCTCATATTTTTCATCCACAAATTGACTTCATATATAAAAGAAGCATTGCTCCTACAATCCAAAAGGCAAAAACTTAACTAAAAATAATAATAGTAACTAAATCTCATATAGATTATAGAATGTACCATCTTGATCATTTTCATATCTGCAACAAATTCCATGCCCTAACAAAATGACCACCAATACCATCATTTCCTTCTAAGGAGAAAAGTAAGCCTTGGGCACCTACACTTTATTCTATATCTTGTGCAGAAAGGAAGCCACCACCTTGCACACTTCAAAGCCACCCTCATGCCATTCAAGGTATTCCTTTTTCACCTGAGACAAATAGGATAGAACAAGAGCGAGCAGCAAGAGAGGAGAAGAGTGCAACATTGCAGGGGTTGATCTTGGGCTCAAAGTGTGTTCATAGGGTTTCAGATAGAAGAATGTGTTTCAAAGTTCATTAATATTACATAGTTCATTCTAACATACACAAACAAATCTGAATTGACCACTTTAAGAATTCACATAAATCCACAATTAAAATGAGAAATTTACCAAAGCCCTTGACTCAAATGAAGATATCAACATCAACAAAAACCCAAAATAGTCTCAAACCATAAACCAAACACAAACGAGCCACAAATCAGTAACCTTTCTAGAACAAAATCCCCAAATCATAATCACAACATACCAAAAAATCACAGTTAAAATCCTAACAGATAGACACCAAACCTTTTCAAACCTCAAGCCAAAAATCTGAAAAAAAAGAAAGAAAGGAAGAAACAGAAGGAAGGAATGAGCCATACTCTACTGAGGCTTCATCGCCATCACCGTTGCGGGAGCCTGTCAACACCGCCATGATCGCGCTGCTCCGCCACTGCCCGCGCCTCCCTCACTATCGCGCTCCGCCCAACTCAGCCGTGGACCTGTGCTCGGAATCGCAATGGTCACCACCAAGCGCTACAAGTTTCGCCATGACTTCCTATCACCACTGCACTTCAGTCTCAGGCACCAACGCGCCACACCTATCGACATCAACACCGTATCCTCTGCCTCACAAACCGCAAAGTCGCCGCCCCCTTGTCCCCGTTTGAAGCCACTGCGCCACCACGCGAGCTTCACCACTGGTGCCATCGGCCACCACCATGCCCTCTTTCCTTCTCTATTTGTGTTCTAAACCCAAACCTTTAACCCTTAACCTTGTTGCTAGTTGCTAGAGCCCCTCTCTCCTTTTTCATTTTAGTTGCTAGAATTTTAGAGAAAGTGCGAATCACACGGCAGAGGATGGGGCTTGTGGAGTGAACCGATCGATGAAGAATTTGAGATGAGATGCCATGAGAAATCGAGAGTGAGATATGGGTAAAGAATAGGGTTTGTGAAGTGTATTGAGGGGCCAGGGCTGCGAAGCATAAGTGAGACATAGGGGAGAATAAAGGTTCTTAACTGCCATAATTTACACTAAAATTATGGCGGTCAATAAAACCGCCGTAATTTACTGGGCATTGTGATGGTTTTAAAGAATTTCCCTAATTTCACTGTCATAATTCACACAATTTTTTGTAGTGAGAGAAACAAAGAAGAAATATACCAGCATTGGGTATTCTAGACAATTGGAGTTGTTTTTTGCGCTATTTCACATCGACTAGTCCTTTCAACACTTGAAGACCAAATTAGATAAATGGTACAATTTAGGGGGTAAACCGTGAAAAGAATAGCAAAATTTGAGGCAAGTTTAATTCTAACAAATTGAAGAGTATTTTAATGACATGTCTTTAGATTTTGGTGGATTAATTTACTAATGAAAACATGCTAGCAAAAGGAGTATCCTCTGAAACATAGAATTGAGATTTTTTGGAAAAGTGCACTACTTCGTTGCTCTTCTTGCTTATCAATTAGCTGAAGAATGCAGGGAGCATAAGTTACCACCTAAAAATGAGTGGAAGAAAGTAGTTTCTGCATTTAGTAGAAGGAAACAGTGTTGTTATTTCATAAAGTTGGCCCAAAACTAGCCATGGTAGCCATTATTAGGAAATTTTGTTCAAATAAAATGAAAACAAGGAACTTCAAATATGTCCTGATATGTTGAAAAATCAAAATTTGTCTTGTCTTTATTATATATAAGTTGTTCGAAGATGGCATGTTTCGAATTTTGGACATAAGTCATTCAGGCCTTGCATGATTTATGTTGAAAGGATATTTGGTGTTGAGCGCCTACAACGTGCATAAGTTGCACCAGGCTAAAGCGACCTAAAACAACACATAAGTCGCCCTCGAGTAGCACAACTTATGTTCTGATATAGGTGGCTTCAGCTTTGACCAACTTATGCATTGGTAGAGTCTAAATTCATGCAAAAGTTGTTTCAGCCTAAGATCTTTTGTTATATAGTTTCTTGAGTGGAAAAAATGGCCGAGAAGTGTTACATACTTGTGCATTATGACTGTGAAGTTACAAATACTATAGAGGGAGTGACTTTAGATAGTGTCCACTCGATCTGCATTATTGTCCGTCCAATTATCAAATAATGCATTTCCAGTAAGCTATATCACATAAATTTTCCTATTTGTTAAAGATGGTAATTAAATTTTAAAAAATTACAATAAACACAAAACCAATAAATTAAACTAAGGTAAATTAAAATAAATTACACTAAAAACTAAAATAGAAAATTAAACTAAAAAAAATAAACTAGATCAAGAAAACTAAATTAAACTACAAAATACACCAACTAGAACACTAAATTAGACTAAACAAACTAATTTAAAATAAATTATACCAAGTTAAATTAAAATAAATGCTACTAAAAACTAAAACAATAAAGATAAATAAAATAAACTAAAATAAACTAGCTCAAGAAAACAAAATTAAACTACAAACTACAAAGATAAACTAACTAAAATAAATTAAAATAAACAATAAAAGTAAGTTACTCTACAAAATTAAAACAATGAATTAAACTAAAAAAAATAATTTACTAAACATTTAAAACTAAAAAATCACCAGCTCTACCAATTTCCAGCAATATGCCCATCATCATCATAATAGTTGAGATTTTGTTACTCCATGTCTTTTTTCAAAGCTTCTCTCTAACCTTCTCTCCCTCTAGACTTTATTTTTCTCTTTGGAAATGAAGAATGGGGAGCTTAGGCGACTTATAAGGCTTGGGCTCTTCACTTACATAGAGAATATTGGGAGAGTCGTTAGGAATTCTATCTGTTGGGCGCCTCCTCTAGTGCAAGTGTGACTTATGTATTGCATTAATTAGTTTGTGCAGGGCGGCACGACTTATGCACTAGAGGCACTCAACAGGCATAATTCTTAGTACATAAGTCGTGTAAGGCTTGTACGACTTATCTACAAAATTCAAAACATATCATCCTAGTACGACTTATATACAATAAAAATAGGACAATTTTTTAGTTTTCAATCAATCGAGACATATTTGAAGTTTCTTTTTTTTATTTTATTTCAACAAAATTTCCCTAGAATTAGGTATGGCAATTGCGAAGAGCAGTTTTTGTAAGTTATTGGAACATGATGAAGTTATGTGACCGTGGGTATTAGGAGTTGTTTTAGGAAAGAACTACCTAGTCTTGTTTTTGTCTATTTATAGGCACTTGAAACAAATTGTAAGGCATCTACCGAGATCATCATAACTCTATTTCACAATTTATCTTTCATTTTATCTTTCCTTTCCTTTTGTAGTTAAGTTCATGTAGTTGTAGTTCCTCAATCCTCATCCAAATTTGCTGTGACACTTCAGTGTGATGGCGTTGTATTGAAAGTTATCAATCAATAGTGAATACTTCCACATTTGCCTATATGCAAAGCTTATCCCTTTTAGCATTTGGAAAACCCATAATCAAGCGCAGATTCCCTCCTTGGTGCAATCGTCTGCACTTTCTTGGAATCAAAGTGATTTTGCATTCTTGGCTATGTTTATTCATTAGACTTAGCCGAACCAAAATTTTATGGTAACAAATATATATATATATATATATGTGTGTGTGTGTGTGTGTGTGTGTGTGTGTGTGTATACACATATAAAATTCCATTTATCATCAAGTTTCCCTTTTTTTCATGAGAGTGAAACTGGACACAACTACAGCCATGGAGCTCATCAAAATATCAAGCACACAACTACATGGGAGGCTACCCGGATGTGTAATTAAATCTAATTAACCACCATTACACCTCCGATAGTGTGCTTATGATGAGTGGGGTCGGTTGTGTTGTAGTCATGGAATGAGAAAATGGATGAAGTGTTAGGTTTTCGTAAGTCTTGGGTTAGTTGTTGTATCAACAAATCTCAAGGGTGTGTATGTTAAAAGAGGTATGATATATGAACCAAAGACATCGACGCATTAATTTACTCGACATCTTACACAATCACCGTGGGATGACCTTTATAATTTTCTTAAAATATTTTTTAAATATACTTTTATCCAATCTCACGGCTTTCGAAGTGTGCGCTGCAACATCTCTGCACAAAAACACAATTTCTCATGTTAAAAATATAGTGAATGTCAATATCATTATATATTGCTTGATATCATTATTTTTCCCAAAAGTATCTCCTGTCAAACACAGTGAGTAATCATTTTGTGTATTGTATACACATTTAAGAAGGTAGACAATAGTCATAAGTTTTAAAATTGCTCCATTTTTAGGATGAGAATGAACCTTTGATAATAGTTGTACGACTTTATCTTAACTACTAAGTGCAAATGAAATACTAAAGCCTAATAATTACTTAAGCATGATTTCCTAATGCAGGGATATACACCCGTAAAATAGCATGAGGGAAGGGCTGAATTTGAATTTTATTCTTATAACTCGGTTCCTTCTATGACACCTGGCAAATACTTCTGATATTTATTATGAACCAGTAAATATTCATGCATTCATTTCTTTGGTACCATTCAAAAGCAATTTCGTGAATTTATCTTGAAATATTTGAAGATAACTAGATCAAAAACTAGCTTTACTTAGTATTTAGACTGTGTTTTGGTTTAGATTTTAGCAGAACTACTTTTGAAATGAATTAATATTAAATGAATTAATTTAAAAATATTAAAATAATTTATTTATGTTTAAAAGAGAGAATTTTCAGCTTTCTGGTGTATAAAAAAAGGAGATTTTTTCCAGTACTCTTAAAAAATTTAAGGGTATCAATACTTTTTTAATTACTAATTGGGTGTAATTGTTGTACTATCAAGAAAAGGACTAAGGTTCAAATAATGGAAAAAGGCAATTATTGGATGAATATCTTAAGCACATAATGTAATTTTTGAAGAAAAGTTTGAGAGGGTAAAGTCAAATATAAATGAGTAATATAATATAAAAATCACACTTCTTTTGAAAAGTGTAAAATGACAAAGATATCTTTGACAAAAGTCAGTGGATCTGTTTGGTTAAACTTTGAGAGAAGTACTTCTTTATAAATAAAAATAGAAGTAGAAGCAAAAATTTATTTTATGCTTACATGTAATCGTAAAGTAATTTTTATAACAATAAAAATTATAAAGCTATTTGGATATGACAAATATAAAAGTACTTGTTCTTATAAAATTATAATTGAGAACACAAAAATTAAATTATGAAGAAATATGGTTTGGTAAAAAAAGTATCTTTTATAGTAAATATTTTTAAAAGTATAATAAATTTGTCTTCATTATTTTAAATTTAAATCATTTAATTAAATATATAATCAATCAAAATTAAAGTTAAAATTTTATTAAAGAAGTCTTGGATTTAGATTTGTAGATAAAGAATATATTATTATTATATATATGTGAGAGAGTATCTTATGTTTATATAGTTTTTAATATTAAAAAGGAGACAATGATATCTTTTATCATTTTAAAAAAATGGTAAGGATATTTTTGAAAACATAATCAACTCATTTATAATACCATACTTTTTTTCTCTTTTACTGCTTTTGATTTTGGGAGAAACAGCTCCCTATTTGCTTTTAGAAAAACAGAAAAAAAAAACTGATGATTTCTTATGTTTTTTTTTTTTTATGAGAAGGACAATCAAGTAAACAAATTCTACATATATGTTTATTATTTAATGAAAAAGTACTTTTTTCCCAAATATTTAATTAAACAAGCCCAAAAGTACTTTGCCTATCAATTAGTGTACAAACATTAAAAAGATGAAAAAAATAAAAATTTGTATAAACTCTCTTTTTTTAATAAACAAAGGGTCATTGTCAGTTGCTGACCCTGCCCGCGTCAAGTCTGTACCATTCCTAGCTCCCACCAAAACAATTTTTTTCAACTAAAAAAACGTCGTTGACTTCTTGTTCATCAATAACCATTTCCTAAAAGGTGTTGCAGACGGATTGGATTTTCACAATTCATGGCATGCTATTCCCGATAATCACCGATAATCACACTTTCAAGCAAGACATTTAAATACATTGGGGATACATAGACCGTAATATCGGGAATCTTGTAAATTATATTGAGAATAAATTGTTTACATGTTTGGTTAACATTAACATTCATAGGAAATCTTTTTTCCAAAAATACCCCAACAAAATGGTAGTGGTCATGGTTTTGGTTTGGTGACCGATAGCTAGTGGCGATCCTGTGTCAACGGCGATGGCCCGATGATTGATGATGGTGGTCTGGCAACGATGAAGGTGGTTCAACAACTAGCAGAGGTGGTCCGGTGACTAATGGCGAAGGTCTAGCAACTACAGTGGGTTGACGATCAATGGCAGTGGCCTTGCATTAGACGGTGGTAATCCAATGTAAGTGGCGGTGGTTCGATGTTGGTGGGGCTCCAGTGATAGTTGTGATGGTTAAAGGTTAAGATCGATTTAATTTTTTTACTTTAGATAAAATATTGCCTTCTCGTATGACAACGCATTTGTTTCAAGGTTTATTAACTCATCAATAAGATAAAATACTTGGGATTAATTTATTCCTATGCTTGTTATATGTTTTATAAAATTATTGTCGAATATCAATTATTCTCATCAAAAATATATTTTCATGTTTTGATGAGAGTTTGTCCTAGATATGATGGGAAGAAGAGAGGTTTCATGTCTTGGGAATGATAATTAATTATTAAATTAAAAAACTATAGTATTCCTCAATTATTTCACTTCTTTCAATACAATTAGGATATGTTAGGTACGATGCATTAAATATGATAGTATAAGTTTATACTATATATTATGCCCTTATCCATTATCTGATGCAACTAACATATTGTACAAGCTTATGCATCATAACTCCCTTGTACATTAAAAATCTATATAACTTGATACAGCATGTGGAGGTCAAATTAGGTTAGGTTAGCTTTTAACGTATAATGTTACTTTTATTCATTATTATTTTATTAAAATAAAACAATTTTAGGTAAAATTACTTTATAATAAATAAATACAAATAATATATGATTGATATAATAAAATAAAAAATATTTAATAACAAATAAATATTTTAAAAAAATAATAAATAATATATAATATAAAAACTATAAATTATTAACTAATAAAATATATAAATAAATAATAAATAATGTATAATATATAAAATTAAGGATTCATGAATTAAATTTAAATAATTATGATTAAAAATATAAAATATTAAAATATATAAAATAATATTTTTTATTTATATAATTTATTTAAATAATAAATAATTAGTACAACTTCCTATTTTATTATTATTTTATTTTATTTAATATTTACTTAAGGTATTAGAGAATTATTTGTAAATAAATAATAATATTACAAAATATAACATAGAATATCTTACACAATGTTACATCAAATATTGTATAGTATTAAAAATTCATCATCCCTTATATTATTAGGTCTTATACTATCAATTCTTATCCTATATCAAACTTGAAAAATGAGCCCTTAAATACAATAGAAGTATCTTGAGAATTATGACATACTTCTTTCATTTCATAATATAAGTCTTTTCTTTTTTCTATTTCAAAATATAAGTTGTTTCATATTTCAATAGATCAGTAATTATTTTATGTCAATTTTACCCCATGGGAGACAATTTGAAGTTGCATCGAGAGAGCAAATGAGTGGAGATGAGTTATAATTACTTAATAGAGAGAAAATATATGACGGTGATAAAAGGACACATTCATCTCTTACTTTCATTTCTCAAAAACCAATGAAATCAAATGTGTCCAAAGAGGTGGAAATGAAAATGCATCCTGAGAGGTGGAAATGAAAATAAGTCAATTTTTATTCTCAAAAATATAATTTATCGCCTGAATATTATTTTTAACCCACCAACCAAACATAAGAATCTTACATTTGTATAATCATATTCCTAAGAATTTTAAAACATTATGTCCAGCACATAGCCCTCAAAGATTAAGACAACATTTTTCAACCTTGTTACTTGCTTTATTATGTTTATTAGAGGAGGAAGGAGGGGGACCAAGGGTGCCACAACCCTAAATTTTACACATTTATTGTATAATTATATGTATATTTTATATTATAGCTTTCCTAAAAAATTCAATCATCTTTATACATAATATACATAATAAATAATAAATATATTTTGATATAGTAAGACATATGATATAAAAGTATGAAATATATAAATATTTTTAGAATATATTTTTTAAGATTTTTCTCTTATTAACTCATTTAATCCACTTAGTGGAATTTCTAGTTATTAGTTTGTTATTATGATGCTTCATTTTGATGTTAAATAATATATTGAGACGCATATTTTTTATGTTGAGCCTAAGAGATATATAATTAGAAAATTATTGACTCTTTTGTTAAGAAAAAGAGAGAATAAATAATGAAATAAATCCTAATTTACCAATAATTTATATGAAAAATACTATATAAAGACTTATTTTATACTTTTTATATGATAATTTATTTATTTTTTTATATTATTTATATTAACTAATTTGGTCCACCCTCCAAAATTTCTGACTCCATTAGTGTTGTTTATCTTCTGCCTGTGAATTCATCATCTAATACGAGCCTTCAAAACACAGTGGATAAATATCAATTTCTGTAAAATATCATAACAATTATTACTACTTTATCTTTAATGGACAAAAACTAGATACACAACTTACACATCAGCTAGATCAGACCGTGGTTTTAAACTATCATCCAAAACCCTAATTGTGGCGACAATATTGCTATTATAGTGCCTTTCACAACTGCGTCGCAATCACAGTTGCCTCAGCGTCAACAAAAAATTTTCTGAAATTTGTATTACAATATGACTGTAGCAGTGATCGAAAACCATGGATCAGATTAGCGATGCTGATATATATAATGGACCATCGTGCGTTACTCTTTTTCTTTCTTACTCACCCTGCTAGTGTTGAGTGGCGAGGTGGGCTTTCGGTATGATTGATGACTTTTTGGTCAACATTGGAAAAGCACGTAGTGTTTTATTGGGGTTCAATTTAAAATGAAGTAGTTATCACTTACTGGTGCAACTCTTATATGGTGTCATTTTAGATAATTATCAATTGTCAGCAAGAAACACAAGCGTGACTCCATGAGAACTAAAATCTTCTCTATGACCCCACCAAATTTATTTCAATTGAAAAATGAAAATATTAATTAGTTAACATACTTAGCAGCACTTAATGCATGTAAAGGATAGGATTGTGTTTTTGAACGCGGTTAGACGCTGAAGAGGCAAGCACTGTGCCCTCATGGATATGGAATTGACCACCATTATAACTTTAATCAACCAATTATGATATTTCCATTTAACCTAATATTATGAGGGTTCTCTTTCTTAGCCTGGAAAAGCAAAACTAAAGCACACTCAATTGCACTATTACTCCATCTTTCTCTTTTCCTTTCAATTAAGGTGATTCAAGCAGGCCTTACCTATTACTTATTCCCGTTTATAGAGGAGGTAAGTAGGGACCATATGTATGAAAAGAAAGGGAGAGTGGAGGAGGGGGGATAACCAAATAATGCCCAAACAGGAAATTTTTTAGTCACGGAAATCAAGTCAAGTTGTATTATGGTAAACAAGCGTCACTATCTATCTTTTATATGTGCTTGCTTGGAAGGTCACCATCAACCATTATATGAGCAATAGCAAAGATCCACTATTTAAATAATAATAATAAAAAAAACAAAGGTTTAATACGAGAAGAAATCAATAAGGATTGTCCTTTGTTAGCCTCTTGAATTATTGGCAAATTAGGATGGGGAAGGGAGCAAGAAGACAGATTTTCGAAATCCCTTCTGTAGGAATATAAAAGTGTCGTAACGTTGGCCCCCAAGGAATAAAGATTGTATGCATGAAAAGTGATCTTTGTTATCTACCTTAATGCCTAAATTGATGGTGGCCTATGATAAATTAATAATAGGGTAGAAAAATACTTTGAAAAAAACAGTACACTATAAAGAGGTGCTGATTAGAAAATAAATATTTGAATAGACAAGGAATATTTGTGACTGACTAGAGTCTTCACGCAAATGTTAATCCATCTTGTCATTGGAGTCAATGCAATACCTTGTGCCTTGTGGAATTGGCTCTTGGCATTTTCCACGAAGCAAGCATTAGTATCTGATAATCAATATATGGAGAGATTCATCTGCAATTTTTTTTTTTTATGTAGTTTTATATATAGGATTAAAATTAAGTAAATTATATTGATCTCTTTTAAGATTTAATAAATTTCACCTCAGCTTTTTCTCTATTTGTCCGTAATCCTAATCTATTTTCATATTTTTATCAAACAATATATATATATATATATATATATATATATATATATATATAGTTAGGATTAAGTTGATGTAACTTTAAGTAAATGTTATATTGTTGAATATTTTTTTATCGGTATAATTTTTTACAAAACACAACATTGGATTAAAAGTTCACAACACATAGATCATGCCTATAAATTTTTAAATTAATCTAAAATCGTTTTGATACAGTTTTTATATACATCAAAATCAACTAATATATGTACTTAAAATAAACAAGGATAATAGCTACATCATTGTATTGTTTTTTATGTTCAATTTCTATGAAATTTGGCACAAATATAAGTAATTGTAGTGTGTGTATATATATATATTTCTCTATTTTGGTTTTCAAGCATCCTATGAGTATCAACATTCAAGAAAGAATAATAAATAATTTTTTTAAAAAAATCGTTGGTTAAATTGTAAGGTGGTAAGCTATGATTGGTAAGGGTGTCATACAATGGAAAAAGAAGTCAAAGTCTTTCGTTTTGGGGGTAGACACTTGCTCGCTCTAGTTGATGTGCTCCCTTCCAATCCACTCACCTTCTTTCAGTATCCTCTTTCTCCTTCCATTTCCCTCTCAATTTCTCTTTTCACTGCTAGAAATAAGTTTGCTACTAGGAAATTTACTAGTGGCTTTTTAGCAATTATTGGCGAATTTACTAGTGGATTTTTAGCAATTATTGGTGAAAAAATATGTTACTAGTAGATTCACCATGGGAAAACCATATTATGGTAATAGAATCCTCGATAACTGTTACTAGCGGTAAAAAAATCTACCAGTAAAGTAATGAGGGAATTATCTGTCGATTTTTTTGTTAATTTTCCTCGATAATTAATTAAAAAATTTTGTCTAGAATTCGTCATGGGAAAAATATTACAGGCGGATCCCTCCCCTAGTAACATGCGGGGAAAAAATAAAATGAAAAATAATATTATCGATGGATTTCAATCAATAATGCATAAAAGGATTTATTATTTTTGGCAAAAAATCCATCGGCAATATTTTTTGTTGAATTTATTTTTTTAACTCGATTAGTTAATTTTTAATATTTTATAATTTTATTTTTTGTATTATTTGATTATTAAAATTTGATTATTCCTAATTTTTAATTAATTATTGATATATGAATAAATTTGATAATAACAAAAATTAGAAAAAGATATGAACAGATAAATCATAAACACGATGAATAAACATTCAAAAATAAAAGTAAGTATAATGTCATAAAAAGTGTACAAATAATATTATAAAGTCTACAAAAAAGAAATAAAACAATAGCATCAATCAGGAGAAGTCGATGGCATCATCATCATTATCAATATCATCATCTCCTTCCTGACTTCCTTCCTGACGTTCTTTCTCATCATCATCATCTTCTTCTTCTTCTTCTTGCCTTCCTCCTCTACAATCTTTATCTTGCTCTCTAGGTAAGCCTGCCGCTCTGTTGCCTCCCACATTTCACGCTGATGTTGCTCCATTAGAGCCTTGAAGCTTCGCCCTGAGCAAGTGAACTCACTCGCAAATCTCATCATCACCGATGAACCTAACCCCAACGCCTATAGATGCATTAGTGATAGAGCTAGGGGATATATGCAGAAAATGCCCTATGTCATAAATATAGTTCTTGCAAGGACCGTCAACTACCTTTTGCCCGAATCGATTCTCATCAACTAGTGGCCAGTTGACAAACTCACCACCGTCGGCCCTCTATTGGGTTTGCTATTGGGTCCTGGCCGCCTCAAGGCGTTGTGTATACTTGTTCTAAAACAATATGAAATTAATTAACAGTGTATCACATAAGTGAAATAATAAATCAAATATACAAACAACATATGCAAATAATAAGTGTAAAGAAGTTACCAAAGTCTATTTAGAGTGAGCATCGACCCACACAAACTTCTCCCCCCTGCGCATGTGTGTATGCACTGTGAAAGACATCTTCAAGAGCTTGGCCTGTAATTCAAGTAAAATACCAAAAATTTAATAAATATAAAAATAATTTTTATGAAAAAAAAGTATAAATGTTTGGCATAGTGACTAACCATCTGTAATAGGTTGACTTGGCATGGTAGCAAAACCAACATAGTAGACCGAGCCACCCTTTTGTGAGGCTTAACTCGCCTTGCCTTTAGTCTTGTCCCAAAACTATTGCCCGCCTTAGTATCACCACAAAAGCTCCAAGTTGGCCTCAATAAGCCACATGGGATTCTCGTCCCGACGCTCTCAAATGTCAAGGTACATGTCCTTCAGCCTTTTGGCTACCCAGGGCTTGAAGGCCTTAAACATGTATTCCTCATCCTAGGCCGATGATGAAATGGCTCTGCAAATGAAAATGTAAAATAGTTAGGGTAATTAAAAACAATTATTAAAATAAATCACATAATTCTAAAATAAATTATTTTAGTTTACATTCCATTGTCGATACCAGCGCTCCCTCTCCTACATCGTCAGCTATTGAAGCTCTTGATTGGCTGGTCATACATCTTCTGGATGGTCGCCATCTCCTTAGGAGAATGATCGAGGCTGGAACCCAGCTACATACCGTAAAGTACAAAGCAATGTTGTTATATATATATATATGTATATCTCAAGAAATTGGTCAAATTATTAAAATCGAATTCATGAATTAAGAAATTAAACTTCTTATCAATTCTTATGATCACGTATGAGCTTCACCCACTGCTTGGATATGGACCCACATGATTGTGCTACTGATCGACAAGCCAACAACTGCTCTGCTCTCGACATCCCCCTATGACTTGGGTGTGGGGTTAGGGATAGGATCCATTGATTATGATACTGGTGGTGGTGGAGGTGTCAAGCCATGCTCACTAGTCATGTGCCCGGGAGTGGGTATCATGGTAAAGTCTTTATGCGCATGTGGGGGTGCATGGACTAGGCTAGAATAGAGGTGGAGGTGAGAGCAGTAATGGTGGAGGTCTGACTAGGAAGGGTGGATGTCAGATTAGATGAGGCACCCCTTTTCTTATCATTACCTCTCCCTCTAGGTGCAATATCTAAAATTTAAAATGACAATGCACGAAAAATAATACAAAATATGACAAATTAAATTAAAAACAATGCATCAAGTATAAGACTAAATACATCACATTTAACTTGAAAGTTGAGGGCTATCTTTATCACTTTTGGTCTTAATATCATCCTCAAATTCATCTTCTTTATCCTCTGTGCTACCATCCCTTTCATTGTTTGCTCTCATTAATTGATCATTATAAGTATGAATTATGTTAACCTCGCCTAAATCAAAACATATGCTAGCAAATATTTCTGTATCAACAACTACTCGTCGAGTGTCACAATATACCCAGGGCGCGTGACGGGAATGACAATTGATTTTAAAAACAAAATGGGAATTGCCACCAACTTTAATTCTGGTTAAATTTGAAAAACCTTTGATTTGATCAAACTGGTCTTTTGAGAGATTTGAGGTTAAGAAGTTTGATTATGATTAGAGAATGGTGGAAACTTAATCCTCCTCTACCCTAATACATCCGTATAAATATAGTTATCATAGAGCTCATTATGCGGATTAATTGATAACTTGATAATATTTATTTTCCCCTTTAAAGTCACAATCACATACAAAAATAAAATAAAATTAAAGAAAAGAAAAATTGAAAAAAAAGAGAATAAAATTTAAGGAAAAGTTAATTTTGGCTTGATAGTTGTTGGCTATGCCGATGTATTCTCTGTGTAATAGAAACTCAAAACCACGTCATTCTTGTAGAAAATGATTGTGTATTGATGGATTTTAATTAAAAAGTTGATTGATTTTATTTGGGAAGAGAATTTTGACTAATAAATTATTTAAAAAAAAATCCGTTTGGGCATAAGATTCAAGTTAGGACTAAACTACTCAATAAATCTTTACAATTCAACAGTACAAAAGGAAGGCATCCACCTCTCAATCATGACTATCGATTGTTGTGCGGATAAAAAAATATTTTTTATTTATTTATTCTTTTTAAGAGGGAGTCCTAAGATCTAAACAAAATGAAAGAATTTTTTTTTTTTATGCAAGACCTGAAGCTATAAAAGAAAATGAAAAACAAGAAAAGCCCAAAACCCCTTTGAGACCCAAGAAAAAACATGGACTGACCAAAAACTGAAATCAAAACAAAAAAAGGAATTAAACACCCAATCAGCCCAAGTAGCAAGCCCAGCACCTGTAACAAATTTGAACAACACTAAAACCAATCCGAAAAGCAACAAGATAAGGCTAGTATACCAAAACCATGGTACAAGCATTTTCATCTTTTTATTCCCTCGACCAAAAATAGTGCAAAACTAAAAAGTTAGCCCAACGAAATTTTTTGTTTTGCATTATTTTTAGAACAAAACTTTTGTCAAGGGAACAACACCCGATTATAATAAAAACAAAGAAAGATAAGTGGAGCAAAGGGAATGGGTTTCTGCAAAATAGCACACAGGGAGAGAGGGAACGATGGGGCAGAGAGAGAGCTTGGCAAATAGTGGTAGATGCATGTGAGGGTGGCGGACGGCTAGAGGTGGAGGCGGAGGCGCGATTAGCCGTGACTCAGCGCAGGGCTTCCCGCGGCAGTGGCAGACTTCGCGGCTGGGCTTCTCGCGGTGATGGGGAGCGCGACGGCTAGAGACGGATGCGGCCGCGCGATCGGGATTTCCTGCAGTGGTGGCTTGTCACATGCGGCGGCAGAGGTTCTGGTTTTAGGCCGCGACGGGGTAAGGAAGGCGTTCGCGCGGTGGGCTCAGCTCGCGGCGAGGAAGGCTGATGCGGTGGTGGTCGCGAGTCTTGCGGCTGCTACTGTTGGTGATGTGGCAGTCTTCCAGCGGTGCGCCGGCGAGTGGCGGAGGCGTGAGTGGAGATGATGGTGGCTGGCAGTGGTTATTTTTCTTATTTTTCCTTTTTATTTATTTATTTTTGTTTTGCTTATGATACTGACATTGAAGAAAAAAAATACTTGCAACTGCTGCTACCTTTTTGTTGTTACTGGATTGTGCTGCCTATATTTGATACTGGTTTCTGTACTTTGCTGAATTTACCTGTGTATTCTCTCTGTATATTGTCTGATTGATTTCCTCTGATGTGTATTCTCTCCGTATTTTCTGATTGCTCTTGTCCCCCCTTCTTGTGAATTTGAGTCCTATTTATACACAAATGTGGTTAATTATTTGGTCTAGCAATAATTTTCTAGATATGATAGGGAATGGTTGAGGGATTTTTGTCGCAAATCATTGCGATTCTGCTGATGATGGGAGCATGGTTCTTCAGCCTTTTGATTTCTTTTTGTTATCTTCAGTTGCTCTCTTCTTTCTTTCTGTCCCGCTTTTTCATTTTTTTTTTATTAATGGACCAATAAAATAGGGGCATGAAATTAAATGGGCTTGGCTAGACAAATTTAGAATGGGCTGTTTTCCCTTTTCTTTTGATTTTTTCGATTGGGCTGAGAGGCTTGGACTAAAAACAACTGGTACAAAAATTTTTTATATACATGTGCAAAGAAGAAAAAATAAATAAATAAAAATATCCTGACAAAATATGATGTTCATCCCGAGGAAGGATTGGATTATTCACTTGATAAGCATTGTCAAGTGGTTCCTGATAACTCCTCGTTGGAGTTATGTTTTATTTTAGTTTTTGTTTTAATTTATCTTTATTTCATTTAGTTAGCTTTTAACTTGTTTTAAATTAATTATTGCTAACTTGTAGGTGGGTGTGATTTAGTGTTTTTGATGTTTTAAATGTCTATTGATACTTTGTTTGGGTTATGATCAGGTACATTGAAGCCAAGGATAAGTCAATTCACATTTTGGTGTCGAAACAAGTTCAATTGGAATCTTCAAGGTTTTTAACATCTTGATACAAGAAGATTCAGCTCTTGAGCTCAACAAGAAAGTTGTAGCCCTTGGAATTAGCTCTCCAATGCACTTTGAATAAACTCATTTGCTCCACTGAAGCTCATGTTATGGACAAAACAGTGACAAGAGGTCTTGTTGTCAAAGCTAGAGCGGTATAGCGCGTTTGAGAGTGTTGTATTGCCCAAACTAGTACATGAAGCACGATGTTGATGCCAGAAATGAGATTTCGGGCCTCCGATACACTATTTTCAGCTCACAACTATAAATAGGCATTTATAAATGATCCCATTCCCTAGTTTGGAAGAGGTTAGAGCTGTAAAAAAGTGTCCACGCAAGGATTAAGGATTTGGGAGTCGACGCAGATCCCCTGTTAATTCTCATTCCTTAGTTCAAGCTTACGATTCTTTATGGCGTCTTCTTTTCTTCTTCCTACACTTTTTTCTTTTGTCGTTTATTTTTATTTGAGCATGAACTATGTCCTATTGTTAAGGTGTAGATGGATCTTACTGATTAACAATACTTTTTAATGTATTTATATTAATTTTATTTTTTTTCTCTAATGGCTAAGAGTTTATGCTTTTCTTAATATCTTTAATTGCCTGATCACCAGTTAATTGAATTGAGGGTTTGCAATTACTAGAGATAGGGTTTATAAACATAGCCTCTTAACATAAATACGATGAGCTAAGTGAAAACTAGAGATAGCCAAATGCAGTCCTTGTGGTCATTGATAGGAATCCATAGAGCTTAATCCTTTTCCTAAATTAGTTTGTTCTAAGATATTAGGCAATCAGTTTAGCCTAAAGATAATTCTTGACCTCAAGAGAGACTAGTAATTATAACTAATTTAGAGAGTTTGATCATTAGTCAGTTGGAATAAAAATAAATTAATTGATAGTCATAATAGTTACATTAACAGTTAGGTGAAATCAATCACCCTAACATTTATCACATATTATTTTCTCATCACATAATTTAATTATCTAGTTTATTTGCTTTCTTTTACTTATTTATTTATTTATTTTATCTATTTTTTTTCTTTTATTCTTTTAGTAAAATCCATTAATTCGATTTTGTCCAAATAGTTATTCCCATAAACTACCTGGTACTTGATCTATCCTCAGGGAGAATGATATTCTACGCATTACTTTATTACTCATATGATTCGGTATGCTTGTCAAAATCACATCAAGTTTTTGGCTTCGTTGCTTGCGATAATATCAATATGATTCCTTTGTTGACATGATACTAGATTGGACTCTTGTTTATTTAAATTTTGTTTAATAAATTTAGTTTTATCTTTTATTTTATTTTATTTGTAGTCTTATTTTTCATTTTATTTATTTCATTTTTGTTAATTTTAAATTATTTTTGTTTTTAATTTTTTATTTACTTAACTCCTAATTTCTATTTTTTTCTAGTTTGCTATCAGTTTTTCTATTTTATTTTATTCTTTTTTTGTTTTTATTATTTTTTATTTTTAGAATAGTTAATTTTGTTAGTTTTAAATTTTTTATTTTAAATTTTTTTATTTCTATTAATTTGTATTTTAGTTTGTTTTCGCTTGTTTCTTTATTTCTATAGTTTAATATGGCTCGAGAAAATAATAAATCCATGGAGGAGTATTTGGCTTCTTTTCTTGAATGGTGTTCATCTATTATTGTGAGCTTGTCCTGTAGGGCAATAGCTTTAAGTTGAAGACTTCCCTAATCATCTTTGTTTAACATTCAGTTGGGGGTTTGCCAAATAAAGACCCAAACGAGCACATTAGTAATTTCTTGGAGGTCTATGACACCCTAAAGATCAATGGAGCCATTAAAGATGCTATGAAGCTGAGGCTCTTCCCATTCTTACTATGGGATAAGGCCAAGGCCTGGTTGAAGTCATTACCATAGGCATGTCTTACTTCATGGGACACTTTGGCCAGAAAGTTTCTAAAGAAGTACTTCTCGCTTGCCAAGTCAACCAAGATGAGAAACAACATCATATCCTTCATTAAAGTAGATAGTGAATCATTCTATAAGGCTTGGGAACACTATAAAGAGTTATTGGCAAGATGCCTTTATCATGGCATTCCACTGTGGATGCAAGTTTAGACATTCTACAATGGTTTGTTGCTCACTACATAGATTATATTTGATACAATAGTAAGGGGTTCTCAAATGACAAAACCCTTGAACAGTCAATAGAGCTATTTGAAGTTATGGCTAGTAACAACTATATGAGATCAAAAGCCTAAAGGAGTCCTGAGTGGACCCCACCACTATTCTATTGGCGAAGATAGAGGCCCTCAACTTGTAAAATATAGATATGAAAATGCAGTTAAAGGTGGTTGCTACTATCGACACAAGTCCTTATGTGTGATTTTTATCAGGGTAGCTATCCAAATAGGAAGTGTCCTCAGAACCGTGGACGAGCGCAGGTGAATTTTCTTGGTAATGCTTAGAGGTACAACTCTCATATGAAACCTAGTCCATACCATGTGAACTAGGGTGAAACTAGACAAACAATCACATAATCCAAATTCTCAAGAGAGCAAGCCCAACTTGGAAGACATATTCATGCAATTCATGCAGCCCACTCCAATTTTGTAGACCATGTTGAAGCCCAATTTAAATAGTATGATGCTCAGTTAAATATGCAACTTCTTCCTGGCTCGTCATGACTTTCTGACCCATCTTTTCTTCTTTAGAGTCACTCAGGTACCCACCTCGTTCTTTTCCTTGAGGTTGGAACTTTTCTGTGATGCCCTGAGCTTGAAATTCTTGATACAAAATGTTCCTTCTCACTGTGGCTAGCAGGTTATGCTTTCAAGATGTTCTTTGCCCTTTTTATCTTTCCTAAGATTAATATCTCTTTCTTTCTATGCTTAGTCTTTTCAGGCTTTTGACAAATTTCACGGACATAGAGACTTCATCTCCATTTTCAATCTAGATACTTCATCAAATCCTTTCTCTTCATTTGAGGTTTCAACAACTTTCATTGCTTCAGCTTTGCATTGCTTCTAACAAGATAACTTTAGGGCAAAAGAAAACTTATAAGCTGGTTTAAGATCTTCAAGCAACATGCACAGTCTATCCCATATTTCCTTTCACACGCCACAGGCAACAAATATGTCATGTTTTTCTCTTAGTGTACATATGAGTAAGAGCTTAGCTTAATGAGTTCAATTGAACTCTTTCTTTTTGTTGTTCTTATCCACTTGCTCTTGGGGACTCCTCTAAACATTGAGTGTGCCTTCAGGTACTAGAACCTCATTAGACAAAGATGGTCAGTTGATAGAATAAACTTCTGTGAAATGAAATCATGTAGTACTGTCCTTTTGATCTTCGTCCTCTGCAATCATTGGATTGCGATCCCCTCATAGGCTTGGCTCTGATACCACTTGTAGGTATAAGAGTGCACGAGAAAGGAAGCTGAATCGTGCTTTGCCTCTTTTCGCATTTGAAACATTTAACAGAAGAACTATCAAGTATAGTTTTAAAACTCGGACCGTGATCGACTTTATTCAGTTCCGGGTCACTGGTTCAACCGATGGATCATTGGTTAACCAAACCGGATTTATACAAAAAATATGTAAAAATATATAAAAATTTAAATTAAATATAATAAAATGATAACTAATTAACAAGTTGATACCCTTTAAAGGATCCAAATACAAAAATATAAATAAATAACATAAATTTCTAAATATTGTTCACACTTCACAATCATGAATCACAATTGACAAGTTCAAAACATAATTACATAAGCAAACTCACAAAGTTTTACATCACAAACTCACAATTCATGACAATACAAATAAAGTTATTGCATTTTTTTATATATGTCATATTATAATTTTTTTTAAGGTTTAAAAAAAGAAATTATTTAGCAAAAACAAAGCAAAAAAAAAGGGAAAAAAGTAAAAAAAAAAATACTTTACCCGGTCTGGTTGGTCAATGCAGTGAACCGGGTCATACCGGTTTTGATGCTGGATCATCCAAACAGTGGCTCAGACCGGTTTCATGATCGGTTCGGTTTTTCAAGCTGCTCGAAGCCCGTTTTTAAAACTATGCTATCAAGCATTAAGCTTGAAGTGCAGTGGAAATAGGATTAGTTGTTTCAGAAAGTAGATTTCTGAAGCCTTCAAATATAACAGAAACACTAAACATATATATGAGTAGATAAAATAGCGTAATAAATAAATTAAAGAGATTACAAAGAAGAGGATATGACACAACAGATTTTATACTAGTTCGACCAAAATTGCCTACATCCAGGACTCAACACATGTTGAGGCTCCACTAAACATTTTTCTCAAACTAGAGAAAGACCATGGATAGTCTTTACATTAGCCTTCCCAAGCTCTCTCTTGTGACCGTAGACAATCCTTCCTGTCACAACCTAAGTAGTATTCACCAACCTCTCCAAGCTAAACCTTGAGTAGTCTTGTACTAGTCTTTCCAAGCTAACCTCGTGAGAAGTAGACAATCCCTATTGTCGCATTGAAAGTAGTTATTCACCAGCCTCTCCAAGCTAAACCAAGTAGTCTTTCTCAGCCTTTCCAACTGAACCCGTGACCAAGTAAACAACTCCTACTATCACGTTGAAAGTAGTTATTCACCAGCCTCTCCAAGCTGAACCGAGTAGTCTTTCTCCAGCCTTACCAAGTTAAATCCGTGACCAAAAGACAACTCCTACTGTCACATTGAAAGTAGTTATTCACCAGCCTCTCCAAGCTCAACCGAGTAGTCTTTCCCCAACCTCTTCAAACTGAATCGAGAGCAGCAAGAACACATTCCTGTCACATTGCAAGTAGTTTTACATTATCCTCTCCAAGCTATCTCACACTAATCACTACTGGATCAAGGATACAAAGGTTTATGTTTGGGTTGCCACTCAAACTAACCTACACTCAAGTTTCTTTAAAATATACATGAAAAACCTGGGATAACTTGAATAACTTCTTTCCACAACTCTTACTAAGAAGAACATATAACTATTCAAGAACTTAGAAAGAAGATTTTTACAAGTAAGGAGGCTGATTACATGATGATATGATGAACTTTCTGGACATGAAGAGAGATTTGCACAGAGTTTCCTCACTTGTGCAGCATTAGTCACTTTTACGTTGAACCACAACATCTCCATTTATAGATGATCTTCCATTTTGACCGTTGCCTTTGATCAGATCTCCAAGTGACATGTGTTGATCATCCATTTGTGTCTTGGAAAAGCAGTCTAGAAGAGTATCATGTCTGTTGTCAGAGTTTTTGCATAAGCCATTGTGAGATTGAGGTTTCTGATCCTACTTCAGAAACTACTCTTACTTTAACGTGGTTTCTAAACTCTTTCTTCTAGAGGCTGAGGTTGTTAACCAAGTTGCCAGAAGAGATGACTCGCAGGTTGAAGGGTTTGACTTTCAATTTGAATTTCAAAAATTAAAATTTCTCTTCTTTTCCAGTAACGTTCAATGCTCCATAGTGAAGTAAGCTTTCTAAAGCGAAATCAGTTCCTTGATGAATCTTCGGTCTTCAAATCTTCAATCCAAGCTTTATGATGTTGAAAGATTTGCGATCATGATGATTGAAGATTGTAGAACACATTGGCTTCAGCGTTTGATGGATATCTTCATTTTAGGTGTGCTTTCTCAAGTCTTGTGCTATTTTCTGAAGTGCCAGATCTTAGTTTCTTGTACTTGTCTTGATATCCTTTCATCCGTAAGGCATGTATTCATACTTTTCACGATATAATATTAATTTATATTAAGTTCAATCTCCTTTATATGAGATAAATCATGCTTACATATGTAAAGTGAAATTATTCTTACTTTAAGTCTGCTTATGCAATCCAAAAATTCCTGGATGCTATGTCACGAAATTCAAGACAGACATTAGTCATTCTTCAAAGTATTTTCCTTTAAATTGGCTTTGTTGTCATTCAAAACATATTTCATTAAAGCTTTCAGAAGGGTTATGGAGCTAACAATCTCCCCCTTTTTGATGATGACAAACTAATTTGAAGAAAATCTTTTGAAGAGATGTTGAAAGAAACAAAATTAAAAAAAAAATCATGATAAAGCTATTCTTTTAAAACATCATAGTCTGTAACATTCAAGAAGTTTTTTCTTAAGGCATGATATAGATAGGTTCCCAAACGTTTACAACCTTAAGTAACTTAAATCAGAGCTGATTTTGTTGTTTATGAAAAACCTGAATTTACTCGGAGTACTTTCTAAGATACATCAGAGTGGTAATGAATTGGATATTTTCGTTTAAGCCTTTTTAACACAACCAACTTGATTTTTAGTAAAAATAACTTTCTAAAGGTTCACGTGCTTGAATAACTAACAAATAATACCTGTGATAATATATCTTAATTAATCCTTATTCAACACAGCTTTGTCCAAACCACAAAAACAAAACCCTAAAAACAAACGTGATATAGCATGCATGATCGAGTGAAACATACTGATGCTTATGTAGTTTCTGATGTTCAAAGAAATCTTGATATAGATATACCAGCATATTATATGCGAGGTTTCTGAAGCTCATTAGGGATCAATCCCAAATTTTATCAAAACAAAAGCATAGATGAGCTTTTTGATTATGAGCAGTGAAACTTTTCCCATAAGTATCAAAGCATGAAAAAAGGAAAAAAAAAAAAACTTAAAACCAATGCTCATGCTTTTTGTGAAAAAACAACTTACTAATACAGACATAACACATTATATGCCATATAAGCGCAACACACTTTGAGAGAGTTCTGAAGGTCACAAACTAATCTTAGTTGTATTAAAACCATGTAGGAGCAAGTTTCTAAGGTTTTGTCAAAGACTATTCACAACTAAATTTTGATCAAGTTATATAGAGCTTTTAATACCTTCTCATATGTGTGACAAAGAGAATGTGTCATAAAAAGATTTAAGCATATCATACATATCAAAGCATATCAGATAAACACGAGTATCAGAGCAACAAAAGAATGATTTTGTGCTCTTAAGAGATACTTCTTAGTGCTAATCACAAATACACATGTAAGCTACAAATCCTAGCATGCTAATGAATAAGCAAAACAGACCACATGCATAAGAGATAAGAAGCAAACATCTATCAGCAAGATATATGATTAACAAGCATAAGCAGGCATCGATATGCATCAGAGCTATGTATCAACGTTTAAAACGATATGTATTAGTGTTTAAAATAGATATGTATCAGAGCACAAGCATGATATATAAAAAGAATTTTATAAGCCAAGATAAAATTTCAAAACGAAAAAAAACTAAACAACAAAAGAATATGCATGCTAAAAGAAAATCTAAGCTTCTCCTCATATGCTCCCCTGAATTCCATAGCATTTGATTTTCTTCATCTCTTCTCTTCTCCCTTTTAACATCATAAAAAAGGAGCTGTGCTTGAAATCAAAGACACCATCTTCATCTTTGTCATCTCAGCTCTTGTAAATTTCTTAGTTGGTTTGAAGAATTTGAAGCTACAGTTCTTCATTTTGTCAGAGATGAGTGCCGTGCTCTATGATCGTTGCTAAGCCGATCCTATTTAGAGGCATCTCTCAGATGGCGCAAGATGATCTGATTGATCTGAGAGCTTGCTGGAGGCTCGGTTGAAGATGGATGAGGCAGGTGAATGGCTGACGATCAGGAGCTCTAGGAGAAGGCTCAGGAATGTCTAGGGGTATAGTCTCCTTAGACTTAGGCGATTCAGCCTGATATCAGGAGCAACGGCGTAGGAGGTAGAGAGGATGGTATGTCAACTTCAGAGATAGTAGGAGTAAAAGTAGGCTCAGGAATAGGAGTAGCAACAACTTCAAGCAACTGAGCCAAGGCGGAAGCAGCTTCTTCACCAAGAGGAACACTAGCATATGATGTTCTATCCTCTTCTTCTTCCATCTGAGTGATGCAGATGGAAGGAGGAGGTTGAGGCACCATTAGGATGATAGCAATATCTTGTTCATGAGCTTCCTTTGCTGGTTCCTCAATGATGGGCTCCAATGATAACTCTTCATAGATTGACTCCATTCGAGACTCCTCAGATGTGAATCTAGGTCTGATTAGCATTACCCTGGCTTTCTCACTACTTAGTAGACCTTATTCTTCTTTTTATGAGGATGCTTCTACTAGATCCTTTTCTTCTGCATCTTTTCCTCAAATAAGGTTTCAAAGTCATCAACAATGACTCGGAGCTAGCTTCTTCATAATTTGCAACTTCTTTGTTCAGTTTGGAGATTATGGACTCATACATAGGCATTTGCTTGAATTTGAGCCAAACATCTCTTCTACGATTACCTTGATGGGTTTGACCACCACTTGAGTTTCTTGAGAAGTTGACTCCTGTTTTCTTTTTGTCCTTCTTTCTTCAGGTTGATAAAGTAGAGTAGATTCCTCCTTTTCTTCCTTCAGTTCTAGACTCACTTTCAATGAGCACTAGCTTCCTTTTTCCTTTAGCTTTTTCTTGTTGAGACTTAGCCTGTTGGGAGACTTTTCTAGCTTGTCTTCATAGATATGGAATGAGACTTCTTTATTGTTTTGAATGAGCTGATTGAAAAATCTATGTTGGTAAGATATTCAAACCACTCTTCAGCAAAATATCTGACATGTTGAAAAATCCTTTTCAGCAGCATTCCATATGGAACTCTAGTAGTTCTTCTTTCTCCTTAGTGATTGCACTAAGCATGTAGTCCATTATTATTCTAGGCATATTTACTTTTCTTTTGGATAAAAGACAGAAAAGTAGCATACAATCCATTCACAACAGAATATCAGTGCTTTCTCCCTAGGAAGGATGGTCAATTGGATAAGTCAAAACCTTTTTTGCTTGTGAACTGAGCAAAGATGTTGTAATGTTGCCAGGGAGGTACTTTGTTAAATCAGTGAGACACTTGGAGACATCTTCTTCACTCACTCTTAGTGATTTAAACCATCCCTCATAAGCCAAGTAGTTTACTTTGGCAGACTGAGCCCTAATCACTGGAGATAGGTCAGATAACTCAATCTTCATACAAGTGTCCCTGATGGTGGCCCTAGAATGTTTCGATTTCTTTCAAGAAAGGCATAGAAGACAGTCACCATTCCAAGAAATACTCTATCAGAGATGTCAGAAAGTACTCCTACCCTTGAAAGGTGAAAACTTCTCTAGAATCTAAACTTGGTTCAGGAGAGTTGTTTAGCCTTTTCCCAGGGGCTATTGTTCTTTGGGAGAAATTCTCTTGTAGTTCTCATGCATATTTGCTTTATTAAACATGATTAATGGCACCCTTTTTGCAGAAGAATGATTTAGTTCTTTTCCTTCAGCCATTTAGGTAGAGTATGTGAAGTTAGGGCACAAGGATTGAAACTTGAAAGAGAAGATAGTAAAAAAATGAGTATTGAAGGTGTTAAAAGGTAAGGAATGGAAGGAGTTTTTGTGAAAAGAAAAGCTGATTAAGTTGCAAGTTAAGAGTTTGAGAAGATGATGAGTAGTTTTAGAGAAGGTTTAAGGGTGAGGGAAGATGAAATGGTTAATGAAACGTGTGGTGGAAGATTAAGGTAAAAGGTGATGTAAGAGAAGAGGGTGTAATTTAATTGATGTGAGGATGAATTAAGGTGAGGCAACATGGGAAGAGAAAATCCAAAATAGTAGGAGTTATCCCGCCTTTTCATCCACTTCAGAAAAAGAAGTTTCTGATGCTAGAGAATACTTTTTGAAGGACTTACTTTTTGAGTTCATGATTCACTTTCTGATCCATTTGAGACACACCACATACTCAACATAAGCTTATCTTTGTACACTAAAGCTTATGACCCTATATAATCTTCATTTTCTGACCCTCAACTTTTCTTTCTGATCAATGCATCTCCTTTCTAAACTAGTAGACAGGGGAAACTAATCTTCAATAAGATACATGTGGTCTTGCAAACTAATATCTTGATATACCAACCAAAAAGCTAATCTTGCAAACTGCCTTATGATCTTCCAACTGATTGATTGTTCTTACTAACTGATGTCTTTCTGAACATGTAAGCTGATGACTTTGCTAGATCTTTAGTTTGGAGCTATGAAGGAAGAATGCCCAGAGATAAACATGCATGAATGCTTATGCAGATATAAAACCAAATGAGTTTAACAAAACATTTTCTAGACAAAAAAAAGGATCTTTAGCTAATGATTTTATGAATATGTTTGACATTAAGTCTTCAATATCCACAACCATTAACTAAATAAAAACTTTTTAGAATGGATCGCCAAAAAAACAAGTATAGCAACAAGAGCTTGAATTAAGAGTGCTGAAAGGGATTCTTAACAAGATAAAAAACACTTATATTACCATAGAGACAGGGATATTGAAGTACCTCAAGAGATAATCTTCCAGCTGATTCCTTATTGTAGAATTTGGATGCAATAAACATTCAGGCTATATATCCATCCTCAACTAGAGAACCATTTGTATTCTACTTTTTGTATGACCAGTGGTCAGACTTTTCAAAAGAAATAAAAGTAACCATTGGTGCTATTTCTCTCAACTCTTTTTCAGTAAAGTCATCATCTTAAAGACTTAGTGCAAACAAACTTGCTTTGTTCCTCATGACATTGTCAGCACCATTGAATGTGTTCATGAACATCTCCTTTGTGCTGATGATGAATTTTCAACTGGTCAACTAGACTTTGCCTTTTTCAAACTAGAACGCTAAAAAAAATCCATGAACTTTGTCTTGAGAGGCGTCTTTAGGTCAAAACTTCCGTTTAGTTTATGTATTATTGAGATTCCTCAGCTTCTTTTTTCTTCAGTTTGCTCAACTTTGTGTTCAGAAAAGTTACTATAGGCTTTGAGGTTCTGAGTATGCTTTTTGAAGAGTTGATGTTTTGAAATTTACTTTATGAAGATATTGCTTTCATCTAACTACTTTCAAAGCATCCTTGAGACACATTTTCTCAGGACATCATTCCAGTTCTTTTGAAAACATTGGCAAAGATTTCTTTAAGCTCATTCATCATTTAGTTTGAGACATTTGAGGTTCTTGGACTTTGAGCTTCTGATTCACTTCTTGATTTAGGATAATTATCTCGTGTAGTCAAAGTTTGTTTGTTTCTTGGCACTTCAACCATTTGACTTTTTCCACCTGAAATAGGAATAGACTTTGATTTTGGTACAGAGATTTTCTTGGGTCCTTTTGGTTAGTTTTCAAGAAAGAGATTTCCTAACCTTTCTAATGAATTTCTTTCTCAAGAATCATTTGTAAGGTGGGTGTCTCTTCTTTTGGCAGAGAGAACAAACAAAGTATAGAGATATTGAATGAGGTTGCATTGCTTCTTCTCTTAGATATCCTTTTCATATTTTAATTCTGTTTTATGAAAATATAGCTTTTGATCTCCCATCACAAGTTTAAGGATTTTGAACTATTTCTTGTTTGTTCTGGGTCATATTTCAGAAGCCATGAAGTCTTTTCAAATAAGAATAAACTTCTGACTTCCTTTTCATTTCTTTTGAAGACTTCATTTTCTAAGGTAACCTACTAGGTTCTCTTTATAGGTTGAGATATTCAAAGGAAAGAGCTTGAGATCTTCTAGCAATTCATCATACCATGCAGGAACTAAGTAATATGAAAGGTTGAGTTCAAATACTCTTACCTTACATCCTTCTGTTGAAGTGTCCAAAATCATGAAGGTTAAATATGCAACTTCTTCTAGCTCATCATGACTTTCTGACCCATCTTTTCTTCTTCAAAGTTGCTCAGGTACCCAACACGCTCTTTTCCTTGAGGTTGGAACTTTTTTGTGATGCCCTGGGTTTGGAATTCTTGATACAAGATGTTCCTTCTCACTAGTTAGCAAGTTACTCTTTCAAGATGTTCTTTGCCCTTTTTATCTTTCTTGAGATTAATGTCTCTTTCTTTCTATGCTTTGCCTTTTTAGGCTTTTGACAAATTTCATAGACATGGAGACTTCTTCTCCATTTTCAATCTCAGATACTTCATCAAATCCTTCCTCTTCATTTGAGGTTTCAGCAACTTTTATTGGTTTAGCTTTGCACTGTTTCTAACAAGATAACTTTAGGGCAAAAGAAAATTTTAAGACGTTTAAGATCTTCAAGAAACATGCATAGTCTATCCCATATTTCCTTTCACATGCCACAGGCAACACATATGTCATGTTTATCTCTGCTTAGTGTACATATGAGTAAGAGCTTGGCTTAAGGAGTTCAACTGAACTCTTTCTTTTTGTTGTTCTTATCCACTTGCTCTTTGGGATTCCTCTAGACAATGAGTGTGCCTTCAGGATGGAACCTCATTAGACAAAGATGGTCATTGATAGAATGAACTTCTGTGAAATGAAATCATGCAGTTCTATCCTTTTGATCTTCGTCCTCTACAATCATTAGATTTCCCAACCCTTTATAGGCCTGCTTGATACCACTTGTAGGTATAAGAGTGCACAAGAAGGGAGCTGAATCGTGCTTTGCCTCTTTTCACATGTGAAACATTTAGCAGAAGAACTATTAAGCATTAAGCTTGAAGTGCAGTGGAAATATGATTGGTTGTTTCAAAAGTAGATTTCTGAAGCCTTTAATATAACAGAAATGCTAAACAGATATACGAGCAGATAAAACACGTAATAAATAAAGTAAAAGAGATTACGAAGAAAAGGACATGACACAACAGATTTTATACTGGTTCAACCAAACTCCTACATCTAGTACTCAACACATGTTAAGGTTCCACTAAACATCTTTCTCAAACTAGAGAAAGACCATGGATAGTCTTTACATTAGCCTTCCAAGCTCTCTCGTGTGACCAGGAGACAACCCCTCCTGTCACAACCTGAGTAGCTATTCACCAGCCATTCTAAGCTGAACCTTGAGTAGTCTTATAATAGCCTCTCCAAGCTAACCCGTGACAAGTAGACAATCCCTATTATCGCATTGAAAGTAGTTATTCACTAGCCTCTCCAAGTTGAACCTTGAGTAGTCTTGTACTAACCTCTCCAAGCTAACCCCATGACAAGTAGACAACCCCTACTATTGCGTTGAAAGTAGTTATTCACTAGTCTCTCCAAGCTAACCGAGTAGTCTTTCTTCACCTCTCCAAGCTAAACCTGTGACCAGTAGACAACTCCTACTGTCACATTGAAAGTAGTTATTCACCTGCCTCTCCAAGCTGAATCGAGTGGTCTTTCTCCAACCTCTCCAACCTAAACTCGTGACCAGTAGACAACTCCTATTATCACGTTGAAAGTAGTTATTCACCAGCCTCTACAAGTTGAACTGAGTAGTCTTTCTCAGCCTCTCCAAGCTGAACCCGCGACTAGTAAACAACTCCTACTATCACGTTGAAAGTAGTTATTCACCAGTCTTTCCAAGCTGAACCAAGTAGTCTTTCCTTAGCCTCTCCAAGCTTAACCGAGAGCAAGACACCTCACTGTCGCGTTGCAAGTAGTTTTACATTAGCCTTTCCAAGTTATCTCACACTAATCACTACTGGATCAAGGATACAAAGGTTTGTGTTTGGGTTGCCACTCAAACTAATCTACACTCAAGTTTCGTTAAAATATACATGAAAAACCTAGGATAACTTAAATGACTTCTTTCCGTAACTCTTCCTAGGAAGAACATATAACTATTCAAGAATTTGGAAAGAAGATTTTTACAAGCAAAAAGACTGATTACATGATGATATGATGAACTTTGCTGGCATGAAGAGATTTGCACATAGTTTCCTCTCTTGTGCAGGATCAGTCACTTTTATGCTAAAGCACAACATCTCTATTTATAGATGGTCTTCCATTGTGACCTTTGCCCTTGATTAGATCTCCAAGTGACACGCATTGATCATCCATTTGTGTCTTAAAAAGGTCTAGAAGAGTAGCCTGCTGTTAGAGCTTTTGCAGAAGCCATTGTGAGATTGAGGTTTTTTATGCTACTTTAGAAACTACTCTTAGTTTCTAAACGTGGTTTCTGAACTCTATCTGCTAGAGGCCGAGGTTGTTAACCAAGTTGCTAGAAGAGATGGCTCATAAGTTTGAAACTGGGTTTGACTTTAAATTTAAATTGCAAAAATTCAAATTCCCCTCATTTTCCAATAACGTTCAATACTCCATAGTGAAGTGAGCTTTCTGAAATGCGGAATCAGGTCCTTGATGAATCTTCGGTCTTCAGATCTTCAATCCAAGCTTTATGATGTTGAAAGATTTGCAATCATGATGGTTGAAGATAGTAGAACACATTAGCTTCAGTGTTTGATGGATATCTTCATTTCAGGTGTACTTTCTCAAGTCTCGTGCTACTTTCTGAAGTGTTAGATCTTGGTTTCTTATACTTGTCTTGATATCCTTTCATCCATAAGGCATGTATATGTACTTTGCACGATATAATATTCACTTCTATTAAGTTCAATCTCCTTTATATGAGATAAATCATGCTTGCACATGAAAGTGAAATTATTCTTGCTTTAAGTTTGCGTTATGCAATCTAGAAATTCCTATATGCTATGTCAAGAAACTCATGGTAGACATTAGAAATTCTTCAAAGTATTTTCCTTTAAATTGACTTTATTGTCATTCAAAACATATTTCATTAAAGCTTTCAAAAAGGTTCTAGAGCTAACAAATAATTTTTAAAAATTTTAACTCTTTAAAATTATTTAGACTCCAATTGTCTCCCCAATTAATAAATAATGTGAGGCTTGCTACTAAAAAAATAAAAATAAAAATTGGTATCTATCTATTTCCAAAATTGATAGACAATCCTCTTTATTTATAATAGACCCAGTTGATTCTTGTTTTGCTTCGCATCGATGCTAAACTTTACTTCCTCTTCAAACTTGCTATGTTATATGTTTCACCTGTACAACAAGGGAGGTTACGATCTGATCTTTCTTTCATGAATCGATACTAGTGTAGTCTCTACTCTCTAGTTTGAGGGCAACACAATGGTTGCACCAAACGCAACCTGTCGTTGTCCAGCACCTATGAAAGGTGTGGCCAATATGGGCATTCCAACATGAAAACCCCTTATGTGGTTCCATTGTTAATCCTCATATACATTTTCTTATTTGTTGCCTTTACTAAATTGTACTACAAAAACACCTTACTCGGATTTTCGTTGAGTTACGACTTATTTACCAACGAAAAATGAGAAATATGAGACAAAAAAAAAATTCACATTATTACTGAGATTTTTTCATCAATAATCCGTCGAAAAAGTTTACTCCAAAAGGCGCCATATGATGCCATAATTTCCAATGGATTTTTCCATTAGTAACCAATTATAAATTTTTTTATTTCATAAAATTAATTTTACCAACGGAAAAATCCGTCGATAATTTATTTTTAAAATAAAATTTCAAAAAATAAGTTTACATGTGGAATTTTCCGAAAAATAAAAAATAATTTTATTACTATTCCGCTGAAGATTGCAAAAATTATTTTCTTACTGTTTTACCCAAAAAATCCATTTGGAATAAGAGTCATATTCATTAGCCTCTGTTGATATGTTTCCTGGATTTATTCCGTAATGATTCAAATTTCTATTTGAAATAATAAACAAAAATAAAAAAGAAGGTTGTACCACCCCCATTATGAATCTGTTGTCATGTGCTTTGAGGGAACAATGCTTTGAGCAAGTTTGTGTCGAATTTGGTTATGTTAATTCTTTGAGGGAACAATGCTTTACATTATTAATTTGTTGTCATGTGCTTATTTTATGCTTGCTTTAGAGTTGTATAAGATTTTGTTAAGCATTAGTAATGTGGGGAAAATAGTTTCAGATATTTTGTTTCTTCATGGGATAGAGTTAGTGTAACATCTCCTCCGCTTATGGATTGACGATTGTCCCACTTAGCACGCTTTATCCTCACTCACACGCTTCCTAGGAAAACTTCCCAGGAGGTCACCCATCCCAAAATTACCTCAAGTCAAGCACGCTTAACTATGGAGTTTTTCGTGGAATACCAAAAGAAAGATGCATCTTTGTGGCATAGGTAGTACCAATCAATTCATATAAGTCCTCCTTAACTGTATAGTCTCATACCTATATAGACTCAGGATCCCTCTCATTCGAGTGTGTAATCGGTTCATTCATGTGCCATTCCGCTTGGAGGCAGGAGCCGCTCCTTGTCCATGCCTTCTCGCAGCGATTACTCCCTGCCTATCCCCGGGCGTTATAGTTGTCTCTATGAAAAGAAGTGAATGATATGGTTTGAACACAAGTCAAAGTTTAATTCATCAAAGGCAACTCAAGTCAGTAGTTTTTCCATGTTATTTGATTTTGTTTTCAGTGACCTTCTCATCTTTTCTAGGGAATTTTTATTGCATTAGAGTTTTCTATCTAAATTGACTATTTTTAGCCTTACAAATTAGCAAGCAATGATAACGGGAAGAGTGAAAACTATTTTTCCTGAGCATACTTGTTTGTATCCACATTCCTTTATTTGTGCTAGAGTTTTATATGCTATATTTTATTAAGCTGTCAATGTTTTTTCTATTGCCTCTATGGATTGGAATAGTGAAAACTCATTTTCTTGAAGTAATTAAAGCTAGTAGTCATTTTAGTGCTTAAAATGTGTCTTGATTCACATTTGATCATTTTACTTTATCTAATTAGCTTAATATGAAATTAAAGCTGGTTTTTTACACTATTTTGCATGATTATTGAAACTTTTTTTTTTTTTTTAAATTGGTGCTGCAATTAGGGTGGTTTAAAATTGTTGAAATTAATAGTTTTTTAGAAATATTTTGTAGCAAATTGCAGCGGTTTCAAACCGCTGTATAAAACAATTTTTCAAAAATATTTCATCGCAAATTGCGGCGGTTTGAACCGCGTAATTTATTTTTTAAAATATTTCATTAATTGTGGCGGTTTGAAACCGCTATAATTCAACCGCCACAATTCACCTAATCTATAGCGGTTATATAGGGTGATTGCGGAGTTTTTTTATAACCACCGTAATTTACCGAATGACATTGGTAATTAAGTTCCTTAAACTTCCATTTGCTACGTAAACCGCGGTTATAACCGCCATAATTTACAAAAAAAACTGCCGTAATTTACCTCTTTTGTTGTAGTGCAACCTAAGCTTCTCTATATGTGAAAACCTTCTATAAGATGGTGAATATCCAAGCATAAAGATGAGATGTCACTATAATCACTACCTGAGGTTTTGAATTCATTTGAAATATTCAAAAACTTATAGTTTCTTGATGACTCAATGTAGTTTCTGATGTTTATGATCTTTCTGATGCACTTCTACACTTTCTAAGCCGTTCTTATTCCATTTAAACTTCTCTCTAAGATGGATGTTGAACTTCAAATAATGTTGATATTCTCCAAAGAGGGTTATGAACGAGAATAATGATTATGTGCTTGATTTGATCATGAGATAGCACTTTATGATATTGTCATGATACCTTCTGAAGTCATGAACTAATTTTTGAAGGCCCAGGATCACTTTCTGGTCTGTCCATCTTGCTTTCTCAATTTTCTTATATATCTAATTCACTTTTTTAACTATTTTTCACATTCTTAGGAATATGAATATCTTTGAATGAGATTTAAATCATGTTAAATCATGATGATGTGGAAAATATATCACGATTTGAATTGTATGTATATGAGAATTGACCTGTTAAGTGCTACAGAAACTTGAGCAAATCATTAGTTCTTTCTTCAAAATATTTTAACAAAATTTACTTTGTTGTCATTAAAAACATAAGTTTTAATTGCTTTTTCAAGGGTTCTGGAGCTAACAAGAATAAACTTATGTAACAACCACAAAAATGGAAGCTAAAATGCATTGCTATAGATTCATGTTATCAAAATGTGATAGATGAGCTTAAAAACAAAGCCCCTTATCAAAGATCCACATGTATCACAAACTAAAAGGAGAAAGAAGGATAATATGAAAGAAGCTGAAGTTGGAAGAATCAAAAGTGATCTTGAAATATCTTTAAATAGAATTCTAGTTAAAAAAAGATCTTACCAATTTTGTGAAGAACATGGTCATAACCAAAGAGGTTGTAAGAAAAAGCAAGAGCTAGAATATGCTAATAATCCAACTTCAACTTAACGTAATTTACTAAATTGTCTTTTTTATACTTTCTTTCTTTTAAATACCGAATTATACATTAACATTAGCAATAACTCATTCATGGTTGAATTTTGCAGGAGCTTGATGTTATAATTCCACTAAGTGGAAATTGGCAAGCTGTTTTTCTAATGGAATGACCACTTGCTAAAGTCTCTTGGAGTAATCTATAAAGTTTTGTTTTGCTTTGCTTTATTCTTTATTATTATTATTATCATGTTGGGTCAACCACTAGTTTGATTTTTATTTCATTGTGAACATATTTGAATTTTATTTTTTACCATTAGATTGGAAACTACAAAGTTATTAAGGATCTTATATATTCTCATACTATAGATCTTGCCAATTATTCAGTTTTGAGCATATGTGCCGAGTTGCAGCATGCTTGTTTCAATTTTTTAGTTTTGGTTCTAAGCACAGATGCAAAGTTGTTGATTTTCTAAATATTGATAAAGTTTCTGCTTCTTAAATTGAAAATGTGTAGTTTTGATTCAAGTACCTTTATTGCCACATCAGACTTTTTATTAGTATAATTATTAGCCTACCATGTAAAATATTAGAAAGCAAAAGCATATACACAAACTGAAATAGTTCAACTAAAACAGTAAAGTATTTTAGCTTAATGGTTGAATTTGTTTGTATCTTGTTTTCTTCCATGAAGTTGTACACTGGGAATAACCAATCAAATAATAGTAAAGTAACAAATCTACAGCCACAAAATAGTAAAGATTTATTTTAAAAGAAATTCATTTGTATAAAACAACATTGAGAATAACTTGCGTAATAAAACAAATGTCTTACACTCTATAAATACTCTTTAGCAACTGTAACGAGGGGAATAAAGATTTGGAATATGCCTCGTTATCAAGGGGTGTTTGGATTTGAGAATGGAAGGTGACCGATCCGCCCAAAATACTCTCTAAGATTCAACAAAATATCTTAGAATACTAACAAAATTGATAGTGGATCCAAATATCTCAATAATATGCCGTTATTCCATTAATATCAATTATTGCATAGATTTAAATGACACCATACTAATAAGAGGTCATAATGAACTTATAAATTAAACTCCCATTAACCAAAATATCAAAAAGACCTCACTACATCGACCATTATTAAGCCATTTTTTTAGCTAAATAAAATAACTCTAAAATTGATTCAATATATGCACTAAGCTCAAATAACAATGCGACTCATTGATCAAAAGAACTTTAGGGCTGTTGGTATTTTTTTTAAAAATTGTTTTCAGTTTTTAAAATGCAAAAAACAAGAAATCTTGTTTGACAACTATTTTTTTGGATGTTTGTTTTAAAAAGAAAAACACAAAATGAGTTTTTAAAACAAAAAACCAAAAATAATTTTTAGATGTTTGCAAAACCAATTTTATTGTTCTTGGATCTTCACCCACACAAAGCTCCTCCTAGTGACAACAACTTCTCGGCGGATCTTACTCCCACTTCCTCCCTTCACCCACCCGATCTCCTCCCACCTCTCAACTTGGCAACAGAGCTCGCCCACGACAAAGCACACTCTCCGCTGGGTACAAGCGCACTTGCGCTGGCACCACAGAGCTCCTTCGCCTTGCACTCGTGGCCTGAACGCACCAGCGGCCAAAATCCGCCAGCACCGCAATCGACCCAGCTTCCACGACGTACTCGTGACCCAGCTCAGCTACACATTCGCGGCCTGATCCTCCGCACACTTGTGACCCTGATCCTCTGTGCACTCGCTCCCACCGCCGCGACAAGCTCTGCACTAGACGAGCGCCGGCCTTGCACAAGACGAGCTCCAGGACCGCAAAGACAGCTCGGGCACGCGACCCTCCTTCTCGCGCCTTCCGCCACCACAACAGCTCCTCCCTGTTCATGTTCTTTGCAATGGTTTTTGAAAATGAGTATCTAAACAGATTTTTTTTTTTGTTTTATTACTAAAAAACTATTTCTAAACTTAATTTTTAAAATAGTTTTAAAAAACAAAAACAAAAAAACTATTCCAACAGCACCTTAACTTTGGTTTGTTTCGGCTAACAGTTAGTATCTTAATTACTAACGACAACTTAGAGTACACACACTCCTATAAAGACTAATTTGTGGCCTTTAATGGATCATCAGGCTATAAAATTTCTAGGCTTTTTGATTAGGAACCTCAACAAAAGGTTGAGAATATGCTCCAAACTTGGAACTAGTAGCATCATAAATAATTTCTTTATACCTAATCAAATTTTCTTTCCCAATTACATTATCCACATCGTGCTCATTGATTTGGACCCTACTAGTACTACTTTCAACTTGACTCATACCAACTTGATTATCTAAGGTAACTACCTCTCCATGCTTGGTCCAAATGCAATAATTAGACTTAAAACCATATTTGTATGGATGAACCCTAATGGTATTAATGCCCAAATATTCCTATTTACACTTATTACATGAACAATTAAGGGCCTGTTTGTTTTCAATTTTCATTTTCACTTTTCAGTTTTAGAAATTTGTGAAAGAAAAACTGAAAATTGGAAATAAAAATGAAACTGGAATTTACAATTTTCAGGATTTTCTTCACAAAATCTAGAAAATTGAAAAATTGAAAATAAAAACTAAAAATCGAAAACTAAAACCAAAAGGCCATAACTTTTCCTTCAAGTATGAAGTGTTGCGTTTAACATACTACTCTTTGAAATTTCTCAACATTGTCATAATATTCTAATCTTATCCCCACTATTTGGGTGAAAATCATACATCTATGATTAGTTTGAAGGGAATATTATGCCCATGACTAATTTTAAACCCTAAAAATAACATAAAAAACTATCCATCACTAGTTGGACAATATAACCACATATTAATTATTAATAATAATAATAAGACAAGGATAAAAACAACAACAATGATAATAAATTGTTAATTATCATGTAAATAATTAAAGATAATATTATACAATAACTATAATTAATATGTAACAATTATTAATATTAATTAATAATTATAATTAATATTAATTATTATATATTAAATGAATAATAATTATAGTTTATAAGTTTATTAATGTTATTACTTTTTAATAATAATAATAATAAGTGGTAATTCACATATACACCTTGTCTTGGTAGTCTGGATTATTAGTAATGAGATCAACCAAACAAAGTATTGGGAATCCAGAATCAGATAACTAAAGGTTACATTACCGGTACTGCAGAAAAATTATCCTATACCAAATGCTCTCTAAATTTATTACTAGTCATAGTCTGGCATAACAATGGGCCAGGTTTAATTCCTCCTACATATTACTGGGATTCCATTAAGCAAGATGAGGCCCGTCGCAACTTAAGTGGTGTGCATAATATTTTTCTTGGTCCGGGAATCATATTTTTCGTGAGTGGGTCATATCATCTCGTCCTACAAAAGCAAACGAAATCACGGGACGAAACAAGACCAAAAAGGGAAAAAAAAAAAAACGATCAAAGGGGCTTCATTCTAAAGGTAAATTAATTTAATTATTTTTATTATTTTATTTCTTATTAATAGATTAGGAATAAAATATTATATTTAAGTAAAATTATTTTGATATTTTTATTTGTTTGAATTCAATTCCCATATCAAATTACACCATTTGAGTCTTATTTCAATTTCTTAATTTTGTTGAATTTTAATTTCTACAAAAACTCAATTTTTTCACTTAAATTATTCCTAAAACATATAATTCAATTTAATTTTTTAATAGAATTGAATTTCGATTTTCAAACGCCTTGGAAAAATGAAATCTAGTACGCCGTCGCTTAAGGACAGCGGAAAAAGGTTCGTGGCTGCAAACGGCGCCGTTTAGCGTCCCCTTGCTCTGCAACTTTTTCTCGATGATTCAAAACCAGGTCCAAGCCCTAAACAACTGCATTGATCTAAACCAGACGCTTCTAATCTATCCGAGTTTAATTCCAATAAACCTTTCACATGAGAATCAATGCGAGATTGAAAATCGCCAACAACAGTAGTTACATTCAATGGACGTGAAGGCCTTGGCAAAATCGAAGCGAGCTCACACACAGCACCACAGCAAAAGGCCTCACCATAGCCACAAGCTCAAACCCCACCAACCATCATCATCATCATCTTCTACTTCTTCTTCTTCTTCTGCCTCAAACAACGCCGTTCGAGCCCTAAAGAAGCAACCGAGCGAGAAAACCACCACCCATCGCTCTCCTCGATCACAGGGATCTTCTTCTGCTCTTCCCACCAATTGGGATCGCTATGCAGAAGAGGAACCCGATAATGAAGGTGCGTCCCCTGAAGGTGTAAGCAAAGAACGTCATGATGATGATGATGATGATGCTGTGTTGCCCAAAAGTAAAGGCGCGGATTTTCGGTCTCTGGTTGCGGAGGCTCAGTCTCAAGCAGATTCAAGTTTGGAGGTTCGCCTTCTTTGGATGACATTCTTCCTGGTATGATTTTTTTTGATTTCATAACTCCGTGACTCAGTTATGGGAATGAGAGTGAGAGTGAGACTTGTTCGTAAGTCGTAAATTGGAATTAGAGTTAAGGTACTTTTGATTTAGAATCACTTTTGAAAGAATTAAGTTGGATAAAATTACTTTTAGAAAAAATTAAGTTAAAAAATAAGAATTTGTATTTGATTTTGATATTTGAGAAGGCAATTTAAGAAAATGATTTTAGTTTAAAAGTCATAAAGCAAAATCACTTTTAAAAACATAATTACTAAAAGGAAATTTTAAGATAAATTAATATAAATCACTTTTATTTGGTTAACGAGGGTAGACGTGTAAATAGATTTTATTCTACTAGAATAAGAATAAAAAATAGGTTCTATATCCTTCCATTAAAATTAATTTTCACCACCTTAGGAGTATTTTCTATCTTGGGTAATGAATAACTAAACATATTTGAAGTTTTTCATTCTCACTTTTAGGTGAATGGAAGTATTTTGGAGTTGCAAACTTGTCAACCAAATCTGAGCTCTGTTCTTGAATTCTTGACCTATGAGTAGAGTTTCTTGAGAGTTGATGGTTGGGGTACCTAAAAGCATAGAAGAGAAAAAATTTGGACCAGCTGGTTCTGGGAACCCTCATCGGTTCGATTGGTAAAAGGTCAAGAGGCAAATTCAAGAAGAGAAAATTGGCAAATTGGATCAGTTGGATCAATTTGATTTTTTTTTTTCTTGAAATTTTTTTATTTTTTTTTTCAAAACTTTAATACTCATATCTATGGCTTAGGAGTAAAACAAAAAAAAAAAACTAGAGAAGGATATTAATAAAAATTGTTTAGTTATTATTTTTTCTCCTTGTCATTTTAAGATCTCACTAACAAATATTATTTTCAAATGCTTTGTGAGATTAAGACTAGATAAATTTTATATGAATTATGTTTATTTTTATAGACTTATGAATATTTTTTTTATTGATTATGTTAATATTAATTATTTAATATATTTATTTATATTCTAATTAATCATAATATATATTTATATATATATTTTTATTATATTTTTGACCCTTATCAAATCAATAAACCTTTAAACCATGTCTTAATTCAATGTCCGGTTCATTTTTTTTCCTTGCCTGAAAGGACTCTTACAAGTGAGAATGCATCCAAGTCAGGATGTATCCGAGAGGTTTAGGGTCTTGAGATTATAAGTAGTGTGTACCTGAATTATGGCCCCCTTTTATAATGAAATGTTTACCGGATGTCCGCTAGGGTCTCCTGCGATCTCGGAGGCCGTTTGGGCCTTCTTAAACCTTTACTAGAGATGGCCTAATCAAGTTCCCCGCGTTGGGTGAATATGGGTCACACTAATTGCAACTCGGAACTGGGTCTAGAGAGGAGGATTAATCCGTAACACTGCCCCCAACTTGGATTTGATGTACTTCGCTATCATGTTCCAAGTTTCACCCCCCAGCATCCATCGGGTTGTTTTGTTTAGAAGTCGCTTCAAAAAGCGGTGCTTTCAGAATGTTCCCACATCCCTGGAAACGGTATGGGACTGAGCGAACATCATGTCACTCCACTCTGATCACGACACATGGACCACGATGCCTCGATTCCCAAGATGGATAATTATCTCAAATTTACAGGAAATGACTCATTTGCCCCGACTTAATCCTTTGAAAAGCGCATATGCCTCTACCTTCCATCATTCCTTTGTTACCCGTCGCCATTTTTCCCAATGACCGTTTGCTTGTCGCAGATTTATTTCCCTTGCGGTGGTATGCTGCTCGCAGAGATGCTTGGTTCGCCTTTTCCTTCCTTTTCCGGTTAGTATCACAACACCACCATTGGGCGCATTATCTTCATAACACACGATACGCCATGGTTCGTGAATTTGAGCTGTTGTGTTCCTATTTAGTCCTTCTCGTATCTGTGAGGGTTTCTTTTTATCTATTCACTTTGACGAATGGTCAAAAGCCTTTGGTAGCAGTTCGACCTCTGGCTGGCTGTCCCTCTGAGCTCATGTTCAACACAAAAGTTTCCCCTTATATGAAGAGTCATTCCATCTTTTGGGGGCTAAATTGATGTTACAAGTATTTATTTATTACTTTTTTAATAATTAAACTGATGTCAATTGTTTATGTATATCTTTGAGGGACCAAATTGCTAGTTTAGTTTTTGAATAATTAGTCATCGGTATTCAGTATTTGTATTAAATTTAAATGCTGTTGAGTGTTGTTTTTATGTGATTTATTTTGGCAGGTGAGTTCAATGTGGGTTTGGGCTCTATGCTTGCAGTTAGGGGAGAGGGCATTCTCTCATCGGTTGGAAATGATAACTTTGTCGTAGAGGAAAAGACAGGTGGAAATCAGGAGGTAATTTAGTCACTTTCTGAACTAATGTTCATGTTGATGTGATTATAAGATCAGTACACATATTTAGCAATTCTTTCTGAATATAATGGTTCTCATCATGAATTATGCTAGTGAGAGCTTTTAGTGCTCCCTGAAATATTTAACTTTCATAATCTACGAGGGAAGCTGCATCCTCCTCTCTAATGCTTGAAGGCTATTAAATTGTTTTGTTTAGGTTATTTACAAGCAGAACATACAAGAACTTCACAGTGCCCGCCTTTACCCTCCCCTTCCCTCTCTGAAAAAGAGAGACATATATTTTAACTGACATTTCAAAGATCGTGTTATGCTATATTCTTGATATTTGTGGCTTCCAAATTCAGTATGTTGCTCTCCGTTTTAACTCATTGCTACCTTGCTAAAGTTCTAATGCACCCATTTGCAAGGTTGTCAAACTCGTATGTTGATCTAAACTAGTGGAGCCTAGGTAAGCTCTAATCGTAAACTCAATTTGTTTACTTATTTTTAAAAATACTATTAAAAAATATTCACAACATCTAATTATAATAAAATAATTTCATGATAAAATAAACATGTAAAAATTTCATATGCAACATCATAAAGAAGTGAATCCAAGTCATAAAATATAAAATTAAAATTAAAATTAAAATCATAATAAATGTAACAGATCGGGATTTCAATCACAATAAATGTAACAGATCGGGACTTTAGAATGTGAAAAATCAAAGTAACTTAGGCCAAGACATCATAATGTCAAATTGGAAGGTCCAAATTCATAGTACTCCTTGTGAAATTTCATGCTCTGTTGCTTTAGAAAATCTAACTACACGAGTAAAATAACAGGTTTACCCCAAGTTTATCCCAATTTATCGAGTTTATGCTAGTTCAACCTAGTTCACTTTAGTTTACGGAGTTTACTAGGTTCGTGTTTTCAAGGGAGTTAACTCAATTTGGAGACCTAAACATGTAAACTCAAAAGAGCTTATGAGTCATCTCAAGAGTTTTGATAACTATGCCAATGGTTGAGACGTCAAGTGCACTACTGTTTTGCTGAAGGTTGTACCCGACTGACTGAAAAAGTTTTTTTTATACCTTTTTTGGCACTGGCATCCAATTGTTTAATATCACTATATTCGTTTGAACTTGTGATTAATTTCTTGATGAATTACATCTTTGAACTTAGCATAACAAATTTGAGATGCAATATATCAGGCATGCAGGCTACAAGTTGTTCCAGTTTGTTTGGCTTAATATTCCCTTTTTAGGGTAGTTGTTATCATCAGAACTCCTCGCATTTATAGCTGCTGCACTGCTACAGTGTAGATTTGGAACAAAAATTTCTTCACCTTTTTTACATTGTTTTGTCAAACGACCTTTTCTCTGCAAAAGATTATTTTTGGGAATTATAATTCTGCTATGTGAATATTAGTAGAATTATTGTTCTGTGATTTTTTCCAGCATTCTTATCCAGTTTTGCCCATGCAACACTTTATAACTTTTTTCACCTACATGTTGTTTACTAACTTCATCTAGTGTTGCTCTACTTACCATGAATTGGGTTTTCATGCAGGCATCGTTTATTTCCTTGAACTTGCATGCTCTAGCTGAAAATCTTGCAAAAGGTGAGTTATTGAAGAGATTATTCATTGAGCCTGACCTGTTACCCACTGAGCTGGTATGTTTACTCTCTATATTTGTTGTGAAAATTATGTTGTTGGCTGTTTCTTAGCAAGAAGTTAAATCAGGTTCTTTGATTATGTATATTATTTTCCTCATGTTGACTTAATTTCATATCCCAATATTTCCAGCAATTAGGTACATGCTGGGCGCACTGCATGGTTTTGATATAGTACATTTGACTCAACTTTTACTTGGCAAGAATTGTTCTGAGATTTTAATTACTCGGATTTTACTTGTAATAGGTTGAAGTAACATCATAAAACCTTACATGATGCCATAACTCAACTTTGAGAGTCTGGAAAGTTTACATAGGTCCACCTAAGTTTGCTTTGTACTCAACTGCTTCCCTGCATATGGGGAACTGAAGAATTGAGAATCCTTTATATCTTTTGCTAATCATACAAGCAATACGTCAGTGTAAAGAGAGATTATTAAGTGCTGTTGAAGCAAGAGATTTCTCTTGATCTGTCCTATCTGTTAGAAATAAGGAAATATTTAGTAATATCACCATTATATCTCTTTATTTTCTTCCTCCACTATCTAAAACCCTCAATTTTACCACCCAGTCCACTCTTCCGCATTAGAGTTTCCTACAATTTGGAGCTCTTTTTATTTTCCCTTTCTTTGTATCCTAATTAAACCAAATTCCACTAAAAATCACAATTTCTAACTTAAAACAACAATTGTTTTTTGCCAATCTCAGCTTGCGGCAACTTTTCCAATGATGTTTCTGGCCTTTCAGCCCTTTCCCTGCTGTGTCATCTCCAGCAACCAGAAGCCACTGTCCATCACTCTTCACTGCCACTAGTTACATTTTCCAACAACATTTCCTGCCGGAACACCCGCTATCTGGATTGCCTCCCTCTGGGCAGCCCAACCCCACTGACTGTGCCCTGTTCTGGGCTCTGGCGCACCACCACATGCTGAAAACAGCCACTGTGAGTGCTGCTCATCTTAGTGTTTTCTACAGTGCATGTGAGGGTGTCCGGCAGCTTCTCTGGTTGCTGCACCAACCACAATGGTTGCGCCGCTGTCCTCTTTCTGGATCTATCTTTGGTTTCGCGATCCATGCACTCTGTCAACATCAGCTTTTCTTATTTCCATTTTTACCTCTGTTCTACGCCCTGCTTTATATCCCATGGCTGTCTATGACTTCTCTGGTGTGCACAATACTGTCCTAACGCTTGTGCATACTTGTCTTTCACTTAGTCATGCAAGTGATAAGCTCTTATGGCTTCTTTGGATCTCAAATTTTTTCAACTATTCAAGGCTTTCATATGCTGTTCTTGCAATCTATTATTGAATATATTGGGAATTTCTGCTGTTTTCATTGTGTCTCTTCCGGCCTTCATTGCTAGACCATTTGAGTAATTTACAGTCTAAATTGCTGTTTGGAAACTCCTCTGATAGCTGCATGTCTCTTCTTCTTCCTATTCATGTAGTTCTCCAACAAGTTGTTCAAGCTGATGATCATTGTAGCTGCCTTGTTGTGTTTATCTATTTTAGACACAAGGCTTTCAATAATGAGGCAAGGGAACATTTGACATGTGAAATGGCTAGGTTGTTTTACTCTGCTGGTTTGCCTTTCAATGTTGCTAGAAACCCTTACTTTGTTAGTGCATTTACATATGCTGCTAACAATAATATTACTGGCTTTCTTCCACCTAGCTATAATGCCATTAGAACTTCATTATTTGCAAAAAGAGAAAGCTAATATATTGAAGTTGCTAAAACCAATCAAGGACACTTGGCCTAGAAGGGTGTAAGTATAGTCACTGATGATTGGACTGATGCTCAAAGAAGACCATTAATCAACTTCGTGGCTATTTTAGATTCGGGACCTATGTTCTTAAAGGCTATCGATGGCTCAGGTGAACATAAGGATAAACATTACATTGCCAATCTAATTTTGGCTACCATTGGTGAAGTTGGACCACAAAATGTGGTTCAAGTTATTACAGATAATGCACCTGCTGCAAAGCAACAAGATCAATTGTTGAATCTATGCATCCGAATATTTTTTGAACCCCATGTCTGGTGCATACTCTAAACCTTGCTCTAAAAATATTTGTGCTCCTAAAAATACACCTAGCAATGAAGTTGTTTATTCTGAGTTTAGTTGGATTTCCAATGTTGCTGATGATGCCTTCTTTATTAAGAATTTCATAACTAATAATTCTATGAGACTTGCCATGTTTAATAAATTTGTGCATCTAAACTATTTGCCATTGCTTGAGACTAGATTTGCTTCTATCATTATTATGCTTAAAAGGTTGAGTACCATTAAGCACGGTCTCCAATCTATGGTCATTAGTGAAGAATGGTTTCATTATAAAGAGGATGATATTCCAAGGGCAACATATGTGAAAGAAGTAATTCTAAATGATAGTTGGTGGGATAAACTGGACTATATTTTGAGCTTTACAAAGCCTATTTATGACATGCTGCGATCTTGTGAAACTGAAGCCATCCCTCCATTTAGTTTATGAGAAATGAGATTCCATGATTGAGCAAGTGAACAAGGCAATATATGAGCATGAAGGCAAAGAATTGAGTGAACAATCACCCTTTCATGATGTGGTGCATAGTATTCTAATTGATAGATGGACTAAAAGTTACACACCCCTTCATTGCTTTAGCTCATTCACTTAATCCAAAGTAAGTTTAATTTTCTAATTCTAAGCTTCTATTACTTTTTTGTTTTATAAAATCTACTTTGGTACTTAGATTTTATTAGTAATGCATTGCCTTTTATTTACTAGGTATTACTTAAGACGATGGCTTGATGAGGCTCCAAATAGAGTTCCTCCTTATAAGGATAATGAGATTTGTATGGGAAGGAATAAATGTCATAGGAATTACTTTCTAGAATCAAAGGATAGACTTCAGGCAACCACAGAGTTTGTGAAATTCTCAAGTGGTGACGATGAGCTTGGACAATTTGATAACTTGCAAGATAGATGGAATCTGACACCCAAGGAATGGTGGATGATGTATGAATCTTCACTCCCAAAACTCCAGAACATAGCCTTGAAGCTCCTTTCATAACCATGTTCTTCCTTTTGTTATGAAAGGAATTGGATTCAATGTTCGAAAAGAAATAGGTTGAATCCCAAAAGAGTAGAAGATTTAGTATTCATACATACTAATCTTTGTCTTCTCTCAAGAAAAAATAAGAACTATCATGAGGGTAGCTAAAAAATGTGGGACATTGATGGAGCTGGAATTCTTGAAGTTGCTAGTCTTTCACTCGATAGCCCAATTTAGAGACTATTCTTCTTACTACTGATGAGGAAGGAAATGATGAGATTGAGACTATTAGAGTTTGATTGTTAATTATGTTTAATTGATTTTTATGTGCTTATATTGAACATTGTTTTGAGTATTGTAGTCTTTCATTTTGGAATGTAATCTTGATTGTTGAACAATTTAGAGTTGTTTTATATTGAAATTGCTGGTTTTATCATATATGAAATTTATGATTTTTTTTTATGTATATATTGGCATTTCCGTATCTCATTTTTTGCAAACTTTTCATACCCTGTACCCAATTATCCATTTCCGGGCAATATAGCAATCAACATTTGAGGCAACTGCTGCTGAAAAGGAGCTCAATATGCTTCTAGATTCACTTATCGAGACCAAGATTCTAGATTCTCAGGGTTTGAATTCCAATACCTCTTTCCCTGATTCATTGAGTCTCTTCTTTGGATCCTCCTCAGATTTCAAATAAAGAGCCAGTTTCTTCAGAAAGTGTATCAATTACTGGCAGTTTTGATGATGCACTTGATGACTTGTTAGAGGAAACATCCACTTTGAAGGATCCAAATGTTTTATTTATTTCACAGGAAGAAAAGTTTTTCCCCCAAAATATACTATCACATTCTGGAAGCAAGTCCAAAGTGTCAAATGATTTTAATTCATGGTTTGATACGCTTTGATTATTCAAATATTGTAATTCTTGCAAATGTGTAATATGATGTATTCATTGCTGCTTTTGCTTGCTAACTTATCCTTTTCTACCTAAGTTTGGTGAATGAAAGAAGCCCCGTTTGCTAACCTTTCAGAAGGACGTTTGATCCGGCAAACTGTCCGTTTTGGTCATTGACTTTTTTACCACTTACAAGGACTTCATTGAAAACACGGTAATTGTTGTGTATAAAAGCGAATAAAACACTTCAACTCATTTATTGAATATAGCGGAAACACTTACCTCTTCAGAAGATTAGTATAATCATACTGAGCACACTTTTATTTTATAAAATTATCACTAACCTCTTATGAGTTTTATTAAAATTACACTTTTCTCAATTGCAGATACTTATTTGTTAATTTAAATGATAAATACAGATATAGAATATATATATATATATATATAATTATTAATAATAAAATTATAATATTTTAACAATATTTGACATATATGTTAATTAAAATATCTTTTTTAAAATCATAAATTCTAAGTTTCATTTTCATGTAGAAAAGAGTATTTTATTTAATTAATTTGTTAAATATTATTAAAATAATATAATTTTATCATTTATATATATATATATGTTTTTGTTACTCAAATTAACAAACTAGTATATGTAGGAACGATTAATGTAATTTTAGTAAATCTCATATGAGATTAGTGATAATTTTACAAAATTACAAGATGTTGAATGTAATTACACTAAAATTTCAGGGAGGTTGGTGTAATTTTTTCTTGAATATATTAGCAGTTTAATGTATACTTAATATAAGGGTGGGTTTGATTGTTCTTATTTAAAAATGATATTTTAAAAAATGATTTTTAAAAAAGAAAATTTTGTTTATTGTTTGAATAAAGAAAGAGTAAAGGGATTTTTTTAGTATCCTATAAAATTCAAGGACATTTGGTACTTTTAGTTATTTTTTGCTAAGAATGAGTTACATGTCCTACTAACCTAAGATTTTAAAATTCATCAAATCAAATATTAAATCACAATCGTTAATTACATAAAGGGTATCAATACTCTGAAGGAAAAAGCAAAAGGTAAAGTTAATAACTAATTTATACTTTTTTGAGAAATATAAATAGCCGTTATTTTATGCTAACCTATTTTGGAAGAAATTAATTTTAGGTATTATCTTAAAATCAATCTTTTGAAAAAAAAAAAGATCCAAAACACACCTTACTTCTCCAAAATAATAATAATTAAAAAAAGAATGTCATGCAAAAGATAATTGTTGATGTCGAATTTGATCAAACCTTTGTTGTGAAGTCTTCATCTTAGATTTTACCTTTCTCGGCCTACCGTTGCCTTTGACTTTCTACATTTAGAGCTATTATGAATCCATCAGCAAACAAGAAAGTAGAGGTATTGGAAAATAAAATACGATAAATTTTTTCTTAACCTAGATATCTTTTTTATATAATATCTAATAAATAGAAATTAGACTTAGCAGAGTGCTTAGCTGTTGGCAACAAACTGGAACTTACTGCCAATCTGACTCTGAAATTGATACTTGTAAAGACTCCACAGATGATGGTTAGTCAACTATAATGCAGAGATAAATGCCCTTAATAGAAAATATGAGAAGGTGGAAATTGAAGTGCCCTTAATATAAGACTCCATGTGTGTCTCTATATATACACACGAGAATGAGTTTATTATGTGAGAAGTGAAAAAGAAATTTTTAACCATTGGATTAAATTATACGACTACGATTACATCCATAAATTAAAAAGGTGCATTTATTAGCAGTGATTTATGAAAAAGAAAAGAGAATGAGCACATGAGTTTATTAATTTATAGAGGTAATCTTAACCGTATAATTTAATCTAATAGTTAAGAGTTTCTTACTTGCTTCTCACATAACAAACACATTCTCATATGATACGTCAGAAGAGTAGTTTATTGTGAGAGTGAGATGAGTGAATTTTGACCATTGAACTTACACGAACAGTCAAAATTAAAACATAAGGTCATGTGACTTTCTAAAATGAGCATGTAAGTATTAATTATATTAATTAACTTTCAATCCTACTATCTATGTATGGTTATATAATATAGATTTATTCCTTTCACTCTCATAATAAATCATCCCTCTCATGTGATACGCCCCATATATATATAGAAAATTTTGATTGAAACATAAACGATTATGTGACTTTTAAATAATTTTTGCAAAAGCTCTATTTTTGTCCCGAGTCTTTTAGTGACATTTCAATTCATCTTTTTTTATTTTTATCATTTTCATCCCAAACATTTTGATAAAGTCTCACTATTATTCTATTAGCTAACATTGTCAATTGTATCCCATATAGATGGCTTGCTATACATGCAAAAACTTTATTTTTGTCTTTGATTTTCTAAATTTCAACATTTATAATAAAAAGTTATCCATAAACAAGATCTAGTTCATCTCAATAAGCACAATTAGACAAAAATAGAGTTTTTATATGCATAACTTAGCACCAACAAGATATAAGAATGTTTTTAGCTTGTATTTTTGTCGACAAACAAATGAATTTGACAAACTTTGCTTTGCAATCTCAATTCAGGGAAACTATGAGTTCTCAAGTTTCTTAAAGTTTAGTGTTGAAGTTGTTTTTCTGTCAAATCGACCTCAACAATGGCAACACAAACCATAATTCAAGCTGCTCAATTATTTTGCAATATGTAAACAAAATAAAAACAAGCAACTTTGAATAAGTAAATTTGATTTTAATTTTGATGTAAATCTTAGAAGCGTACAGTGGCAGAGTGAAAGGGGCCAGTGGTGCCACGGCCCCCAAAATTTTGCACTTTTATTATATAATTATATGTATTGTATTATGCCCTCCTTAGAAAAATCAACCACCTTTATACATACTATTTCCATTCTATAGTAATAGTTATTTCAGAAAAATTCTGTTCATTGAAAAATCAAATGGGGGAGTAATAAATAATAAAAGTATCTTAATGTAGTTACATCTATGGTATGACAGTATAAAATATATATATATATATATTTAGAATATATTTTTTAGGATTTTTCTCTTATTAACTTTTTTAATTGAGCCTAAGAGATATCTAAAAAAAAAACTATTGACTCATTTATTAATAGAAAAGAGAAGATATATGATAAAATAAACTCTAATTTATCAATAATTTGAATGAGAAAAACTATATTATGACTAATTTTATACTTTCTATATAATAATTTATTTTATTTTATTTATATTAATTAATTTGACCTCTCTCCTAAAATTCCTGGCTTTGCCCCTGCAAGCGTAAGTGCTTTAAGTATAATCAACAAGAAGCAGCAAACATAAAAATGAACATGAAAAGAAGAAATGAAACTCTACTCATAAGAATTGAAAGGAAAATGAGTGAGTCGTAGGGGAAAATTTACTCTTGTTGTCATGGTTCTTGATGTCAGAGTTACTTGAACACTTAAAGAGTGTTTAATGTGTGATCCAGAGCCAACTAAGTGGATGAAAGCCTAAAGTCACTTATTTATAGACAACAATGTATAATAGGATTCTGACACGTCTTCGATGGTTACCAATGCTCAGAGTGGTCTTCGGGTCAAGCTCCCTGCATTTGTCGCACTCCCACGTC